>VYZM01018171.1:612021-648437 GCA_013398915.1 Dromas ardeola
CGACAACAATAGCTTTGAAAAGGTCATTTAGAGGTTTCATTTGAAAATTCCCTTTGGCATGGTTTGAGATGGAGCTTAAGGATGAAATCACTTATATTGGAAAAGTTTTGTTTTAGATTTATCTGAGGACTATGATACAGTACTGTGAGGAAGAGAAGAGCCACTGCACAAAACTTGTCTCTAAATGATACATCAGGTGCTATGATAGACATGTGAAAATTGAAACAGTATAAACTATTATCTCAAGTCTTTGCATAAGGTAGAAGTTTACAGACTACTTTGTCTGTTGGGCAGTTTATGTTGTAGTTTATCATGCCAGAGCGGGAAAATGAAAGCAGACAACCTGAAACTGTCATATGAGAAATATAAAAACCTGCTGTTCTTTTGTGAGCCTTTCCTGCTCGCTTTGCTTCTCAGATTCAAAATAGTATTGGAAACAACCCAGTAGCAATTCTCACATGTGTAAGATTTTTTTTTTAGTTTCACCACAGAAGAGACAATGTTGAGACTTCCTCTTTTCTTGCTGCTGTATCGGAACTTTTTTTTTTTTTAAAGTCTTTTGTGTGATAACAGTTTGATTTGTTACCATGTCACCATTATCAGCACGTATTGAATAACATTCCATACTATAGTAAAATCTACTGTCAGAAAAGCTTTGAAAGAAGATTTGTCAGTTTGATTATAGGCTTGTCAGATTGTTCCTTATGTTGTTCTGAAAGTAAAACACTACAATTCCTGCAAAATCATGATAGGGCAGTCGTGGTTACAAGTTAGTAAAGCGTCTCATGGAGAAAAGCTTGAGAGCAGCTCATACACTCCTTTGGGCCAGCTAACCCTTTTTCTTAGTGTTGATGGGAGTTATAAGGAAAAACAAGAGTGCACAATGTTCTCCAACTTTTTTACTGCATCCACAGAAGGAACCAAGTCTCACTGGTCACCCCACCTTTGCTTCGCCACCTTTTGGAACTCTGCTTATGCCAATGATCTGTAGAGCTTCCATGGGAGGAGTTACCAAGATCCCCATGGCAGTCAAACGTGCCTGCAGCAGCAAAAGCAGTATCACTTATGTGGCTTTGATAATATGTTGGCTTTGGTTTACACAGAGCTGTCTCAGGTGTGGATATGAAGGAAAGCTTTCAAAGCACAGCATAGAAAATTACCTAGTGAAGAAAGAGCGCTAGGAAAGCATTGCTATTATATAGAAAACAACTTTGCCCTTCTGAATTTTGTATGCCACTGCACCACAGGCTTTGCATTAAACAAGGCTTAGGAGGAGAAGACTAACTCATTTGCTCAGATCAGAAGGGAATGTGAATCTATGATGTAATATGAAGAGATTGGAGTTTTGCTCTTTTGGGGGCTTTTTCATGATACACTTGTGTATATCTGGCTAAATCACTCAAATATCAAAGCACTTTGATTTTTTTATTTTTTTTTTTTTTTAGGAAAATGCACATGCAGCCCCATAACTGATTTACTGAATTTGCATTGTTTTTTTTCCTTTTTTTTTTCTTCTTCTCTTTGGTCTGTTTTACTGTGGTTTTAAATCGCTCTTTGAAACACATGCTACCTTTCATTAAATTGGAGAGGAGCATGTGCAATCTTCTCCCAGTGTTTTACAGCCCTTGAAGTTATGTGACTGTGGAATTGCATGCATGAGTGCTATTTGTGGTACTTCTCCTCTCAAAACTTCTTATTTCTTTTAAACAGGAAAATTCAAGAGAAGAAAGCAGAGGTCTGGTTCACCAGGTCTCCAATGAAAGCAGACTGTCTATAGCTGACTCTCTCACAGAATTTTTTGATGCACAGGAAGTCCTACTGTCTGCTAGCTCTTCAGAAAATGAGGTCTGAGCACTAAGATTGACGTCATTCTGATGTAGTTTCTTATCTCCTACTTGACGTGCAGTCTTTCTGAGTCATCTGGCACATAGATGACTGCCAGAAAATGAAAAGTGTCAAAACATTTAGAAATGAATATACTGCGTGTATTTATTTGTTGTCATTGTCTCTTCACAGTAAAATGTAACAATTATTATGGAGAAGTCTTATATGCACATTGAGGCAAATGACAATTGGGTAGCTAGTATGCAGATACTCCATATATTGTATTGTCTGCCTGGAATCGTTACACAGGTGTTTAAGAAATTGCATCATAGAAATATGTATTCATACCTGTCCTTGTGGTACCTGTAGGTACCTTGGGGCTGATGTCCTGCATATTGAAACTTTTTTGTCACCCTCATTTTGTCACCCCTCTCGGACTTGGCTTTTGATATGAGGAAAGCCTTCTTAGCTGTGGGGCCAAGAGGATGAAGCATGTCTCCACTAAAAGAATAGCTGAATTTTCAATGATGTTAATTTCTTCCAAACTCAGTTATGTCGTCTTAGGACTTCTTAATAGTTTCCTGTAATACTGAAACACATCTTAAACAATTCAAATCTATTAAAGCAGTAATTGTAGTGGAAAGTAATAATTTTCATGTGCGTATGGGGTTATTTTAATGAGTGATTTATTTTGTTTATTTCCCCACCCTACACTCAGGTATCGGATGATGACTCATATGTAAGTGATATCAGTGATAATGCCTCAGAAGATAATCTAAGCAATGACATGGAGAATGAAAGACAAACTTTAGGTAAATTCAGTGCTTTATTATACCATGTTTTGAGAATTTTCTTTGTTTCTTTTTGTTTGGGATTATTTCTTTCTTTTCTTACTAGAAATAATTTGATATCACAGGCTTTGAGATGTGAACAGCCTGTGTTTTTTTCTCTTACAGCCTCAGATTTGTTTAGAGCAGCGCATTGTTGCTAATCTGATTAACAGGGCCCAGGCACCATTGATTAAGCAGGATGGTGGTTCTGTATCAACAGAGAAACACCTATTTTTTTGGTTTCTTTTGTGCAACTCCCACTCCTTTTCAGTTCCTTTCATGGCCACACCATTTTTCAAAGTAGCAAGGCCTAGCTGCTTTCTTTTTTTCAAAAAGTAATTTTCTTCTTGTCACTCTGTTTTTTTTCAGACTGCAATTTAACAACCACATTCAGAATTCTGTTGTTTTTAGCAGAACTCAGTGTTTAAACATGAGAATAATTACACGCTGGCAGGCCTGGTGTATGACCATAAGGATTTCTTTTTTGCATGTTTTAATCATAGTAGTCTTGTTAGTACATATGCTTATTTAACTGTCTTGCTAATTAGAGACAGAATCAAAAAAAGAGGGAGAAGAATTGGTCATAACAAACTAATTGGCTTTGTGCCTTCAGCTCTTTTCAGCTAACCACAATGTCCTTCCCACTCTATCAATATATTTTTATCTTCAAAAATGCTGAACAGTGGTTTTTGTACAAGCAGCTGTTTCCTGAGCATCTCCAAGGACCAGTTGATGAACTCGGGTAGTTTGATATGCCTGGAGATCTGTTGTGTTCTGTAACTGTTTAAAAATGAAGATTGCTTTTTTGCAAGATAGGAAATAATACAGATGGATTTATCTCATGATCTGGACCTTAGAAAACTGTACTGGTCTGGCTGTTCATCTTTTTGTAGCAAAGACTATCACGGAAGCTCTTCTGTATTAGCAGCGCCTCCACGTGCTTCTCTGGTACCTGCTATTTCTGTGCTTCAGGCAGCCTGCCACTCCCATTAATAGCAAACTGAATGTCTTTTTCCTACAGGGCTTAAACTGAACCGTAAATTGTGGGATTATGATAAAATCCTCTGGCCGCTGTAATGTAGAAGGTCAAACTGGATGATGAGAACGGTCCAGTCTGGCCTTAAAAGTCATTGAGTGTAGCTGGAGGCCAGATGTCTTAATCTCCTTCAGTATTGTTGCTGGCCATTTGTCACATCTCGTGCAAACCAGGTTTTGCATAGGCTTTTCTTTTCATGGAGGGTGGGAAAACTTCACTGCATAGAAAATTTGGTATCTAAATATCTTCATTGTTTCTCTTCTCAGTTTTGTCACCAGTTTACCCTGGTTAATGGGCTGGTTCAGAATACATAGTTCAGTTAATTAGTATTCTGCTTTTAATCAGGAGCTGTCAAAGGACATAGCTAAATCCCATTTCAGAGGGCTCTTTTGAACACAGATAATTTTTTAGCACTTACCTCCTTCCTCTCCAGATATCCCCTCATTTCTCAAGTATCTACAGGAACATTCTTCTTTTTGGCATCTTCTGATATAAATTCACTATTCCAAGAGGGAAGTATGGGAGCTAACCTCTTAACTCTGAACAGTATAATTGCTTCTGGTAGATTTTTTGATTCATAGTGCCCATGCCATTTTTATAGAAAAAGAAAGAGATGGGCAGCAGACTGCAAATAGTTCACCTGTCCTTGTTACAGTAACTCAGTCATGTGAGATGGAAGCTTCTTCCTCAAAACGTTGAGGCTGCTGATTACACTTGAAGTCCTCCATCTGAGGCATGGCCTAGCATAGATAGCGGTGATGGAGTAGTTAGCCCTTGTGGTTATCTGCACTTTGTCACTATTGGAAGCACTGCTGATATCATGCTTATGTCAGTGGACCAGCAGAGGAAATACTGGTTGAAATTGTGCATTTAAGGGCAGTAATTCTTTGGGCATGTGCAGCACAGGAAAGATGTGCTGCCCAGTGCTGTTTTAATTCCTCCTAGATAAAGCTGTGTGAGGAAAGCCAGATGAGGACAGGGGCTGGCAGACTGGGGCTGTACCTGAATGTCTCCAAATGGTAACTGACTCTAGGGCAGGAGCTTCCTAGTGCTTCTAAGGACATGTAAAGATAAAATACGTTCTTGTAGTGGCAACCGTATTCCTCTCTGAAACAAGATTGATGTACAGCTAAGCAATGTAAACACTTCAGACTAGTGCCTGTTGCAGAAGCTTGTAACTCTATTTTGATCCTGCCACAAATCATTTAATGGTGCACTTAGAACTATTTATCCTGTTCCAATTGCTTTGACATAGCAACACAGGCCTCAGATATTCACGTCAAGGACTCTTGACACGAGTCCTTTTTTTTTTATCTTCAGCAAACCTATAGCTCCACAGTTGCTTCAGCTTTTCCTCCTTTAAAACAGGCCATTTCTCCACCAACATGTGTGTGTAACTAAAAGCTAGCATCACTAAATTTTTTTAGATGCTAAGCACTGTGGGGAGCACTGTGGAAAAGCCTGCATGTAAATCTGGTGAAGTAAATTTCCCTGGTAGGAGGATTCAAAAAAGTAGGAAAAGATAGGTAGGAGTTGTTATTATGCTTGGATCCGTAAGTTACGCCTTGCCTTCTGAGAAGTGTCAACTTAATTGAAGCTCTGTCAAGGAGGGAGGTTTTATGTCCCTTAAACAGACCGGAATCCATTTCTGGTTAACAAATAAAATAGTTATAATACTCACTCTTTCAAATTCAGTGGGAAGCCCGAGCCTTTCTTATAGCCTCAAAGGTGAAAGATGTAATTTTTTATGCATCTTTTGTACCTGACATTTACCTCAGTTAACATACAGAAATTAAAATCTGGTTCTTAATTTTATCGTTTTTATAACAGGCTGTCTTCAAACCACAAGTGAAATACTTGAATGAATTGTGAGGGTGGAAGGAAGTTTTGACAGAAAGAAGATGGTTGCATTTTAATGTATGTTTGCAAAGGGGATGAAACTAAGTGAACAGTGAATTGACTTGTTCTGCCACTTCCTTCCTTTTCAGACTGTATTTCTGAAAGTGGAATTGGATGCAATTCTAAACGGAGAACGTGTTTACCAGCTCCATGTCCTAATACGAGTAACATCAGCCTGTGGAATATCCTGAGAAATAACATAGGAAAGGATCTCTCCAAAGTGGCCATGCCTGTTGAATTAAATGAGCCACTTAACACCCTTCAGCGTCTCTGCGAGGAGCTGGAGTACAGTGAACTACTAGATAAAGCAGCGCATACGCCTAACCCATTTGAACGGATGGTAAATATGTTATTCCAAACAGTAACATTCAATATAATTAGCACAGAGTAAATACAAAAACAACCTGCCAAAGAACTGAAGATGTTCTGTTGCAGTTTTCTTTTTCTCCCAGCTGAGAGAAGGAGACATACCCCCTATTTTTGACTCTTATGCATAATTTCTGTTGCTTTGTCAGGAAGTCTCACTCCCTACATCTAAACAAAGATGTAGTTTAGTTCTGTTTTGCAGCTCTTACTCTGTAAGATTAAAAAATTACAGCAAAAAGGGAGGGAGCAGTTGAACTAGTAAACTTCCCTCTTGAGTTTGAAAGCTACAATATATCTTTTTTTAAAAAATCTGATCTAGTGTCTGACCTAATAACACATTTGTGCATAGAAGTTGCTGGATCTTCCAGCCCTACACTACTGTGATATCTTTATATTAACTGAATGAGCTTCATTTCTTTTATTAACTGGTTTTGTGAAGTTTTGGGTTGATCCAAAATGTTCAGGATCTCAAAACCAGGCAATATGAATATATGTTAGGTACAATAATGGTGTCATCTTCTGCCGGTGCAGAAACCTGAATTCAGCATTTGGCAAAAGAACAAGAGAAAAATGCTTTTGAGTTGTTCCGCTTCCAGGTGCACAAGAACTACTTAATATGTAAGCCCATAAATAAAGGATTAAAAGCTCTCTAAAGCTATAGATTGTCCCTTAAACTGACTTAAGCCTTTGCAACTCAATATATCTTACCTTACAATGAGGTTATTAATGAATGTAAATAGCCGTGTTATAAATACTGTTTGAAAAGCCTCTTGCTCCATTCTGATGCTGTGCAAGAGTTACAGTTTAGTGCCTGTTCTCAGGACAGAGGGTGTGGCTATTAATGGGGGGTTTAGGTGCATAGCTTTTATTGTTCTCTTGAGAACTTATGTTAAAAGGAAAAGGAAATGAGCAGTAGTTGTTCATATGGGAATGAAAACAAGCTTTTTCCCGCCTTCCCACACCCAAGCATCTGGAAATTACCTCAGAATGGAGTATTCTTTGTCTTTGAGAAATTCCTGAGTCAAAATTAATGCTAGCTGTTGCATAGTAATTGTAATAGTTCATCAAAGAGCTGTTCTGAAGTGGATTTAGTTTCTGAAATTGTGGAAGGAGAGCATCTACATTTTCACAAGATGAGGAAAAAGGAATGAAAAGGGAGAAAAATGGTATGAAAGAGGCCTGAATTGAACAACCCTAAAATTCCAATTCCTCAGGTTTAGGAGGAATTATGCCTTAGTTGACTGCAAAAATTTGGAAGGGTTACCTGTGTCTCAGCCATAATCAATAACAGTTTCACGATTAGGTAATAGCACACGGTAGATAAAAGGCAATTCAGTTCAAAGTGCATTAGAAATAGCAAACTTGGTGAAAACTTACCCCATGCTTCCTGTGCCATGTTTAGGAGATCCATAGAATCACAGACTATAACTAAAAAAGCCAGTTATAATACAAAATCTAACAGTGATTTTTAAAGTCACTGCTTTGAACTGTGTTGCAGAATGCTAAGCAGTTTCAAAGAGTTTGCAGAAATAAATGCTGTTTTCAGTTGATGAAATTTGCAGCGTTTGACCTTAATAACTCCATCCCTGGACCATTGAATGACCCTCTGAAAACTGAATAATTCTCTAATGTGTGAGCTAGTGCTTAACTTGCAGGAGGCATTCATGTTTATAGTCTGCAAATGATGGGGGAAAATACAGAATCTGGTGTCAGGATAAGACCTTTTTTTTTCTTCTGTTAAATCAAAATATTTAGCAAAAATTGTGCATGGCTGTGGTAAATTATTTAATTAAAATTCCACATATGTTATTCACAGGTGTACATAGCTGCATTTGCAGTCTCTGCATATGCATCCAGTTACTACCGAGCTGGAAGTAAGCCATTTAATCCTGTGCTTGGAGAAACCTATGAATGTATTCGTGAAGATAAGGGTTTCCAGTTCTTTGCGGAACAGGTACTGTATGCTGCAACCCTTTCATTTGCTACTCGATACGCTGCTTAATTCTAAATGCATGGCTGGAATCCTCTGGAATTAAGCGAAATACAAAATTACTTTACTTAACCTGAGCCCAGCAAAACTCAAGAGACATTGCAGAACTATAAATGAAGGAAATTGTTTTCTGAGGAAAGTCTGCTCGCTCCGGGATGGAACATGTCAGCCGGCATCTGACACTCGAGAAGCAAAGGCTGGCAGGCTGCCTACTACAGTAACTAGATAACTTGGTTAAGTAGAGTGCAGTTCCCCATGCTGAAATCTGATCACGGCTGCAACAAGCATTCACATTCCTGTCGTTTTCTTTTGCATGTGATCCTGAAAAATCCTGTATCTTCAGCTGTTTAATGTCTTCTTTTATAACAAATATTTCCCTCGTGTGAGTCAATCAACCACTAGTATTTGCTATGGCACGGTGAATATTTCTGCTTCCTGTCCAAATACTTTGTGGGCTAAGCCTTTCAAGTCTGGTACCACAGCATAGTAGGTGAAGGATGTATACAACACATCTAGGTCTGAGTGTTTATGAAAATAATTCCCCAATAGGAGAATAATTATTAAGTATGGGTGAAAAATATTAAATTTAAACCAGCCAAGTTACCAAAATTGCTAAGCTTGAGACCTGTGTTAAAAAGAGATAAAACTTAAATAATCTGGTGCCTAGCAGAGTAAGAATAATTGAAAGCTGTCTCGTTCTGTCTAGACATAACAAAAAAAACACAAAAAGTGCAGTGAGCAAGGTTGTACAACCTAGAAATCTGATCCAAAAAAGCCTTCTAAGAGGCATCCTTTAGGAAATGAAAAGTGTTTTTGACCACCTCTGAAGCTACAACATTTTATACATTATAATTTAGAACTGACAAAAAGGAGAGCGCTATGTTATCTTTCCTTAGTCTTGGGAAATGTCACAGGCAAGAGTAAAAATAAGGGGAAAAAAAAAAGACAAAACAGTCAAAGCAAGAATCAAATTTAAAGTTCAAGTAATGTATCTGGTTCTTCGTTGTGTTACTTCAGTTCTGAGATGATGTGTGTAGAGCTCTGCAGTGGTGAGTAAAGGTTGGGATTGAGCTTAATGTTAGATTGAATTAAAGGAAGAGATTTTCCCCTGAATATTGGATTAATCAGTACAAAGGCTACTTTTTCTAAAGAAGAATTTTAATACATGAGGAGGCTTGGGCTGTTAACAACTATTGTTCTAATACGCGCAATACCTGACATGAGTTTATAGAGTGGTAAAGTTACTGTAATAGTATGGCATGGAGGAATATTAGGAAGGGAGGGCAGTATAGGAGGAAAGAAATTTCATGCAGTTTGGAAGCATTAAATATTTGTCTTTGCATCAGGAGCTGTTGCATATTGCATGTTTGTGCAAGCATTTTGATGCTTACTTTAAATAACTTGTTAGTGCAGATAGTATGTAATTCATGAAATAGGTAGGCAAAATTTATAAAATAACAGAGATTCTCTTCTATTACTAGTGTGAGTTTAGATCCATGACCTTACTCTGGAATTATAACAGTTTAAGTGAGAGCTAAATTTAACCCATGAATTATAATGACATCTGGGGTTAATCTCGGTGCAGTATGTGAGAGAGAGTGTTGCTCTTGGGCAATTAGGGCATAGCTGAGAGTAATTAGTAGGAGGGGTTTTTTTTGTTTTTTTTAAACCAAGTAGAGGATGTTCAGTAAATAACTGGATACCTGCAGAAAAAATGCTCAATAACATATTTGCAAAATGAGTAACAAAGAAGAAAGTAAGAGTGCATTTGATCTACGTACGTGGTTAAGAAATTAAATTCATAGTGGTAAATAGCAATTTGACTTGAAAATAAAGTTGTCTGTCAAAAGAACAGTAGGCATTACACATCAAAGAGTTGGTCTTGGTCAACTGTTAGTCCTGTTCACCCAGAAGGGTATTATTTGCTAGTCCATTTTAATATTCTGCATTATGTATTTCTTTATTTACTCACAGTCCTTGCTTTGCTATTTTTGTGGTTGCTCTAATGTATGTGCTATTATCTGAAAGCTGATAAAATGCAGTGTGCATGGTTAGAGTTCTGCACTAAAACCACCTGAAGTGTCGCTACTACAGTAGTAGAGGTTGCTAGATGGAATTTCGTGGTTTGATATCTCCACCCGTGGCCCCCTCAGGGATGCTGATCGCTGTCTCCTCCCTCATAGTCAGGGTTTTGTGGGTATTTACTGTACAGAAGAATTTGTCCCTTTGTTTGTTTTACTTTTGTCTGTGTGCTTAAAGTGTGGCTTCTGTTAATATATTAAAGGGGCCCTAAGGGTAAATGTAATTATCACATTAGAGACAAGGTACAAAATACATAGTTAGATTTTCACTCGATGAGCAAAATTCACAGGCCTTTTAAAATAAGTGCTTCCTATTTCTTTCAAGGCTTCGTAGGTCTCAGTACCTTATTAATCTCACTGACTCCCCCTTCAGGCCACAACTGCAAAAGGAAAGTAAATGTTCAATTTGTAAATGCCATATATGAATGAATCACAGAATTACAGAATGGTTCAGGTTATAAGGGACCTTAAATCATCTAGTTCCGACCCCCCTGCCATGGGCAGGGACACCTCCCACTAGACCAGGTTGCTCAAAGCCCCATCCAGCCTGGCCTTGAACGCTTCCAGGGATGGGGCATCCGCAGCTTGTCTGGGAAACCTGTGCCAGTGTCTCACCACCCTCAATGAATTTCTTCCTAATATTTAATCTAAATCTACCCTCTTTCAGTTTAAAACCATTACCCCTTATCCTATCACTACACNGTTATTCCCCACCCTAAAAAAAAAATGAAAAAAAAAAAAAAAAAAAGAACCCAAACCAAAATGACTGTTCAAGTGTTAATATGTCCTTTTTTTTTTTTTTCCCCCCTCTTTTCATGTCTTGCTATTAGGTCAGTCACCATCCACCTATTTCTGCATGCCATGCTGAATCTGTGAATTTTGCTTTTTGGCAAGGTAACTCTTCAGTCTATCATTTACTTTTACAGTGTTCATAATATTTTCATTGTATGTCTAACATGAAATATCCAGAAATTGGGAAAAGGTGAAATCCCCTGCTTAAATTGTATTGGAATGTCTTTAAGAAACGCTATCCTGTACTTACTTGCATGCTTCTTACTTGGATGTTCTGCCATTCAAGGTTTGTTTTCAATTGATTATTCTTTTCACGTACAAATATCTGCATTCCTTTAAAATCAGGCTTGTTTTGGGGAGGGGGTGGGGGGGTTCTTTAGTAAAGAAGATTTGTCCCTCAAGCTATTTGTAAAACAAACAAGCTAGAACACAGCTTGAAAAACTACAAGTTAAACCCTGAGCCTTGGCAGATCTTGTAAACCTGTTCAGAGAAAAAATTCCAAAAATGAGCATAACAGCAAGGATAAATATATTTTCCATGTCTTTCTCTGCTGGTGTTATTACAGTATGTAAGATTTTGTGCTATTCAACTACTAACGTTGTGTTTCCATAAAACCTGTTTTGGAGCTTTGTTTGCTGTGTAATGCTGGTGAAGTTATCAGCCAGTCACAAGTACCTGTGTGGTTAGATATTTTTGGAGCGTACACAGAACATAACTGTGCCTCTTAACTCAGTTAAAATCCTTCAGGCAGAGGTTTGTAAATTCACAATGTAGCTGCATTATAACCTTTAATTCTGTTATGATTGACTCCGCTGACTTGATTATAGTTATTATGGATGGAGCCATACTGAACAGAAATTGGAACTCTGTCATTAGTGTGAGTTTCATTATTCACTATAATTCTTTGCTTTGTAAACAAATACAGGGACAAGGGTCCTTTTGTTCTTAGCCAAAAATCAGAGATGACCAAAAATTTATTCAGTTACTCAATTCTATATAAATAAGACTAGGTAGCAACCTGTCTTAATAAAAACTGATGAGACTGATTTTGACAGATTTAACAGATTTTGACAACAGCTATCACTCAAATATTTTAACACTTGCATTTAGAGAACAAAGCTCTTCTGTAAACATGACAGCTGAGAACCTGATCAATGAGAAAGGGTCTAAGATTTAGTCTTGATTAGCAGAGGAGTCTCAGTCGGGGTACTGCAGGCTTTGGGGGTTTGGTTTTGTTTTGTTTTTAAATGTGGCTAGTTGAGCTTTTGGGAGAGCTAGACAATGATTTTTTTCCAATGCGAAGGCAGATTGTAAATGCTGTGGCCTCTTGTTATGGGGCTGTATTAACTTATGTGGAAAGATTAACATCAAATTAATCATAAAGGTAGCTTGTCAATGAGGTAAGCTCTTTCTGTGTGCAAAGATCTTTACACTTACCATATTATCTCCTCAGCCGAAAAGGAGACAGTCCTCAGCAACATTGCCAGAGTAGTGCTGTCATCCCACCAGACACTGACCTTAGTTCATCTGTTTCAACATCAAGAAATCTCTTGATCATCGCTAGTGAGCCAGAAGACTGGGTTCTGACAGGGACAGTTATTTTGGAAATCATTTTCCCTGACTTGTGAAGCTGACTCTGCTTTTGCAAAGGAGTGTGGACACACAAACAATGGAAAGGCAGAATAGAAAGTTCCAGCTATTACAGCATCTGTGCCCGAATTAGTCTGAGCATAGCTTTGAAAATAAAACTTCGCTTTTCTTAGTTGCCCTAAAATTTTTGCATGATCAAGTTACACACTGGTTCCCAAGATGCTTCCCATGTACTGATCTCCGTGGGACAGCTGTGCCATTTATGAGAACACAGAACATAACACAATCTGATAATACATTCTAACTGTTAAACTCAGCAGGGTGTGCCTTTGCCCTTTTTTTTTCCATCCCACTGTAGAAGAGAGAAAGCTAGTACAGAATTTGGCTTAACACCATAATAGTCATGGTAGTTTTGGACCTCTTATTGTGCAGTATAGGAATCACAACAGAATTGCTGTCACTAAGGATGCTGGCCCAGTGTCAAACTTCAAAAATTAAAAAAAGCAAAGGTCTTTTTGTCAAGTGATAAGGAAAAGGTTATTTTTTTCATGAGGAATTCTGCCCTATGTCCCATTCCAGCCTTTGCAATGGTAGGCATCTTGGTGTGGCTCAGTCCTATCACTTGAATATATGTACTCAGGAGAGATGTAATCTCCTATGATTTGAGCATCTATCTTACAGCCGGCATAACAGCTTCCCTCCACGGTTGCATAGGAAACAGTGTTTTGGTTTCCTTGTGTTAGTACTAGGATCTTTTTGAGACTAGAGATGATTTTTTCCCTCTTTTTCAGATTGGGTAGGGAATGGAGTTCCTAATGTCTAATACAGCAGGGATGCTATTCCCCTGAACTCTGAAGTCACTGTGAAAGTTACTGCCTGATTATCTCGCCTAATTTAAACATATGCCCCTTCTGCCATGCTTCTCTGTCCATGTTTCTTTGTCTTCCAGGTGTTTTTGCTCAATAAATTTGGCTAAATTTGCATCGAGATTTCACATCTTTTTTTTGAGAATGACGTGAGACTTGTATGTGTCTTTCTGTGATTCAGACAAGATTTTAAAAGGCCAGTTAAACTTACAGAGGAAGTTGGAACTAAATCCCTCTGCAATTTTGTGCCTTTTGAAATATTCTTTTGCTTTTTCACTGTGAATGTTCTTAGTTGCTATATTTTTGTATTTGAAATTATGCTTTTGTTTTTGGAAATGTGTGCATTCATTCACTAGCAACTGAATTGCAGATAAATATATGCTCTCTGTAGCTTATTCAAATTCCTCTCTTTCTCAAAAGTTTTTGAGAGAGGACTTCTAAACCTGTTACTTTGCTATTTAGATAACGAATAATGTAATGAAAAACAAACAAACAAACAAAACCATGTTCGAAGAACCACAGCATTCTTTGAACATTATTATTATGTTGCACTTTGTTATTTTGCATTTCTGGAAAATAAAGTAGAACCCAGAAATAGTATGATTCACCCATGCTTATGACTAAGCCTGCCTTTTTTCTTTTTTTCCTGTTTCAGATGTAAGATGGAAAAATAAATTCTGGGGGAAGTCCATGGAAATTGTTCCAGTTGGTACAACACACGTAACTCTTCCAGCGTAAGTGCTGCTGTTGTGCATTGCTGTTCACACAGAGGCACAGACGTGCTTGCACACACTGGAGCCACATTTATCCAGATGAGAACAAGCTGTGCCGTGCCTTATTAGACCTTTGGAAGAACTGATGGTTATGATTTAGTTTAAGAGGGGGAAGGAGAAAACAAACACAAACAAGCCAAAACCAGAAGCATAAAACGGGGTTATAAAAAACAAAAGATGAAATAAACATCACTCCTGTGTATCTTGAAAAAAGCAAAGTTGGTATTTTCATACTTCAGTTGAATTTCAAGCTTCATGCATTCTAAACTCACAGGGAAAAACTGCATGGTAGAGGAAGCTATGAATTCTTTTACTTGAATATGGGTTTGGGGGAGCAGGTGGTGTTGTTGCTGTCTTTTGTACCTATATTTGTACAAACCCTCACTCCATGTCGTCTTGGTCTGTAGCTGAAGCTAATAGCTATCCTCGCTGCATAAATAATTATTGTAAGTGATAAATAGAACGAGTTGCATATCTGTTTATTATCCAAAGAAGTAAGCAGACACTGTAGTAAAGTGTTGAGTATAGTTTAATTTTTATTTTTTTTTAGTAAAAATCTGCAGTGTTCCTATGTTGGCTTGTCAGAGAGCTCATTATATATCGACAATTAAAATCCCTTTAAAATTTGGCCTATATCCATCGTGTTTACAGAACCAGAGGTCTAAAGGTTGAGTAGTGTTCCAATTAAATCTGTTTTTTAAAGAGAGTCTACAAAATTAATTATTCTGCCATCTGAAAAAAAGAAAAATAATCCAAGAACCTAGCACATATCAGGCTAAGCAACTAAGCATGCCTTTTTCTTTTAAGTGAGTAAAATTGTGATATAGTAAGATAGTATCCAAAAAGGTAATGTATAAAACATGTCGTGTTCATAGTGGCTAGCCTAAGCTGTGGAGTGAAGGGTCTTCAGGATGTGAGTGAGGGTTCAGAGACAAGGTAATTAATTGATTAGGGCCCATGGTGGGCTGATGAAGTGGAAAATAACCTGATTCATGTGTCATCTCCATGTGCTGGTTTGAATCCCTGTGTATCTGATATAGAATTGGGTACAAAAAACGTACTGAGCCTATAGGCAAAAATGAAGCATTAGTATTAAGGGTTTTTCTGGAGCAAATACAGTGTTTTTAGCATGTGTAATAGAGCATGGGACCTGCAGGTAGGGACAGGAAAACAAGTTACTGTGGGGTAAATTGACTGCATATGTGCTAGTCTGTAAAAACTGTCCTTGTGGATGCTCTTCCAAAGCACCAAGTAAAAGCAAGTCATTAAGGGGAGGGAAGGAAAGATTCTAATATCCTCATGGGATGTGTGCGAGGCAATTGCTGTAATGAAACTGGTGCTTTGTAAGTTTACCATTTACCTTACCAGCAGCAACTTGGCGATCAATATCCAGAGGAAATTGTAGAATATATGTCTTCATGAGATTTTCCTTTTCTTGAAGTTTTATAAAGCTGTTTTATAAGAACATATACTTCTTTAATAAAAAGTAAAACGTTGTATTACCTATTGGTATTTTTCATCTCCCCCTGTCTGCTGTCTTCCAGTGCGCAACTGCATCTTGAACTACTGGGTGAGAACTTTTCTCTTGCCTGAAATACACACATAGGCTCAGCCTTGAGAGCTTGAGCCAAGCTGTTCCCCTGAATAAGCCTTCTGATGACTCTGGTGGCCCATGTCCTTGTGTTTTCAGCTGTCACTGTGTTACAAGCTGTGAAATGGGCATTTCGGCCAGTAGACGATATTAGAATGATTACTTTTGGAAACTTAAAACTGGTAAATATGGGCAAGTAAATTGAGAGAAAACTGAGTTCAAGACCAAAGTTTGTAGCAGAAGTGAAAAGGGTTTTCTGAGAGACAGGATTGTTGTCATAGGGTTTGGTTTTGAGAAGGTGTGAGACAAGGAGATGAGGCATTCCAGAAAAAAAAAATGTTTTATGGGTTTTTTCTAATTAAGTTTTCTGCAATTTTTTTTTCACAATTTTATCAGCTTGTTTGAACACTGCATGAGATTTTTCTTGTGTATATTTTTCTTACAGTTTTAAAGATCATTTTGCATGGAACAAGGTGACATCTTGTATCCATAACATTTTAAGTGGGCAAAGATGGATTGAACACTATGGAGAGATCATCATCAAAAATCTTAACGATGACACTTGCCACTGCAAACTGACTTTCATAAAGGTAACCACAGCAATGTGGGCAATGCCTTTTCTAACAGACACACCAGTGGGTGGACGGTCTCTACTGAAGCCCACTACAACTGCTTACAAGCAGTTTTTCCTATAGTTCTGCTGTAATTACCTGTGATTCTTTGAGAAACTTTAACTCTGAAGGAACTGCCACTCGCTAGGTAGAGCCAGACAAGAAAGAGAAGCAACAGCTTTCTCGGGTGATCTCACTTGATATGCAGAAAAGTATGGGGAAAGGAAAGGAAGGAATATGATCATAGAATCATAGAATGGTAACAGTTGGAAGGGACCCTGAAGATCATCCAGTTCCAACCGCCCTGCCGTGGGCAGGGACACCTCCCACCAGACCAGGTTGCTCAAAGCCCCATCCAGCCTGGCCTTGAACCCCTCCAGGGATGGGGCATCCACAATGAGTGGATGAAAAACCTGCTCTGTGTTTGATGAGAGAGGTAGGCATAAGGTGGTTTACCACAAACCTTCTATTAACACATTGGCATGTGCTGTGATGGCATTCATTCAGCAACTGTAGAATCAGTGCTTATGTGGGGTGCTTCACCCAATGCTCTTTTCTAGCCCTTTGCAGGTACTTGGAGGAGCTTAAGTGAGAGGTTGTGGTGTTACTCAAAGCTTGTGGTTCAGTACAAGGCATCAAGATACGACTTCCTCAGGATATGCCCTTATAACTGAAATTAAAATTAGGTTTTGGCAATAGATTACTTCTTCCTAGTAAAGGAAAATCAATGAAAACCTAAAACGATGCCAAAATTTATAACCTGAGAAATAGTTTCGCAAAGCATGCTAGGAGACTTACCTTAACCTGCATTTTCTGCATCTGATTGCTGAAGAAAGGCTGTGTTTTACATAGAAAGAGACCACACAGATACAAGCTGAGTACTTCAGCATACTTATGCAGCATGGCATGCTCAGCAGCAGAAGGAAAGTTTCCTTTTCTTTTTTTTTTTCCTGAATATTTTGTGCTTTCTAAGAAACATGGGGGTGATTTTTTTTTCCCAAATACTTATTTGAAAGTACTGTAATGCATTTGCAGAGTTGCAATGGATGTTCAGAGTTCAAATTTTAAAGATTGAGAGCCTGCAAATCTTACACCTTTGATACGGTAAATTGTCTAAAGTGTAGATTACTGTGTCAGTTCCTTCTCTTTCTCTTCTGCAAATTTGGGGAAGATGTAGATAACTAAGTTGGGAGTCAGTCTTACTTGTCACTGGGCTAAACTCAAGGTCAGCTATGCTTCCCCTAGTACTGCCCTGAGAAAAGACAAAACAAAATAAATACAATCCTCGATGCTAGTATTTTAATAAGCCGATTAAATAGTATTAACAGCAGTTGTTTGCATATGATATTGTAATGCACACCGAAATGAATAGGTTTCATTTCAGAAAACCACTCTACAGCACGGTGCTACTGACATGGCAAAATCACTCACACTTGATCTATTATGCACCTTTTTTCCCCTTGTTTCTTCTAATTCTAGGCAAAGTATTGGAATCCAAATGCACATGAGATTGAAGGCAGTGTCATGGATAAAGCTGGGAAAGTTGTGCATCGACTCTTTGGGAAGTGGCATGAAAGTTTATACTGTGGGACAACTTCATCTTCAAACTGCATATGGAGAGCAAGTTAGTGATCAGAATGGCTAACGTACAGAGCTTAACATCTGCTGGAGAATAAGCTTACTATTTTCATCTCTTTATTAGGCCCCAACTTCTTGTTATTTCTAGGTGGAATATTAGATTTTTGTCAAGCATTTAAAATTTAGACTAGAAGACTACATCATGTAACTTAAATAATATGGAGAACTTAATCCCATGGTTTCCTGCATTTGCTCTGTTCTTACTCATTTTCATATTTGGGCATGAAGTGGCTATTGAGGACTCTAAAAGGAAGGGGAAAAAAAAAGGAACAAACTCCCCCACTTTTTGTGTAGAGAAGTGTTGTGTATTTCAGGTATTAAACACTAGAGGATAGCCCACAAAGCTCAATTCTGTAATGACAGCCATATCTGAACTTCTCCCAAAATCATGGAGTTTTATCTACTGTAGTTTGAAAAAGCACTATGATAAGACCACGACCTTCTCACAGTTGTGCTCTGATTCAGCTGAGAGAAATCTGTTTTGTTGTAGCGCAATTATCAAGGGGGATGTTCTCTTTTGTCACATTATTAAAAACCTCTTGTTCCCCCAGAACTGAGACCGTGGTTCAAAAGACTGAGGGGAGCTTGGAATTTTCCTTCTAAAGATAATAGCATTTAATTGGAATTCTGAATGTTCTTTTCTTCTGTAGATCCAATGCCTAAAGATTATGAACAGTGGTATGGATTTACTCAATTTGCACTGGAGTTAAATGAACTGGATCTGCAAACTAGGTCATTACTCCCATCCACTGATACACGTTTTAGGCCGGACCAAAGGTAAAAAGTTTTAACTCTTAAATATCTTCCTCAAATAGTTCTTAATCTTCTGTACGCTCACTTTACCCTAAGCTCAGACAATTTTGTGTAGATACTTGCAGTGTGTTTCTATTTCTACATTAATGTGCATCTGAAAAAGGCATTTTAATCACTTATCAAGAGATGGCCTAGTCATTATGGACCAGTGTTTCCTAAAATGGGCTCTTGCATGCTTCTAGATAACTGCCTTTCCAAAGATGTTAAAACTTCAGTACTTCAGGTACTTGATGTTGAGCGTACTGTGTTTGAGTAGCCAAAAACTGAGATACTTGAAATGTCTTTCTGTGTGGAATTCCTACTGTTGCTAACTTCCAAGGGAAAGAATATGATATAACAATGATTCTGAGCTTCTTATGAGAGTCACTTTTCCTTAAGTACTTTTTGATAGTGCCGTTGTCTGCAGATGTAGCTGTTTACCTTTCAAACACTGTGAGCTGCCTGCTGTAAAGATTAGATTCTGGAGCTCTACAGGACCTGTCAAAGATGGGGGAGAGGAGCACCAATTGTGTCTCTTATCACTGCTGGTGCTACAGGTTTCTAGAAGAAGGGAATATTGAAGGAGCTGAAATGCAAAAGCAGAGGATCGAGCAGCTACAGAGAGAACGACGGAAGGTGCTGGAAGAAAACAATCTAGAGCATCAGCCTAGATTTTTCAGGTACTATATAATAATTAGCATATACTGTAATTTATTGAAATTCTTATTATAATTCTGGTTCTAAACTGCCATAGAGCAGGCTCCAGTATTTTCCAGGTTTCTTCTATATTCTTGATTTTTGTACTTTGTCAATGTAGAACACTCCAGACATAGTTAAAACTCAGAATTATTTATTGCTTTTTCATTAGTGCATCCCTGAAATTCTAATTCTTTTTGCCTTGATGGTGATTGATAATTTAGTCTATGTTTGAATTTGCCTGAGTGAAAGTAGCATCTTTGATTCTTTCAGGCAAGGTGAAGTAGCTGGATTTAGCTCGATTACCCCTGCCGAACTTGTATTGAATTCAGTGGGATTGCCTTGTGCAGAAGTGTGCAGATTTGGAGACTTTCATTTCCAGGGCTATTTTTGAATGTGTTTCCCCTATATGACAGGGAGACAATTATGCTTCAGAGGGCACTTCATTTCTTCCTGTTGTAAATCAATTAATGGGAGACTTCAGCCATCAAAAGACAAAAATGAGTGCTAGTGAGGACATGGCCTTTTCCCCTCCAGCTTCTCTGTTCTCCTGCAATGAGAGAGTTGGAGCCAAGGTGAATGTTGTATGGGCCTACGTATCACAGTTAACAGATCTGGGATCCCAGTTTTTTTTCTGGATCGATAGATGCTGTATTTCTGATGAGCACAGAAATGTTTAAAATAGGTGCAAAAAGGAAATGCCTCAGACCACTACTTGTACAAGGAGCTGGTGAGCTAACTCATCGCATTTCGATCACACCTGCCAAAGAGAAGCAAATGTTGCTTCCAGCAGGTTAAAAAGACAGGATAGAGACAAAGTCTAATACTTTGTAACTGTATATTCACAAGGAGGAATGTGAATGCTGATGAGGATTTGAATCCTCACGACGAGGATTTGAAAACTGAGATTTGTGCTGTAGATTTAAATAACAGAATAAAAAAATTAATTACTATATGGCAAAAGTGTTACCCAGTGTTAGAGTAGATATGAATTGTGCATTTGGCTTTTCAGTAGTGATTCCTCTCTTCAACAAATCACAAGCCTTGATTTCCTTAAAAGAATAATTTGCTGTTGTGCCAAAAATGTTGTACACTAGGTTAAAAGCAGAGGTACAAGATCCATTGCAATGAGTCTCACCTCTTGACTGAGAGCTACAGGCTCTCTTTATGCAATAACCGTGGTGAGCCATCTTTGGAGACATAAAAGGAAAGTTTACACATTCCATTCAAAGCTGCCTTTGAGACCATGAAATAAGCCTGGACTGTAGTTCTAAGCGCTAAGCACTGGCATGTGACAGTGAAATAAAGAGTGTTGATCTTAGCTGAACACGAGGCTACTGAGGTGCGTCTCCGAGGCCCAGTGCAAACGTACCAGTTCCACTCCCCAAGCTGTATTGCCTTGTTTGAAGGTGCCTGGTTCATGGGCTGGATTGGGTATCTGTGCATAGTGCTACATTGCATTACACAGCATATGTATGGAAAATACAAGCTTTACATTTAAGGCATTTGTTTTAATCTTTGATAGGAAATCCAACGATGACTCCTGGGTGAGCAATGGAACTTACATGGACCTTAGAAAAGAACCTGGTTTTTCCAAACTGGACAATCCTGTCCTCTGGTGAAAGAGGAGCCAAGTGAAGATATTCTGTGCTGTATTCTCAGATCTGATTTAGAAGAAGTATATATAAAATATATCTATATATATACATCTCTCTCTATATATACACACACACATATAATATATGTGTGGGGCGTGTGTATGTGTGTAAGTGTGCATATCTCCAGAATTGTGCTTAATTTAGAATCTGATAATTCATTTGTTTTCTTTACTCTGATTATTGCAGTGATTGTTTGAATGTATAAATACCCTAACTTCTTTTTATAAAATATTTAATAAATAGTGCTGAATGTTAACAGCGAGAGGGAAAAGAGGAGCTTTTACACTACTTTTCCAATGTGTAATAATGTCAGTTCTGAATTAACTTATGCCTTATTGAATTGCATTGGAGACAATAGCATCAGCATCTCCTAGCTGTGCTGAGGAATCAGAGGGCAAGCCTTAGTAACTCAAACTCTAAGTAGGCCTCCACAGTTCAATGAGTAGTTCAGCTGGCTTTGGGCTAGTATAAATTGCTAAAACAGATTATCAGCTGGTGCTGGAATCTGAGTATGATCCTTCGCTGCCTGTAGAAAAGATTTCAGTAAGCTTTTGTTTCTATTAGCTTTCTTCTTAGCATTATGGAAGAGGTGGTTCTGAGCTTACATCAGTGGTTCTACTGCCTTATACATAAACTCTACCCGGCTAAACGTAGTGCTAGAAATTCAGGAATCGCCAAAATTTTCCACTGGGAATCTTCGGATTTTATAGCCCCCAACAGGGCAAGAGGAGGAAATCCTTTGTACATAATGCTTGAGCACTGACTAGATGGAGAAGCTCTCTCTTTTTCCAGTAAGTAAAATCTATACAGAGCACGAAATCCTGTGCTTCCATAGCTTCATTTGTTTTTATTAACCTAAAAATTGCAACAGTAAGACTTTTTAAAAAGTAAGCAAACTGATTGTTTTAAGCTAGAAATTTTTTCTTAGTATTTTGATATTTTCTACCTCTTAAGAAATAAACAGCGTATTTAAGATCTTATATTTAAAAAATTGCCATCTGCCTTATGGAGAAGTGTATGGAGTCTTTGATCTTCCTCTGTTTGTTCGTTATGTTCAGATAAATATTCAAGTGTCTTGCACTAAATCAATTGTATCTCTTTCCTGTAATTTTATACACATAGCTAGATTTGTGAAACTAGTAAACTATAGGTCAGAAATTTAGCAGGAAACAAATGTAGCAGAAGTCGCGCTTTTGAATGAAGATTATAGAGATGGGCAGTATTTTTTGGTTTTTCCATCAAATCACAATGCCACAGTCATTAACAGAGTAACTTTCATTCCTACCTATCTGCAACTCAAGCCTGACCCATGATTTTTCAAATCTGTTCTATGTGTCTGTGACTCTGGCAACAACACAGTTTCCAAGTTTAGATCTCTGTCCTGTCAACACCCCCCCCTTCTTTTTCTTACATGCCACTTTAATGACACAAAATAAACCCAAATGTTGTTGGTATGCTTAACTGGCTTATGACTGGAACAATTGGACAGGGCATGGATAAGGGAGACTCCTAGGGGGACTAGTAGCTTAGAAAAGCTTGCGCTGTACTGTGTGCTGCATTGTTCTAAAGAAAATCCATTAAAAATGGATAAATGTATTATATGTAACATGAAGGAAATACTGTGAATGCTTCCATTTTAAACCAAATCTGTGATCTCATTTGTCATAGATGATGTCATAGGTGTATATTTGAATTTTGCTTTCTGTTACCTTGAAGCCCCATTGTCTTAGAGGCAGACGAATGCTTTTTCACCCTTTTTCACTTTGCCCAGGAACTCTGCCTCACTGTAATTTATTACCAAAGAAGTTAGCATAATTATTCCTATTTAATACGTCTTTTAAAGACTTGACTACCATGCCAGCGGCTTACAATAAGGCAAGGGTTCAAGTCAATATGAAGACAAAATCTGGGCTTTGATGCCAAAGGAAATCTTAACCTTTGGGGGCTGTTTGGCTTTTCAGGGAAAGTGAGGATCTCTTCATGGCTTGTTCCCTTCCCATATTTTATTCTTGTATTGACTGTCAATACTTGGCACAAAAATGAGTTGACATTTGTAATTATCCTTGCTGTTGGTAATTACCATTTATGCTAAAAATAACATTCATTTAACAACAAAAGAGGGTAGGGGAAATTAAAAAAAAAAAGTTTTTAAGAAAGGGAGCAAAATTTGTGAAGGATGCATTAAACCTTCTCATCGTCATATTTGGCAACTACTGTCATTTCTGTCTGATCTGATTGCTGGGTTTGTATTTTCTATGTATGGAGGGGATTTCCCCATACTTCGTAATATGACCTGATAGTTGATAGCATCTGAAATTAAAGGATTAGAGCAAAGTTAAAGAATTGTAACGTGGTAAAATCAGCAGGTGTTGAACAAAACTAATCTCATATTGAGTGTCTGAGTCATGATTTTTGAGAAGTCAGACTGGCAGTGTTGCCTTGTATCTTACAGTCTAAAATGTCTAAAATACATTTGATGAATGACAGGAAGCATTAGGCTGAGTAGTGCCTTATATAAAATTTTCTTCGGCAAAATTCCCATATCAAGAAGGGAAACTTCAGAATTTTACTATCATCTCCAGAAAAATAATGCCTGAGAATAATCCAGGGCATTTCTTAAATACATGAAGCAAAATCATTGCACAATAGCTCCTTTTGTAAATCTCTAATACACCTCTGCAAACACCACGTAACCAGTTGTGAATGATCCTCTGACACCATGTTTCCAACTGCAGTATAGTTATCCCTGCTTAATTTTGTATGAAACATTGGGTTTAGTTGTTAAACTCCTGTGAACTGTATATTAAGAAGTAGATGAAAATTGTCTTGATGTTACTTCTCTGTATTTCTGCATAAAATATATTCATAATTCACAAACCTTAATATACTCTATACGGTTATTCTTGGTAAAATATGAAATTTTGGTAATTTTCTCCCCCAAAACTTTAGATGCGTTAATGGGTGCAAAACTTACATTAGCTTTCTGCAATATACTAAGACAGCTCTTGTTTTTAATAACTGATATTGAGGGAGTTTTTTCCCCCTATTTCTACCCTGAATGGTAAAAAGAAGGTATCGGGCAACTTACTGCTTCCTTTCATACGCAGCAGTGATCCCCAAGCTGTTCAGCTCAATGGATCAGTCTTAACATTTCCTGATGAACAATGCTTGCTGTTACAGCTCTTTTATAATCATTACTCTAATTTTATTTCGGAGGGCAGTTTGAGAAGCACTTATCTAGCACTGCCTTTCTTTGTGTACCCCGTTATAAACTTAGGTCAAGATGATGGAGCAGCTCAGGCCTTGGGGTGTTAAAACACTGTCTCAGTTTTCAAATTACGCAGCAAAGAAAGAAAAAAAATAAATCCGGGGAAACAGTGTTCATAGGAACAGAAACCCACAGCTCTACTTCCAGATTTGCAGACTTGACACTTAGTTTCTGGTTTTGGTACAGCATAAGTTTGTGATTGTGAAGCAGCGTAGCTTGTTTAGGCGGCTACTCTTGGTAGCATGAAGGGCCCTCTAGACTGAGTGGAACTGGAGAGCACCGTTAAGCGTTGCATTCCTTTCTGAATCTCTGCTCTCTCACATATGCTTTATGTGTTCGTTTGCCAGCACTGATTTACTTCTTTTAGATGTTTTTTGAAATACAGATCCAGTAGAGTACTTAAGTTCTTTATACAGAGCTTGGAAAATTAGATGCATGGAAGGAAGAGCGAAAACAGCCAAAATTTTGAGAAGGAAACATCCCAGAGATCTGTTCTTCCACCAAGAAGTTTTCTTTGGAGGGACTGGAAGTAGGATGGCTGCTTTCTTTAAAAACCTGGCCCCTGAAGGAGGTGATGGCTGCAGACACGGTCACCACATTATTTGGCAGTTAAGTGTTGAAGCCAGATCACTGTACAGAAAGGAACACAGGGCCATTCATGGGGCCAGAACGTACAACCAGGGACAGCTTTCAGGTTGCACAAAGGTCCAGTGCTGGTCTCAAAAAAAAAAAAAACAAACCCAAAAACCAACCTAACAAAAACCTTACCCCTTCTCATGCCCTAGACCCCCTCCACCCTCACTTTCCTTCAGCTGTTTACAGTCCTCTTTAGGTTTTCTATGTGGCCCCTTATATCGAAAAGTCCTTATTCAGTGTCCCATTTTTTCTCTATTAAAAAAAAAATAGGAAAGCAGTCCATTCTAACAAGCTTTTAAATAACAAATCATGCCTAAAAACCGTCGTTAAAAACTTTCCCTGTAAACATTGTGCCCTACTTCTCTATCTTTTCCTTGACTGTGAACAAGACTTTCTTCCCACTTGCACTCTGGAGTCAGACCTGGTAATGGTAGCGAGCTATGGAAATGTGCAGCTACATCTGCTCACCACACTCCTAATTAATGTCCTTGCGTCTGCTTTTGTGTAAATCTCTTCTGTCATCTCTCTAGATGGCCAGCTTTGCAGAGCAGGAAATTTTCAGCATATCTTATTTTGTTCCATACAGCTTTATTTTTTTTTGGGGTACAACTCATACAGAGGGGGCAAGCTGTGCAAAACTTGGCCCACAGCGCATTTATAATAGAGAGAAGGATGAAATCCAACTTTTCCCCATAACTGAATACATCTTGCAAGGGCTAGAGTCAGATGGTGCTATTCGAAGGAGTGAAGTTAAAATGGAAGGGGTGGTTTTTTTTGGTTGAGTGTGTTTTCATTCATGGATTATGCCTACTATAAATAAAATTCACAGCATTCACTAACTCATCCTTTCTATTTTCTAGCTACTGGTGGGTGCAACTTACTCCAGCAGCTGTGGGTTCATAAGAAACCGCACATGTTATCTGGCTTATCTGTTGAAACTTAGCAAATGCTGTAACTTATCACCAAATGTATTATTGTACTGCTCAGTGCTTAGAGACTGTTCTTGCTGCAGCTTTTGAAAGCAATAAGAGAAATTTTCCAGATAAATAGTTGCCACAAGTTAAAAAATTATTTTAAGTGGTTCCTTTTTTATATGAATTGTGGATTTGGTGGTTTTGTTGTATAAAACAAAAGTGTATTAAAGCTCATGGGAATGTTTGGGAGGTTGATCCACAAGAGGTGATGAGCTCCTTAAGCTCCGCACCTTTGAGACGGTTGGTATCCCTGAGATTCAGGCAGTCTTGTATTTATGTTAACAGTATTTTACTAGTTCCAGTCTTGGAAAAATATACCACGTGTATGAGGTATTACATACGCAAAGCTGCTAAATGTTGAATTTGTTGTTTGTTTTGATAGGGCATTAGTGTTTCAGAATGAAGAAAGGTATCTTATGTGTTAGAATTATCACTGACTTTCAGATTTCTGAGAAAACTTTCTGTAGTCAGGATCATTCCTGTTTTCTGCTTCACTTACTCCAAAAATTTGTAACAATGTTGGAGCACCTTGATGGGCAACTTGATTTATTATTTTTGTCTCTGTAACCAATTTAGTTGGATGTTAATAAATCATACTTGCAAAAGGCCATAGAGCACCCTGACTTTTTCCCAGGGGTTGTAAGCATCTTTCTTCAAAGGTTGATAGCGACAGCTGAAATAAGTCTAGCTGTTGTAGCAATCTGTGCTTTTTACACTTTCCAAAATGGCAAGTATGAAAGAGCTTCCATCTGCTAGAAACCTTGTTTATCACTCTTACAATCTGTCCGGTGGTTGTGCAATGTTCCAATTGTTTACCAGTTACCTGCACGCACTGTACTGCACTGTTGCGTGGTTGTTATGCCAGACACTGGGGCAGGGAAAGGGGTTAGCTGATGGAATTCATTTAGAGCTGGAAGTTGATTCTTAAAAGCAGGTTTTAGTAGACAGATGTGCAGCATAAATGTTATGCTTCAGCATGAATGTGGAAACCACAAACCACATGTTCTCCATAAAACAACTTTTAAAATCAAGGAAACGTAGATTTTACTGGATAAAATAAATAACTGGAAGGAAATGGTATCAATGTGGTGTTTTCTCCCTTAGAGATGGTGATTCAGGACAGCTCTGCCAATCAGATCTCAACTGTGTCTCACGGTCCCACCATATGCGCTTAAGATGCGATACAGATGGATTAGGATCTTGAAAAATGTGGGAGTACAGTGACACTAATTCCTGACCAACGTGTAATTCCAGTTCTGCAGCACTTCCCAGACTCGGTGTGTACAAAGATTTGGTGGGAGGGAGCATGGAGGTTTCAGGAAGAGCTGGGAAAATTGGATCAATAACTCTGTTACCATGCAAAATAACCTCAGCTCTTGTACATGGCGGAATAAGGATAGAGGCCAAAAGAAAAACAGCTTTTATAGTGGGGAGGATCAGCTCCTGTTTTTTGAAATCTGCCATTTTGGTTCTGTATTGGATGAAGAACTTTGGAACTCAGCATGTCAGTGTGAATCACTTCACTGCTGATTAATTTCATAGAGATCTAACATGCTTTATTGGTACCAGAAATAGCTAGCATTTAGTCCAAGTTGCTGGGAAAAGAGCAGTTTACAGAAGCAGTAATGTGATTTTTTTCATAATTATAAAAGGGAGAGGAAGATGGCAAGGGTTCCTCATTATTGGTGCCCTGACCATGAACACCGAGGGTGGTAGGAACTTCTCTTACAGAGAAATGGGTATGGGGTGAATCGCCCGTGATTGCCCCTGGAGCTGATACCATGCCAAGTACCCAGATGTGGCCAGTGCTACCCAGACAAAACAGACTGCTCTCCCCTCCAGATGCATAAGGTAAACTTGGCTCGTATGGACCTCGCATCCAATTTGTGTTTAAGCTCAGTTGTCTGTTCATTTACAGTAACATCTATTTTAAAGTCGTTTTGCTTACTGCAAAATGATTCAAGCCACCATAGCGTGAGGAAAAACACTGACAGCTGAGCAAAGCTTGCGCTGCATAGTAACTGACACATCTTGGCTTCTTTTTCTTTTTTTTTTTAATGCCTCTGTTAAATTTCTTTCATCTTGCAAACATTGCTCTCTGTGCTCAATTTGTTGATTTTTAACTTAGACATCTGCTAGTGCAGCAGATGCATAAGAATTTGTAGGGTTACTCTGAGTTTTTAAATGGGGTTAAAAGCTGGTCAGATACCAAATTCTGCTGTATGTTTCTGAATTTGTATCTTTGCTTACTCTGTACCAAGGGAAATATTTGAAATCGCTATGTGTAAGCCCTCATTTGAGGTAAATCAACATTGCTCTATTGAGCTGAGTGTAATTGAGGCTTAAGTTAACTGAGAATTTGACTCTGTGGGTTCATTGATGGAAGTTTTTACAGGCTCTTGGAACAATAATAAATTCCTGGAAGACAAGATGTTGTGTACGAACATCAGCTGATGTTTCTGTCTGTAATTTCATAGGCTTTAGGAATTATTGGCTTTCTCTAAGTGTTAGGGCACTATTTCCCTTTGAGGATTTTTTAAGCTGATGTTCTGCTTGCTATTTTACTAAGACCAGCTGTTAGAATTTGAAAGTATGTTTTTTGCGTAGCTAACATTGTTTTTCTTTATTAAAATCTCTGTAATAAAAAATGGCTTTCCTAAATTACAAATTTATTACTTTTGAAGTTGTGTTGAAAAAAAGAAAGAAGCAGCTGTGATAAAGGCTGCAGTAAATCTAGTTTGAATTACTGCAGTACATGCCTTGAAAAATCCTTCCCTTCTTAGGTTTTATATGTCTGCAATGCCTAGATTGCTGCCTAGAGCAAGGAAGATTATGTAGATTTATCAATAGATGAGAACCCGTCTAATAGCTGAGAGAGATTTGCTGTTTTGTTTACTCTTAGGTTTGTTACCATCTCAGCCACTGACAGACTGAAGATGGAGTGAAGTCAAGAGATCATCCTACTTGTAGTCATTGCTTGTTGCTCGCACTTCAGCCAGTGAAACAAATCTTGTGAAAGCAACTAGAGCTATGTAATAGCTATATAGGTTTTTTGGATGGGAAAATAAATTTTCTTATGAAGTTCAAAACTAGTGCACCTAATCCTTAAGTCCTTTCGTGGGAAAAACTTCTACTGAGGACTTGGTCTGAGAGAGAGAACTGCAAGCAGGTCTGTTAGAGCAAGCTTGACTTTTTCTGAGTTCTGTAGTAACCACAGGATGGTAAGCCTAGCTCATCCTTAACCTGTCCCTTTTCATCTTGGAGACAGTGTAAAACTTCAGTCAAAGTTGATGGAGGCTAGAGAACTCAAGGATATTATATTCTCACCTTTTGTGAATATCAGAAACTGGAAAAGTGATCTGGATGCGCCACGTTGCAAGAAAGGCCATAGTAGGAGCTGCGCTGTATTTTATCTAGCTGCAAAGCTTCCTAAAGCTGGTGGTCATGTGAATGCTTTGGTCTTGACACCAACAGGAATTGTTTGTTTGAAATGATGGGGGAAAGGAATGAGAGGAAAGCGTATATATTCTTGAAATAAGATTCTCAGTATTGAAGTGTGCAGTCACGAGGTCCAAGCCAAAAGAATGACTGCAGTTCATGCTTTCCCAGTACCAGTTGCTCATTGTTTCCTTTCACGCTAACACTTCCTCTCAGGACACAGCTGGTCTTCCTTCTTTCTTAGAAATTGCATTGCTCACACCGTGGTGTACTGGCATTGGTGAGGCCGGACAGTAACTGCGGAAGAACCGAATAAGCCCCAGCTCAAGCTGCCTGTGACCAGTTCTGTAGAAGGAAGTGCATTTCCATCTCCCATTTGCAAAGAGGGCAGTACTGGCAATAAGAAAGCCACCCACCCAAGGTTACTTGCATCGCCCAAAACAATGCATCATTCAGACAAACAAGGGCAGTGCAAGCAGCAAGGACACCGGTTTCAATCATATGATAGAACAAATTAAATAAATTTTAATTGTCAGAGAACAGGCCAGCACTTTGCTTCATATGTGGGGGTTTTTTTCCAGCATCGTGACGACCCGATCTCTATGGGTAACTGCAATATAACAAACAGCGTCAATAACCTGGAGCTGTGTGACCCTAGCCCTAGCCACCCCCTGTACAACTTTGCAGGGCACCACTGCTGTGTACTGGTTCCCCCTCTGTTCAGAAGGACAGCTGCAGCCTTTTACAGCTACCAGGCTGTTTTGACCCGCACCACCCCCTTTATGGCACCTTGCTGTCTTTTGGGGCAACGCTGTTGCATAATACAAAAGGAATTCCCATGCAATTAGCAGCCCACGCAGTTTTCAGCTGCTTGCCAGCCCTTGCTTGTGTCTCAAAAAGCCCTGTGTTCTTCTCACCCTGCTTCCCTTTCATGGGGAAAACCCAGGTGTGTTCTCACCTCAGTGTCTGTAAGACATTGAAAAGAAGACCCTTCGCATGCCAAAACTAGGAGGCAGCAATAGCAAGCTGAAAAATGAAATGGCTTGAAAAAGAAACCTTAGTCTTGGTACCCAACAGGGCTGAGTTATCAGCCCGGTGCGAAATGGGGTGGTTTTTTTCTCCTTTCATCCTCCTTTGTGGTGTGCATCTCCACAGCAGAAGGTGCAGAGACCCCAGGGAGCCCCAGGAGCCCTGACTCACCCTGTAGCGCCAATGCAGCCTCGCAGCTCCTCAGGACCCTCTGGAGCCACTGGCTTCTTCGCCATTTGTGGTCTTCTCCTCAGTGTACCTGCTACACGTGTGGACCATGGCCTGCTCCAAAGATCTCGGAACAAAATTCTCAATTTCTGCCTTTGTGGGTACTTAAAAAATGCATTTACTTTGTTCTCCCGGAGAAACCCCTTTCAGATTGGAACAGGAATTCCAGTTGTTGGTCAGTTCTGAAAGAGAGATTGAGCTGACAGTTACCAGGTAATGGGAATGGGGGTTAAGGAGTTGCAAAATAATAATTGAGAAATATAACAAAGGAGGCACAAAAACCAAAAGGGGAGAGACAAAATTTGTTTTAAATCATAATAAAGCTGTTGCTACTAAATGTTGTAGTAGATGAAAACATGCATCTGGTGTTTTTCGATGAAATATTAATGTTAGCTCCTGAACATTTTGCTGCCTTGCCAGGAACTGCAATTGCATACTGCGGGTTCTTTGGAAAATTCTGCCCAAATCATTTGCCCCCGCAGTCAGATAGCGAGTGTTTTTGAGGGCACTTGTGCGTACACATCCAGTCAGTGGATGCAAGAGGAATTGTGTGAACCAGAACAAACCTGGGGAGCCAATCAAAGAAAATTGTTCCTTACAGTCGGCTTTCCTCTCTGCGGGCAGCTTCAGTCACAGGCTCTTCTCCATGGATCATTTAACTCCTCTTGTTTTGCCTGTTTTGTCCTAAACTTTCTAGGTATTCTTTAGGTGTGCTTTCCTTAGTTCTTCCATTCACTGTAACTTTAAGGTTGAATGTAAATAACAAAATCAATATGAACTGTGCTAATTTTAGCATCACATTTTTTATTGATCTGAAAATGTAACAGTGGAACAATCACGAGTGGAAGTACAATTTATTAAATCAATGCCTAATATGTAATCATTTACAATCAGTTGTACCTAGCTGCCCATAGTACTAGGCATGCTACAACTAGACTTTAAATAGTGTCACGTGCTGTACAGTTATATTTTAAAGAACCCTGCTAGAGTGCTTACAGTCTGAAAGGTGGGTGTGTGCAGAGATAAAGATGAAGGGCCCCATTTTTTTCAAGGCTCAGTGACAGGTATCCTCTGTTTGCAATGTTTTATTAAAAAAAAAATCCTAATATTTATTATTTTAATACAGTTTGCCATTTGACTTTGTAGGTCCTGTTCCAACTGGCTGAGGAAAAAAAGAAGAAAAATTAAGAAGCATAGGGGAAAAGCTTCATTTCAGTATTACTGATACAGTTTTTAAACTTTTGTAGTTTAATGTGGAATAATATGCTTTTAAAATAACTGTTTATATAGGACCTACATAAATGTTTGGGGCTCCTACACAATAGTTTGATAGCCATTCCTCTTGGCTAATTTAGAAGGAAGTCCTGCTACTGAATAGCTTGAACAATACAGCAGCCAGATGGTTTATGATAAAAGATTAATGAGACCAGATGGTTTGTAATAAACTATTATGGAAAAAGACTTTTGAGACATGCAAGAAACATTATCTATTCCTAAGTCTTCAGTCATCGTTATTGTAAAAGAAATAAAGTTCTGTGGCTGCCATCTAATCTACAATTTAAAGTTAGAAGCACTTGGTTCATGCAGCTTCATGCAAACTGTCCTCCATATTATTGTTAGAGGCACCACTAGAGGAGTCCTTAGATAACCACAATCTATTAGACATGATTCTAGCCTACCTTTTCTGACTATTTTCTTACAATCATGGGAAAAATCATCAAATAATCACAAGGCTTTCATAGGTAGATCTTTAAAAAGTTACAGCTACCCTAAACACAGTCACCACGGGGATAAGAGAGCTTTTACGGTGACAGAGGGGAGCCCTGTGCCACAACACGTGTGCTACAGAAAGGCAGATACAGCACCGTTTCCCCCCATGCCAACATCAATACTCGAGGCATCAAGATCGGACTGAGTTACAGCAAACAGGCTTTACCGGGTTATACTGAACACATCTGCCGCCTTCTGTGTCTCAACTCTCCAGTTGTCCCTCCAAGGGACTAAATGATCCACTAGTGACCTCTTTTTGCCTCATATATGTCCCTAAAGGTAGCAGAGCTGAACCTGACAATAAAACAGCCTCTAAATAGGGGCCAAACTCATCTCACAGGCAAAATTGTCAGGTGGTTTAAACATGCCACCTTCCCATCGCTGCCGTCAAGAGACGAATGGACAGAAGCTGACATAAATGGGTAGGAAAATGCAGCAGAACAGCTTTCTGGCAGCTTTGAGCTCACACGGTCCCTCCTGGCTTACTGCGCCCTCCCACCGGTCTCCCCTGAGCAGGACACAGTCACTTGCTGATGGCTAAGCCTGTCACTAGCTGCTGGCACTGTGGCAGGGCTGGCGGCAGCCCTACCAGCAGGAGAGCGAGAAAGCTGTTGTTTGCAACAGGAAATGTTTCGGAAGACTGAATTGTACAGGGCAAAACTACAGAGCATCCCACCAAAACAGGAGATGAATTTTAATGTGAAATACAAATGAGGTTGGTTAGCTGATTTGAAAGAAACAAACAAACAAAAAAAGCCTCCTCGGATCTTTTATTCTTGCAAAAGGAAATGGGGGGAAAAAAGAAGTTCATTCTTCCACTGCTGTTTTGGCTTATGTTGCTGGACACCTTTAAAAAGATTTGTTACCCCAAATATCCCTCTTTTCTAAATGGAAGCTCAAAATAGTTTCACACTTTATTTCCATTTCCTCCACAGAACTGAAGCCAGCAGACCCTTCTCCAGCCAGTGTGAGGGTTTTAAAAAAGCCTAGCATGCGGCAACAGAGAGCTTTGGACAACCTCCTGACACATCAATATACGGGCTGAATTTCAGAGAGCGCTTTCTAGCCAGGCTGGATGCAGCCTGAAACACCTCATTGATGGCTACAAGGCATTATACACCATTAGTAGTGCTGTTAATGCTGAACCCATGAAAGCATTTAGAAGTTTTTAAGATAGACACCCAAAAAAATAGCCATTTAAGAAACTCCCCTTTGCAGACAATTTTGGACTTACATCCTAATGTCAAGGGTTGAAAAGATAAGGCCAGATTGTGCCATCATACAAAATAAATAAATAAAATGCCAAACACTTACAGGAGCCGAAGACCTGTTCTGCACCTGGTAGGAATAACCATTCTGCAATGCTGACATCTTGTGGTGGTCTGCTGAATGATTTCTTATCTTAATATTACACCTGAGGAATTTCACACAGAGGTGAAATAAGAGCATACAACTATTGTGTTGGGTTTGTTCCTTTCAGGCTACTATTTTTTTTTTGTGTTATTACTCACTTATTATGTGTATTACTCATTTTTTAAGTTGTGGCTCTGAAGTTGTTGCGTTGATTGTCTCATTTAAAGAATGAGGTAGCCAAATCTTGTCCTGTACCAAAAGCAGCTTGTCCCAGAGGCAAAAGTTTCTGGTTTTCTCCTTCTGCTCTTTCTGCAAGAGGAGCTTCTCCTGCAGGGGTAATGCAGAAGAATCTCCTGATGCAGAAGTGATGCACTTCATGCTTCAGCTCAGGAGATGGAGCGCGTAGCAGACAGATCCCACACTCACAACGTGTATTTCTCTGATGCGATGTTCTCCCTGCTGGCATCACAGTCGGTCATGAAGTAACCGCGTGCTGTGAGTTTTGACTGTGCAGTACACCTGAAGGGCATTTCCACAAAGACTGAAAGGTCAAGGCGGCCGTTCAGCCCTACATGTCTCCTGTTTGCAGACGGTTTTGGTAACAGTCTTTGAAGCCTCTAATTGCTGCATAGGCAAAAAACTGTTTGTTAATACCCAGACTTATGTTTCTGGCTCTTCTAATTAATGAGAAGCCTCTTAAAACAATCCTGTGCTGGCTTGCGTCTGTCAAGTGGATTGAAGATTCCTGCCTGAAAATTTTTCTTGAAAAGATGTAAATATCCCTGGTGTGGGCACCCCATATTTGGTGTACACCCAACTGTTAGTAACAGCCTTAAACTGACTAGAAAGTTTCACTGTTTTTATTTGTGTCCTTCCTCCCCAGTGAATATTTCCATGGTAATGTGGTTCAGCGCAACTTGCTGGCTTGGTTTCTCAAAATGTGCTTCAGCAGACACTTGGCATTTGAAATGAATCACACGTTGCCACTCCCTGGAAAAACACATGATGGCTGATGAAACGTGTGCTATTACTGGCCTCTGTGGGAGGTTATTACTGGAGCTAGCGATTCTGCAGCTTGGTGCTGATCCTAAAAAGAGATCTCCTGAGAATGTGTGGGTGCTCTTTCTCAGGATAAGGCTCTAAGAACGGAACTTTGTATTTTTTTTATTAGTCCATAAAAAATAAATTATCACAAATGGAGATACTTAACTCAGTTCCGTTCAGGCTATTTGTTCAAATTTTTGTAAGCAGGTGCAACCCCAGAAGGGAAATCTATTTATCATTGATTCACTAAGGATGTCACCTGGGGAAATCAGAAAGGGGTGATGAGCTAAAACCTGCTGAAATTATGTGGAAGTTTTGAATAATGTACGTAAGTAAAGAGAGTGGAATAAATTAATACTGCTTTAGCTGTATCATTAACTGTTACCTCTCACCCAGGACTGTTCATTTAAGGTCATGCAACTTTCAACTTCCTTTTGTTCCAAAGCCCAGGTGTTAAGACCAGATCACCATTAAGATCAGGTGATGTGACACTTGTGACTATACCCCGCAGCCTCCAATGCTCTCCCTTCAAACCACATGGGAAGTACCTGGCCTGTGGCACGGTTCATTTGAAAACGATTTCTTTGACGTTTATCATCTTGAAAAACTACTCCTTGGCTTTCTGCAGACTCACCTATTTCTCACCGGATCGGTCCTTTGGTATCATGACCAGCCAAGTTGTTTTGTTCTGGTGTCGCATGGTTTTCAAAGGGCTGAGATAACGGCAACAGTCCTCCGTATCTCATACTGCGGTTCATGAGCCTGCCCCCGTGCTCCATGGACCTCCTTTCTCATTCTCCCCAGTGATTCTGTTCAAGGTCCCTGGGCTGGGGACGGATCCTTGGCTTGGAAGCTCCCGTTCGGACCACTGCGACTGTGGCAAGGCCAACAGTGACAATCTGAAAGCCACCAACCTGCAGCCAAAAACGCGGCAGGGCTGTTGCTTCCAGCAGATTTTGCCTACAGGCCGCTGACCCTCTGCATTTCTGTCCATGGGTGATCCGAGCTGGATTTGAGCGGATGTCACAAAAACTCCCTTTTTAATCCTGTCATAAAATATCACCATCAGGCAATCACCAGCAGGGAAAAGCAGCTTCCCGTGTTATTTGGGTGGAACGAACCACGCAAACCCAACTGTCCCAATCCCCGGCTGAGCTGGTGGGAAGGATCAATCCCTCCATCTCAGCCCCTTGCAGGGCCGCACCACCACCCAGGCCAGCCCCACAAGGAGACCTCCATGCCAGACAGTTGCCCCCAGCCCTGTGAGATGCCCACCACGGCCGGCACCCCACGCTGCCCACTCCCTGTGTGCAGCCACCTCATGGCGGGATTTTCCAGCCCCCCCCCCCCGGGGGAAGATGAGGCCAGCCCAGTGCAGGCAGGCGGGAGGGATGCCGAAGGAGGTAGAAACTGTCCCGGGGTTTCTCAGGCTGACCACAGCAGGAGCCCGCTCCAGCTGCCGTGCCCTGGGGCGGCGGCCCTGCGCGGCAACATGGCGGCGCCGCCGCCGCCGCCCTCCCCGCACGGCCCGGGCCCCCGGGCGGGGCTTACGCTCCCCTCGCCTCGCCATGGCGCCGGCGAGAACCCCTCCGTCACTTCAGGGCTTCTCCCCGGCTCCTCGCTGAGCTTCGCCCCCGGCAAC
>VYZM01018171.1:648809-676344 GCA_013398915.1 Dromas ardeola
AGCGTGTGAGGGGGATCCCCGCCTCAGCGCGGGTCCGGGTGAGGTGGCATCTCTTGTCCGCCGAGGACAAGGGCAGCTTCTCTCCTCTCACACCCCGGGCCCATGCCCCATGCGTGCGGCTCCCGCTGCAGGCCCTGGCACCTCAGCCGCCCCCCCAGGGCAAGGGCGCCATGTCCCTGTTGGGTGCATCGAGCGGCTGTGGGTTTGTGTGGCGCCGGGTCTTCGGAGGCATGTGCTGCAAAGCCCTCGAGGCACGAAAGAGGGCCACGTCCAGGGCTAGAATTTATTGTGTGTGTTTTCGGGGGACCACGCGCGTTCAAGGACTGAGATTTGTTGTGTGGACATAGAATCATAGAGTGGTTCGGGTTGGAAGGGACTTTAAAGATCACCCAGTTCCAAGCCCCCTGCTGTGGGCAGGGACACCTCCCACTAGAGCAGGTTGCTCAAAGCCCCATCCGGGCTGGCCTTGAACACCCCCAGGGATGGGGCATCCACAGCTGCTCTGGGAAACCTGTTCCAGTGTCACCACCCTCACAGTAAAGAATCTCTTCTTAATATCTAATCTAAATCTACCCTCTTCCAGTTTAAAACCACTATTGCTTGTCCTATTGCTATACTCCCTGATAGAGAGTCCCTTCCCGTCTTTCCTCTAGGCCCCCTTCAGATACTGAAAAGCTGCTATGAGGTCTGCCCAGAGCCTTCTCTTTTCCAGGCTGAACAACTCCAACTCTTTTCAGCCTGTCCTTACAAGAGAGGTGCTCCAGCCCTCGGATCATCTCTGTGTCCCTCCTCTGGAACTGCTCCAACAGCATCCCTGCTAGGCTTTGTATATTAGTGTATATTTATGGCCGCTTTTTAATTTAAATTAGCTAGAAAGGAGGTGAAAATAAGGTTTTGTAATAAAACGCACGTCCTGCTTGTCATTGCTTTCGCACTTTAGTTGCCTTTCGGCGTAAACTCCGACTTCATTAGGATTCAAAGGCTGTTACTGCTGCCGCACAGCAGAGTTAATACCTAACAGCTCCCCCAACACCGCGGCTCCTGCATGGTCATCCCTGGCCTTCAGGGGTTGTATTTCCTTGCAACTTGGATTGGCAAGGGATGTGCTGACATTTGGCGATCCAGTTGTCACCCTCTTCCGAAATTCCCCGGGTGCTGCACCCGGTGTGCTGGGTAATCTTGTATTAAATGGAAAAAAACCCCTTTTTTGTATTTTTTTGTAAAGGTCAGTGTATGCAGAAAGCAAGAAATATCAGGCAGCTGTTGAGAACTTGCTTTTTTGCTAACAAAGGTAAACACTGATTATTCATAAAATGTTTCTTTGTCTAATGTCACACTATATTGAGTTAGGGAGCTGTGATAAAGGAAAGAAGCAGGGTAAGATTTGTTTGCTTAAGTAAACAATGAAGTTGCTGTAAATATCTTTGCTTGATCTCATTCTCCTCTTCACTGAATAATCCTCCCATAGCCCAGGTTCAGGCTATTTTTAAATTTCTCGGTAGGCAAGGAAGGTGGTCCTCTTTCCTTTTCTGCTTTCACGCCTAGCTGTCAATCTGCAAGAGTGAACTCACTCTGACAGGCTTTTCCTACCAGCTTTGGTACCTTCCCTTTTAATTCTGCCAAACCAAGCACAGCTCTCAATTTCCAGAGGAGGAAACTCCAAAGGCAGAGTTTTCTTAATGCTGTGTCCGTAACCGCTCCGTGTCCATTCAGTCAGGATGCCGCTGATCCTGGTAGCTGTATTAACTCCCTGATGTTGGCTAAGGGCATATTCAATTGCTCTGTGTCTTTGTTTTGTGAACTAGAGAAACAAGATATTTGGGTGCATTTTAGAATTTGTGTTAAAGGCACTGTATCCAAAGAGACATAAACAGCAATTTGGAGAGAACGTTCTTGCTTTGCAGGTACAGCTGCACCAGCAAATATGCTCCCTGCAAAGACATTCCCAGCACAGCAAAGCGTGGGAGACGCTGATGTTGTCACCCTGAGGCTGAATACAGTCCCATCTCTGCTGCCTGGTGAGTCTCGGCAGTCCTCATAAGCACTCTGTGATCTTTCCCAAATGTCCCAGTCCAAAGTGTAGTGACTGGCAGTGAAGACAAACCACCATGAATCACAAGAGAATGGTTCTTCTCATGAGATTTAGTGAGTGTTTAACAATGCCAAATCATAGGAACTGTGGTTTTTTTTTTTTAATTCATCTTACTGTAAACTCCTCAGAACTTGGTGGGCCTTTTCCTTTTCTGAGACTATGGCCGTGTGAGTTGGTTATGTAGGAGTGGGATCAGAATGAGTGAACAGTCATGGAAAGCACAGAAATGTTTGAAGAAGGTTGTGCTGGGGAAGGGCAGCTAATACAGGCAATGAGAATTTTCTGATGATCCCCTCTGTTACGAATCAGTCATCTGGTTGGTTGTGAGATACGGAGTCATGCAAAAGGAATCCCAGGGAAAAAGAAAACTATTTTTTGGGGCTGGTGGGGGTTTGATTTGTTTGTTTTGTTGTTTTTTTTTTTCTGCAGCAGTGGAGCTGTATTGCTTATTCTATTAAAGTTTTCTCACTGAGATTAAAACCAGGGAAATTAAGGAGGAGAGATTCAAGAATGCAAAAAATCAATGTCAGTTGAGAGTTTAGGAAAAGGTCAGAGAACAAGAAAGTCAGTGGAAGTATTCCCAGTGCACATAGCTGGGGCTGTGCTGCAGGTTTGTTGCAGCCACAATTACAATGAAAATCCCAGAGACTCTTCAGTAAAATGTTACAAAACTTTGACATTGTTCAAATCCTTTCCATGCAGGTGTTGTTGGGAAACACCCTTTACTTGCTTACATAGAGAACTAAGAGAAGGCCATAGGGATTTCATGAGAAGGTAGATACCTCAACATGAATTGGTAAATATTGTGTGAACTATTATCTGAAATGGGATTTGAGAAAAGCTAATGGAAAGGTAAGTTTCCATCTGCAAAAACGTTTGTTGGGTTCTTTTTTCTCTGTCCTCCAACTGATACTAAAACGTGGAGCCTGTAGTCCAGCCACTAATATCTTTATTAAGTTTTCCATTTTCTCTCAGTAATCCTGTGTGCCCACTGCAATATCAATTTTTGTTTGAAGTCTGGTCTAACTTATTCTGGCCTGCATTTGTAAATGACAAATCTAACATCTCTGCAGAGCAAGAAAGGTAATTAACCGTAAGCATGTGGATACCCAGATAAGATATCTTATGGTCTTAGTTGAACTTTCCAGTCATTGTCAACTGGGGGATTCAAAGGAAAGCTGCCAACTTTAAAAAAAAAAAAGATTTAATTCTGGAAATATCATTAGATCAAATAACACAGAGGTGAAAAACTAGAAAAGATTAGATTTTTTTTAAAAGATCAAAAATTACTTTATTAGAATTGTGTGTTTAGCACTTGTGAATGGTCATTTTTACCATTTCTCCTGTGAGTTTAGCCACTTTCCCTTATCAAAAGAGTTCCTTGTAAATACAGCAAAATGCATTGCTTTGCATAGGGAAACCTTACACAATAAGAGTTGCCAATATTTTTTAATTTAAGACGTTTAAAAGCTAGAATAACATAAGGTATGTAGCTGTTTAGCAGATACGAATAACAGTTGCAAAAAACATATGTTTAATTTAGCTGTACTTATGCTAATGGAAAACAGAAAATTGGAAAGCATTGAAGGTAAAAATGTTCAGAAAGAAAAAAAAAATTAATTGGGTCTTTTCCAGGGGTGTAGTTCAGAAACAAAACTTAGTCACAAAGATGCCAACACAAATATTTGTTGCTTTTCATAGGGTAATTTTTATTATTCCTATATGTGTTTGCTCACTATTTAAAAAGATCAAGATAATTTGTGTGAATAATACCCAATTACCTTATATGGAGTAAGATAATTTTATGTTCGGTAATAAAAGGACTCTGCTCTCCTCATCCCCGCCAGTCTCTGTGGGGTGCTCATTTGTAGATCCGTTTTCTTAGAATTTCAGGTAAGCTTTGTAAGTTTTTTCCTCCCTAGCAGATTAATTACCTGTAAGTGTTCCTTGAAGGAACTTTTCAGCTGTAGATCGGAATATTTATTTTCTCACACATTTATTTTCTTTCTTTGTTATCTGCACGATCATAAATTTCATGCACTGTTATTGTAATGTGTAAGCCCTGCATATCGTGTTTGCAGTGCATTGTTCTTTGCTTATTCACTGTTGCTTATTTAAAATTTTAATGAAAATTCTTTCATCTGTTACTGTGAAAACCATTTTACTTTGGGATAAGTGGGTTGAACTGTCATGATTCCCAGCTCAGAGTGAAGGAGATGGGGGGAAAACACTAGCTGTTCCTGCATTAATACCAATACTGTGAATAACTTTTTAGAGTGACAATGTAAATATTTATACTTTCCAACTGTAGTTGTTGAAAAACACGTGTATTCTTTCAGGCTTTAATTGATTCCCCAAGATGTTTGCAAAAGCAACAAAGAATTTTGTGAGAGAAACTGATAGTGGAGGTGGCTTGATCCCTGTCTCCCACTTGAGCGCCTCAGACAAGCTGCAGCTTCTGAGCTTAGTTACGAAGAGGAAGAAATTCTGGTGCTGGCAGAAGCCTAAGTATCATTTCTTGACAGTCAGCCTGAGTGATGTGCTTACTGAAGACAAACCGATAAAACCAGGTAAAGCTGTACTGGGGCAGTGCTATTCTTGCAGATAAAGAGAATGCAAAGCCTTATCTTGTTTGTTGTTATTCTCAACCGTGTTACTAGAGGGCTCCTTACAGAGGAGCGCTCTGAAGTATTCTCTCTATGTGGAAATGAGATGACGAGATCTTTTCTCACTCGACTATTCATTTAACTAAAACCAGTAGTAATAAATGTTTGTTTAAAAAAAAAAAAAAGTTTTGCCTAGATAGACTATTGAAATTGAGTGCTGAAGGTTGTTAAGCCGTACATTCCTACTGTCTAGTAACAGTCTGTCTGCAGCTGTGCAGCTCTATTCCCCTAGAATAATTTGGGGGAATTCCTGTATGTGATAGTAGCGTGAAACTATACTGTGCTTCAGGTCAAAAAGCACTGGATAAACGGTGTCCTGTTGGTGACAGTAGCGCAGGGAACGCTTGCACAGGCAAGGCCAAGCAAGTTGTACAACTGCTTCCTTTCTTCTTGCACAGACTGGTAAAAATGGTTGACCCTTCTTTCTTCATCCAACTGCAGCAGTCCTAACCAGGTTTTAGGATTAACGATCTGAAATCCCGTATTTCTGGGCATGTCACAATTCCATGCAGGAAAATAAATAAGCCCCAAAGTTTAGGTTTTAACTGTAGCTGGCTTGGAAGATTAGCTGATTCTGAGTCAGTTCTTTGGTTTATAGGTGTATAAGATTCAGAGTTGTTTTAATACAATTAGATGCTTCCACTGGTTCTCAGTGAGCTTTGGGACAGGCCTGTAATGAGATATGTCAAGATAATGGCAAAATATTAACCCTATTGTACAAGCAGGTCTGCTTTGTAGTTTTTCCTTGTTGCTGAAATAAGTTTCAATCATTCTTTGTAAATCTTCCATAGCACTTGAGCTCAGCATTTCGATCACCTTATGTTTTCCTAAAATGGCAAAATATAAAAGATAGCGGAGCAAAGATGATGAAAATATGGATGAAGCAGATGAAAGAGTTGCAGATCTGTAAATTTCATTATTTACCTGCTCAGTGCTGTTCCTTGCCTTCACTAACTTGTCATGTTTTCTGTAAGTTTCTGTTTTTCCAATCACTTCAGGACTGTTTCAGAACTTCAGCACAGGTGGAAATTACTTTTATTGCTTTCCTAGTAATTGTGGAGTCTGACTTTGCAAAATATATGGGGAAGTTTGAAGATATTGTTCAAGGAAGTATTGGAACTTCATTTGGAAAGATCAGCCTGGGAGCTGGAGGGAAGAGCTACGTGGAAAACCAGTCCTCATTTGGAAACCTGAGGAAGCAGGAGATTGACTTGCAGCAGCTTATGAAAGACGTCAAGGACAGGTATATTTTTAATGTGGGCATTGTAATGGCCTGGAAAGATTACTGAGTTGAAAAGAATTGGGCTGGCTGTGGTCACTGAACAATTGTTTCTGTAGTGTTGCCATAGTTTGAGAATTATTTTTATTGTAAGCTCTCGTTTTCAGGTGATAAATCATATATACCAAAATGAAAATTTCCAGATTTTGAGAGCTTAATGGTCAAACCTTTCCTTTTTCATTTTAAGAACATCTCTCGGCAATGTCATCTGATGTATTTGCATGAATTACCATATGAAACAAAGGTCAAATCCTTTTTTGGGGGACTGTACTGAGGTCACAGTCTGGGGAAAAAAAGAAAGGATTGGTTTCTCTATCTTACTGAGGCAAATGCTATGGAAACTGAATTCAGAATTACCATGCTTTATAATTTTTTGTGTGCGTGTAAGCAACTGTGCTAAAAATTGGATTCTTTGAAGTTAAAGGAGTAGTAAAGGTGAGCAAGCATGGTCAATGCATATTCTAGTAGTTGAACGAAATATAGTTTATAGATCTGTTGCTCACTGTTACACGCTGTAGTAACTGAGGGGAAAACCCCAGATTTTCCAAACTATAATCTTAATTTTACAAGATACGCAACACTTCCTGTCCTACTCTGAAATGGGATTGATTTAATCTTGCAATAAGACAGTCATGGACCAAAGCCTACTTGGCAGCCAGCTGACAAGTCAGGGGTTTACGCCGTATTGCAGGCCCTGACTCGTGGGAGATGAGGGTTGTTGGTTTGTGACAGCGCTGTACCCTAGGTCTGTAGGAGGTGGTGTAATAGATCTTAATAGCCTTTGCTGATGCTCCAAAGATAAAGGTGATAGGTTTTTGTTATCAGTACAAAAGTTGTCAGAAGCAGTGTAAATTTTCTTTAGATACACCCATGTTCTAGGAATAATCAATTCTCCATTTTCACAGGCACAAATGGCTGCTGCTTTTATCGCGAGCATTCACAAATCAACAGACTTATTCCAATAAAACACCTTGCTATCTTTGTACTTAAATGCCTTATTAAAAGCAGAAAATATTGGAATAAACGTGTGTACCAGGCCTGTAAAATTAGTATGCATGTAATATCAGAAAAATGGTATCAGTCAAGATTTAGAATCTTGTTTCTAACACCAGGTAAGAGTCCTGTAGAAAACCAAACACGAATAACTTCTGTTTAGATCACTAAGCTTTTATTTAGTTTTCTGCAGGAAGTTAACTAGTCGGTTCAAACAAATAATCCTCCCATAGCAAATCAAATTTACTTCAGCACAGGTTATAATCCTGAATGTAACTAAATGCTTACAAATGTATTACCTTCTTTTGAGCGTGGAAAATCAGTAGCTCTACGCGGATCTGAATATAACTGTAAATGAGGTTAATGTGTGTGCCCCTTTATACAAGGAGTTAGTTCTTAGCTTATTAAGGTTTATGATGCAAAGCGTATAATTGATATCCAGTCAGTCTGGCTTCTGCCAGGTCACTGAAAATGATGAGGATAGCAGAATTTTAATTTTTTTTTCTTCAGCATAATGCCGAGGCTCACTGGAAATTGTGGCAATGCTTTATAAATGAAACTCCAGTTACTCATTCATAAATATTCTGTGATTTATGATGGATTGTGTCTAAGCTTCTAGCTTTTGTCTCGTTCGTGGAGCATTGTGTGGAATTTAGGAATTCAGCATTTGGGAGTGCTGGTGCCTACAAATTAGTGACTTTTGGATGCAAAGCTTTGTGGTACAAAGAGTATGTTTACCCGTCAGTCCTTGTGAGGTAAAAGTCAGCTAAGTGTTCTTGATTTCATCTAATGACATACGTTGCTTGTGCTTCTTTGATCAAGTATTGTTTCATTTATTATTTCTACATATATATAGCCTAATTAAGTTCCATTTTAAAATCTTGTTCTTGTATTAGTCTATCTAAGTAAAAGTTGCAGATAAATAGCAGAAAACTCTAAAAAAAAAAAAAAGTCAAAGCTGATATGCCTTGTGAACTAAGTCACGTGAGTCTTCAAGGTTCTGCAAGCTGGAAGTGCGGAGTGGCAGCAAATCGGTTTCCTGTCACTTCTTATGTGAACCTTCTGAAGGAGAATCCTACTGATCTTTTAATTAGATTCCAGATATCACATTGGCTCTCCTTTTCTGAAAAGGGATGACAGCTGAAGGGTGCGGGGTGAGATCCTTCCTGATTTGCAGAAGGAATGACATTGGAAATGCAGAACGCACTTATTAACATAATATGCAATACAAAAATCAAATTAAATGGTACTTTTAGGTATATAAACTCAGCATATTTCATTTTACTTTATTCTTGCTTTTCATGTTGCATTGCGCTTGCTAATTCGCAGAGTACTGAAACATACTGATTTTGGGTCAGTCTCCTGTGCCTTTAACTTGGTGAGATTGCTGTGGATTTAAGAGTATATTCCATCTTCTATTTTAAGGCTTTCAATACTGTCTGCCATGAGATCCTCATAGAGAAGCTGATGAAGTATGGGCTGGATGAGCAGACAGTGAGGTGGGTTGAAAACTGGCTGAATGGCTGGGCCCAGAGGGTATCGATCAGTTGTGCAAAGTCTAGCTGGAGGCCAGTGACTAATGGTGTACCCCAGGGGACAATACTGGGTCCAGTCGTGTTTAACATCTTCATTAGTCATCTGGGTGATGGGGTTGATCAGCGTACCCTCAGCAAGTTTTCTGATGACACAAAACTGGGAGGAGTGGCTGATACACCCAGAGGGCTGTGCTGTCATCCAGAGGGGCCTTCAACAGGCTGGGCTGGTGGGAACCTCATGCAGTTCAACAAAGGGAAGTGGAAAGTTCTGCAAGTGGAGCAACTTCAGGCACCAGTACATGCTGGGGGCTGACTGGCTGGAAAGCAGCTTTGCAGAAAAGGAGCTGGGTGTCCTGGTGGACACCAAGTTGGACATGAGCCAGCAATGTGCCCTTGCTGCAAAGAAGGCCAGTGGTATCCTGGACTGCATGAGGAGGAGTGTGCTGGCGGGCTGGGGGACGTGATCCTTCCCCCGGACTCAGCACTGGTGAGGTCACACCTGGAGTACTGTGTCCAGTTCTGGGCTCCCCAGTTACAAGGGAGAGATGGACATACTGGAAAGAGTCCAGTGAAGGGCCACAAAGATAATGAAGCGACTGGAGCACCTCACATTTGAAGAAAGGCTGAGGGAGCTGGGACTGCTCAGCCTGAGAAGAGAAGGCTCAGGGGGAATCTTACTACTGTATATAAATACCTGAAGGATGGATGCAAAGAGGACTGAGCCAGGCTCTTTTCAGTGGTGCCCAGTGACAGAACAGGAAGCAATGGGCACAAACTGAAACACGGGAAGCTCTTTCTGAACATCGGGTAACACTTTTTTACTGTGAGGGTGACTGAGGACTGGCACAGTTATACCTAGAGAGGTTGTCGAGTCTCCCTCCTTGGAGACATGATCCTAGGCAACCTGTTCTAGGTGGCCCTGCTTGAGCAGGGGCGTTGGACCAAATGACGTTCCAATCTCAACTGTTCTGTATTCTCCCCTCCAGTGAAAAGGATTATGAGGAGGTTATAATCTCTAGTTCTCATGGATTAACAAATTAACTTGTTTGTTTTTACTATTTGATTAAGTTGTGTTAGGTGAATGAATTAGAAGTTCTGAGAGGACAGTGATAGCATAGAGAAAGAAATAGGACCAAGTGGCATCAGTCATTCAGTCCCCATCAGCTGCAGAAAGGTTTGCCTGTCACACTTCCATCATTTCATGTAAATGATTCCAACTCTATGATTAGCATATTAGAAAAACAGAGTAAGTGTTATTAGTGGTATACTCTAGCATGACTGAAAGACATTTTTACATTATTGCCTATTGCACTTTAATATGCACTTTTATTGATTCAGTTATTGTCCACACTGAGACAAAAATAGGTGCCTATTCCTAATCAGAGTACACTGAAAATTCAGCCCATTTTGTTATTTATTCTTTACAACTCCTTGAGCATTTATGTGTATGATGAGAAAACCATTCAGTTTTCTACCAAAGGTGCTACATGGGTTAATATGAAGTCACAGAATGTTATGAGACAGGATTGAATAAAATCAATTGTGTGTGTCTGGGATTTAAAAAGTAAGAAGGATGTTGAATAGAAAATAGAGGAACTACCTGTCACTTGCATTCTCAAAAGTCCTTGGCATTCTTCAAGAAGATGTTCTGTGAAGTAATTGTCAGGGTATTCTGTAGGGAAAATTGTGAAATGTTATCAATAAACTGACTATAGCAGATACTGTATTCCAGTATGACTGTAAGAAGTAGGTCAGAGAGGTTATATTTGAACTGGATTAACAAAAGAAATATTATACATCTGTGCTCGGCGGAAGGTGTCGGAGTGAGGTCTGGTGGGTTTTACTCCATGGTGCTCTATCTAGAGGTCTCTATTAGGGAGGGAACAAAGCTAGGTAAAGGCCCTCACTGTGCAGCAAGCAGCATTTGTACGTAAGACATCAGACTATTAAGCATTATAAATGAAGTGGAGAAGGCTAAACAAGCTGATGAATTCTGGCTGAGCAGTGAGAGATGTTATGTAGTCATGTGGATGTTACGGAAGAAGTCGCACTTGGGCGAGGCTGTGAGAGTGGGCCACCCATGTCTCTGCAGCTGGGAAAGGAGGTGTGTTGAGGTGACGTTGCCCAGTGCAGGACTGAAAAGTTTTTTCACTCGTGGGTAGTTTGTGCAGGCAGGCCACTGGCTACTGACTTCAGTGTGAGGATGGAGAGTACTCACAGCAGTAACCATTCTTTTTTGTATTCGTAGTAAATTGGCAAGCACCTTGCTCTGAGGATTTGTGGGGTGGGTTACTGAGAGGACTAGACAGGATCTGATAGAAAAATGGTCCTAGCCCTCCTCCTTTGTGGATGGTCGGGTCAGGGATTCTGCACCTGAAGGAAAGACACTCAGTCTCAGCTGTGGGGTTTAAAGCAGGTGCTGCTCTCTCTTTTACTGTGAGAGCCTGCTCTTTCGACAGGTGGTGTCTGTTTTCTCTTGCCTTCCATTGGTCTCTGCCTTTCTTTCTCCCATCTTTTCTGCTTCCAGTCTGCAGCAAATTGCCTTTGTGCCTCTCTGTTATCCACTGCTTTCCTCATGCAAGAAGAAAAAGGTTGAACAAAAGTGAGGGAAGCTTTTGCGTTACAGGAGAGTGGAAGCGTTTAATCCAATTTAATGTGGAGAGAGTGAAACCAAAACTCAGATTCTTTTCTGTTCATACTTGACCGGTAGAGCTTCGAGCATAGTAAATCATTGACCTCAGGAAGGTTATTTAAGCAGAACAAACAATCAAACAAAACCCCATAATCCTTATCCTTTAAATGATCTTTATTTATACAGGCTCATACCCTGCGTGAGTGGATAATGGGACTTAGCAAGCCGACATCTCATTGTATTTTATATAGTGTTACTTCTGAGTACTTCAGCTCAGATTCTCAAGGTGGGAAGGAGTACTGTGATGTAGTACAGGTCACACAAGATCGCCAAGGGCTCCTGTACAATAGATGGTGAAAGAGATGGTAAGAGTGATGGTTGTAGAACAGAAATAAAAGCTCTGGAATGTGACCTGTAAAATCCTAAAAAAAAAAAAAAATTCTTAAAACCCAAAATGCTAAAAAATAATTAAAAAAGCCAATGCCGTTCATGTGCCTGCATGCATTCTCAGGGATTTAACTCATTATTCAGATATGTTCTTGATATTCAGAGTGTTATGCTAGCAAATGCTCTTCCAAAAATACAGTCATAGCTTCAGCAGCCATTGCCCTGCAATACTTTAAGCCCTGCTCCGATTGTCAGACTTTAACCCTGTTGCGTTTTGCTCTTGATAGCTGTTTCAATGATAATTTAGATAAGCTGGCTATTTGCTTTACCTCATGTTGTCTCCTATTTGAATCGCTGAGAAGAGCAGAATGTTTTGCCTTCCACAGGCTGTGCCCCATCGATAACCTGTTATGTGCCCTCATGCAACCCTAAGTTCAGTGCCGGAAGTCTAGAGGAGAGGATTTAACTGTGCTGTCCTAAAAGAAAAGATATTTGTAGCTGTTGGTAAGGGTATGTGTTTTAAAGCTGTGAATCTGGTGGGGTTCACTCACTAAACTTTGTGGGAAGACAAGAGCATTTCTGCCAGCCTTACAGTTGAACACATCCCACTGAAGTCACTTGCGTCCTGGGGCTGAGGCTGTGGCCGTGTCTCTGCCACACAGTCCAGCTCAGTGCACAGGACCCAGGTTGGCTCCGAGACACAGTGCCAGTGGGAGTGCCGCGTCAGGGACCGAAGCAGGTGGCCCTGTGCCCCTGTGGTGTTAGTGTCACTGTGTGGGCTCTGGTGCTGCGGCAGCTCATCCAGCGCTGCCTCACAGATTTCTTCACTGCGCCTCTTTGCAAGTTTACCTGTGTCTTCTCACTCTTTCGCTCCGCCAGTCAGCTGTTAGTTCTGCATCTGAACCTTAAAGCCAGGAACATGAGGGGGTCTGAGCCAGTCCCACCTTGGGCAGAATACTGTAGAAGCAGATGGAAGAAGAGGCCTTTTTAATTATTTTGGTCATTCATTTGTACAGGGTTAGATCATATTCTATACGCTTCTTATGCTAATGCTCATTCAAAAACATCAAATCTCTATTTAATCTGTTTTTTTCTGCCTTTGGTTATTTTGTTTCTTTTGCTCTAACTTATGGGGATATCCAGTGAATTTGTCATCCTCTAAAGCAGGCAAAAAATACATCATATGAAAGCAAATGACAAATTGCTTTTGTGCTTCTTCATTGTATTTTTTTCCCCTGTGGCTCCTTAGGTCGAATGTTAAAATTGCAAGTTCTTAGTGCATTAATTTGTATTTTTCAAGATGCTTAGCACACCTCTTCAGAATCATGAATAATTATTGTGAAGTACGTGATCGGCTTGATGGTCTGTTATTGTGATAACTAATAGCTGTGGTTTGGCAGACACTTCTGAGAGCAGCAGTGTTTGTGATTGTTTGACATTTCTTCAATTTTTGCTTAATCCAAAGATTCATTGTATTCCAAGCATAAAGTATGGCTTTGCACCAAAAAAAAAAAAGTTATATTAATAATCTCAGGAATGTTTGGTGGTGCTTTTCTAGTGTCTGCTGCATTGCTTCAGAGGTATTTTCTTTCCCTTGTTTAAACAATCAACTTTAAGGTTTTCAGACAGTTCATTCCAGCTGATTGAACTTTCATATAAGCATGTAACTCTCCAAAGATCAAAAATTGCCTCAGGATATTTTTAATTTAATAAAGAACCAAGCTGACTTCAGACTTATACAGACGGCATAAATCCAAAACTCCAGAATCTAATAAATCTAAAACTTTTTAATTAAAAGTGGAGATACCTCGATTTAAATAAAGTGGAGTCAGACATGTCTTTCTGTCATATTTTTGGGGAATTGCCATTTAGCCCCATGAATAGCCTTTTACAGTAGAAGGGAGGAAAGACTGAATAACTTGAACCAGGGATAGCAATCTTTTAATCTTCCAACTGTCTTGCTAGAGTTATCTGTTCATAGAAAATACGACATCTCATCTGAGGACCTCCAATGAGTATTTTGCAAAAGTATATAATTGACCCATTAAAATCAATTAAATGCAGTTAAGAAGTTGCTTTAACCATTACCAGAAAGTCTATTAACACCCCAGAAGACAAGGTAGTGAATTTTGTCATCTTTTCTTAGAAAATAATCCTGTCGTATTGTTTCTGGGAGTTCACTTTCTTTCTTCTGCTCATTCTAAGAAGAACCTAACTTTAGAAATATCTCCAGCAGCATTTAAATGCACGCTGGATTACGTTGTGGAGTGGGGATGACTTGTTAAGTTGGAGGCACGGGCTAGAGATTTGAGGTCAGTTAATTTTTCTTTTGACTGTGACAGTCCTGGTCATTAGTTGTAAATTGTGAGGTTATACTGATGAATAACACAGGAGTTTATAGGGGCTGTTTTTTTCCAGTAATCTTCTCCAGTCCCGAAATCCATGAAATCTTTTCTGTGTTTTCTCGTCCAGCCCTTTGAAGTACGTGGTCAGAGCTGATCCCACTCAGCCAGTTCAGTGTTTAAGGGAACACTGAAACAGATCCATAGTGAGCTGTGAGGGTTGGTATTGAGGTGTCACTCTCTCAGTGTTCTGTTCATCCCTTAAGGAGAAATTCTGGTTACTCAAAATTTGACAGCAGCGTGTCAGGGCACTCCTTTGCCTGCACATGGGACTTCAGAGGCCAAACCTGCATTCCTAGTGGTGGTCACCTCATGCTGTCCTAGTCCAGGGTGAGTCTGAACATCAGCACTTGGGTGCCAAGGATCCCATGGCACCTCCCCTATTGATAAGTGCCTGGTGGCACACCTGTGGCAGGTAGAAGGATGTACAAAGACAAGGGTGGCAGGACTGAATGGTGACAAGGTGATAAATGAGACAAAGTTTGGCCAGATAGAGAAGGAGGGGAGATTAGGTCTGGGAGCCATGAACAGCTGGTGTCATCTGAGGGTAGAAGATAGCAGAGAAATCACATGAAGTGGGGCTGGTGAGCTGGCTGGCTGTGGGGCAAAGCTGAGATGAATGAGAAGGAGGGGGAAGAAGTGGAACTTCATCTGGTCAGGTAAGAGAAGAAAACTGAGAACTATTGTACGGAAAAGTGGGGCTGGATTATAAAGAAACTAAGTAGACTGGAAGATTGCTTGCTATATATTTCCTAACTTCCCATAGCTTGACGGCAACTTCAGTCTTTCTAAGCAGAGCTTTGTGATGTGTGGAGACTACTATTGTACTATATGCTTATTATGTATTATGCTATTATAGGTATTTTTATTGTGTGTGTGCGTGCATAATATATGCAGGGAGTTCCTAATACGGACCATGAGCACAGGTCTTTTGTTTGTACTCCCTGGTAACTTTTTTGGTTGACATGATTCTTTTAGGTAAAGACTGCAAGATGTGACCCATTGACTTACTGACACTTTGTGCTAACGTGAGACTCTGAAGAGCTGGCCGGCATCCCCTGCCATGGCTGTTATTCTCAGCGTGAGTTCACGGTAGCAGAGGATTCAGTCCAGCGCCCACGAGCCTGGCTGGTTGTTTTCATATTATTCTGGAAGCTTAAAGTTGTCTTTAGTTCCCCCTTGCTGTTCTTGCTTAGAAAGTAGCCAGACAACTGCTATTTTGCTCAGAGTAAGGAATCAAGAATTCAATACATGTGTTGGGGTTTACTGTGGAATGCAGATATTTACTGCTACCAAATAACAAAAGAGGACATAATAATTTTGAGGAGACTGCTCATACAGAAACTATTGTTATTTTTACAATGAAAACTTCTTCAAGCAATTAAGAAAATGTTTTTTCTCAATTCTAGTATTTATGGTGTTAATGGCTTCTTTTCTTTTTTAGAACAATAGATCTAAACAGTAGTTTACTGCAGCAAGTAATAGAAAGAAAACATGAAGTGCTGTGCATCTTGAGAGAAAAGATAATAACAACTCAGAAGTGTACGATATCTGAACATATCCAGATAGAAGAAAAAATCAGCGGTGTGATTGGATGCGGTAGAAAAACAGTAAAGGTAAAAGTTATTAAAGATCTGCAAGGAGTAGAATGTTTGCAGATTATCTGAGAAGAAATTATGATTTCTCCAAATAGACTTCAGAGTATTTTTCCTGTGTCCTTAACACGTTGAACTCTCTTCCCTAACATGTTGAACTCACTGCACTGCTTAGCTGTGAAATTTCAGAAAGCTAAAATGTTTTTTCCATTGCCTCACTGGCAAAAGATGCCATTTTTTAGTGTGAGCCTGAAACATGGTTTCCATCAGTACTGTCAAATTGTGATTCAGTTTTTATGTAGAATCCTGCCTACAACAGAACGTAAAACAAACACATAACAATTCAGTGAAAGTTGAAGAGCAAAAAGCATCACTGAAGCAAATTTATTTGAAAATCCAAGTAATCATTCATCAAAAATGTTTGCAGCGTCTACTAAGTTTTAATATTTATTGAGAAGCTCTTTGTTTTCAGTCATGGGAGTAGCGATGAACTGCATTATGAGGCTATCTGAAAAATTGCCTATGAATTGAGAAAGAACTACCAAAGTCAAAACATATGCTCGTTCATTGTAAGGTTTTTTTGTAAAGCTGCAGATGAATCATTTCTGTTTACAGAGCGTCTCCAGTAGCAGAAATCTGGGAGCTGCAGTTCAACAGCCCTCTGTGCACGTGCCACCTTCCTGGTACCAGTCTCCAGATGGGCAAAAGGGGTGTTAGGATAGAAGAGGACAGGGCAGGATAAGTGAGTGCCCGTTTCCTGGTGAAACAGTGTTTCATGTGTGGCAAAAGCTGCACTTGGAGCTCTACTTTGTACTAGGACAGGGCAGCTAAGAGATTGAGAGCTGCTCTTGGCATTGTGCTTCAACCTTGCTACTCATCTAGTTCCTTTCATAGATAACAGATGTAATGTGCTTTAGTTAGACATCATGGAGAATAAAGCCTATTATTTCTCTGTATTTTTCCCCCTTAGTTATTTCTGTGTTTAAGCTACACCATAGCTGAATCAGATAAACAGTGAATAAATCTGTCCTCTAGGTTTCAGTGGGTGAAAGTGGAAGTATGATGAAGGATTCTAGTGTGATCCTTGAAATTCCTCCTGCAACCACTATTGCCTACAGTGTAATTGAACTGTTTATAAAGAACAGTGGCCAGTTTGGTAAGTATAAAGCTCATTTTCTGTGGCACGCAGTTCATCTGTGGACAGAGCTGCCTGTTGAACAATGATATTTGCATTTCTCTGTGTATGAAGGTGATGATGTCGTATGGTCTCCATTGCCTTGATAGTTATTTGTGCTGTGAAGTGCTGCTCTTCTGATTTAGTAATGCTTTTTCAGTTGTTTGAATAAATCATAAACTTAGAATAACTTAAGATTTAGGGGACTGCAGGAGGTCATCTAGCTCAAGCCCCTGCTCAAGGCATGGCCAAGTTTGATCTAAGTTCAGAGGTAGACCAGATTGCTCATATCGTCGTCTGTTCAAGTTTTCATTGTCTCCAGAGACGGAGATTGCACCACCACTGCTCCTCTGGGCAGCCTGTTCTCATGTTTGACCACCATCATGGTGAACTTTTTTTCCCCCTTAATATCTAATGAGAATTTCTTTCTTTAATTTGCATCTCTTGCCTTTTGTCCTGTCATCATACGGAAGAGTCTGGCTCTGTCTTCTCTTCATGCTTCCATTGGGTAGTTGTAGACAGCAATAAGGTTCTCCCTTAGTAATATTTTCTGCAGCCTGAACAAACCCAGTCTCTCAGCTTCTTCTCATACGTGGTGTACTCCAGCCCACAGCAATCGTGGTGGCTGTTTTCTAGATTGCTCCCATATGTGAACGTCTCTCTTGTACTGGGGAGTCCAAAACTGGACACAGCACTCTGAATGCAATCTCCCAAATTGAAAAATCACTTCCATTGATCTGCCAGCTACTCTTGTCAGTACAGCCCAGTATGCAGCAAACTCCAATAGCTGCAAGGGCGTGCTGATGATCCTCTCGAATTTATTGTCCAGGTCTTTTTCTGCAGTTTTGCTTCTAGCTAGCTGGCCCTCAGCCCATGCTGTTGCCTTCACCTATTGGCAGGGAGAGTGAACTGGATATATATCGACAGTCAACCAGGAATGTTTAGACAACAGTCATGCTAAGAAAAGAATTATTTATAAAGCATAGGACTGGAATTTAAACTGTTCTGTCTATTTTACACTTTAATATATAGATTGTCCTCAGAATGATTGCAGAAATGTCCTTATCATGTTTTCTGTTCATGCTTTACTTATTTCAGGTTGGAATACTTTCAGGTGTCAAGTTAAAAAAAAATGTTGAAATTGGCTTGGGGGGGAGTAGTAACTCTGCTCTGCAGAATCACTTGGGTTTTTCTTTCTTGTCTGTCCTCAGTTAAACTCCCTGACCTAAAGGAGGTTTCAGGCAATGTTATGCAAGAAGGAAGGAAATCAGATGGACTGTGTAGGGCTGGAAATTGGAAAGGACTGATGTGGAGAGAAACAGGAGATAGATACATTAAAGAAATAATCGAAGTGCAGCTGAGATTTGAATCTGGGATGCACTTTATTTGCATAAGAAATGCAGAAGATGCTCTCCATCATTCTTCTTCAGCAGACTTCTGATATTAAGGAAGTCCGTAGGTTAAAGAGTATGAGTAAATATCATGTAACCTGTAAAAAAATTTCTGAAATGTGGAATTGCTCTGACATAAACTTAACACAGAGATATAGCAGAGGGCATTGACTTCATGGTCATAATAGAACTATAATTCAGAGCAATCAGGTGCAATTAAGGCTGTCTGACTACATAGGTGTATAGCTGATAGCCAACTTATGTGATTTCTAAATGGAAATACCTATGTCCTGCTTGCTGATAATACATGGGTCTTGTTAATCATTTGTATTTCTCTGCTCTTTTTCCACTTCTGTTACTACTTTTTTTTTTCCATATTTAATGTTATGTCTTTTAAGCTTCAAAACCAGCACACCTTATTTCAGCCTATGTCTTGCCTCTTTTTTTTAATTTGTGTGATCTTCCCGTGCCTGACTGTCATTCAGAAAGTAAAAAGGAGGAACTAACAACAAAATTAGGGATTTGCCAGCAAGAATAAGAATGGTGGAGCCTAAGCTTCAACTTCTTAGTGTCTGAGCAGTAATCAGTGTCTGTTTATGGAAATAAAAATAGCCTTTGAAGTTAAATCCAGAGACTAATGTAGTCCTTTCACATGAGACTGAAAGTGACCAGGAGCAGGTGTAACATAGTGGGATTCTCTTTGCAGACAGTTACGGAATAAGGTGCCTGTAAGGTTTTTTTTGTTTCTTTTTCTTTGCCACTGATAGTCCTTGAGTTATTCTATAAGGAAGAACGGTGTATAAACTTTCTTTAAAATACTCTGGCTAATGTGACTGGACATGCTTGGACATTTTTATAAATAAATTAAAAAAGAAAGGAAAACAGTCTAGTCCTTTTCTGATCCCTTTACCATAATGTTTTCCTCTAATCATTCTGTTTGATTTCTGCAGGCTAATTTTCCACTACATGTAAAAGCTGTTCCTGGTAAAGGCTTTGTCTCTAAAGTTTCACTGCAAGTCCTCTTGTTCTTGCTTTACAAAACAGGAGGTATAGTAGCACCTGGCTGATTTGCTTTGTTCTGTTCATTGCTATATACGTGTGACTTGCTTCCTCTTAAATGTCTGTAAATTAAATAGTCCTAATCTTTTCAGCTTCTCCATGCAAAAGAGTCTCTTTGCCTTTGATTGTTTTCATTGATCATCTCTGGTTTTCTTCCATTTTTGTTAATGTTTCTGAATAACAAGATCTTACTGCGCTATTGGAGGTTTGTCATCCATGGATGTAATAGAATTCAACAGAAAAAATATCACAGTATTATGTATATTCTTTCATTCACTTATTTTCCCTTTTTTTTTAAAGACTATGAGAAAATTAGTGAGATTAATAAAAAAAATTAATTAACAGTCCTATTAATACAAAACTTTCAGTGACCTGTATTTTCCTCTGAATCGAGTCCTGTTACAAGATTTAACAGCAGGGTCTGTATCTCTTAAAACTTTTCATGTGATGCTGTGCCTTGATTTCCTTTATTAGCGTCATTCTGCCTTACGAGGGCAGGTAGTTTATTAGCACTATCTTCCTCCTTCAGGGTTTGTGCGAAAGCCGTGTTATTTTCGGTGAAAGTAACATGAGCATGTTGGCCTTACGGTGCCTTAGCTGCTGTCTGGAGTCTTGTTGCTTTGGGAAGTTCTTTAATTTGTGTTAATCGCTTTCTGCTCCTCTGTAGCTCACCCTTCTCTGTGAAGGGTTATGCAGGCATAAAGGTCTCTGTCGTCTTTCTTTCTCTGTGGCAGAGATTTCTTTGTCTGCTCTCCCTTTGAAAAAGCTCTTTGCTGATGGAGTGCTCTCTGTGCTTTCTCATCTGCTTTGAATGTCCTTAATTTGGTGAGACAGTGTCTTACAACTGCAGGAAGGTTATATTTAGGTTTTGTGCCTGGTACATGTGAGCACTGTGCTTGATTGGTTATTCTTTTTTTTTTTCTTCCACTTTGCTGTCAGGTATTACTTTAAAATTGAGTTCCTCTTGCTAGCCTGCCTGTGTTCTTCTCAGACCTGCTGCAGAGTGCCAGGGGTACAGTTTCAAATCTTGCTTTGAGCCAATAAAAGATGATCAAAATAATGCATAGGCCTTTGATTATATTCTGCATCTTCGGGGCACGATATTGGATACATGAGCACAGAACTTGATATTCCAGATTTCTCAGCATGGCTCTTACAAAAAGGCTCCCTGTGTACCTTCCAGGAGTCCCTTAGCTTCATCAGGTTGGGAGCATTGGGGTAGCAGGAAGTGGGCAGCCCTGTTTGGGTGAGGTGGGCCAGTGCTCAGCATGAAGATGAGGCAGAAAGGGTAATCCAGCCAGGGTGTGTTATTTTCTCCATTAAGGTATTGCAAAGAGACGGTATATTGCAGAGCAATTCTGTTAGTGAACGGAAGGTGAAGTCCTTTAGACACTCTGAAAAGCCCTGATTTTTCCACTCACCTGGAGAACTTGAGGATGGATCTGTGACTTGGCTCAGAAAGAGGAGTCTGTCAGCGCCATGACCAGAAGAAGCTCTATGAGGGACTCTGAAGAGCTCTTATGAATCTCAGAAAGTGCTTTCATGTGTCTCAATCAAGAGTAGATCATGTATCTCACATTACAGCGTATCTCTTAATTGGTAGAAAATGTGAAGAATTCTTACCTGCATCTCTTGTATGCAACATTCAGGTTTACAGTGTCAGTGGGAAGTTTTCATGTAATTTGCTGTCTACGTTAATTCACAGGAGCTGGTGTCGCATTTTGTAGTTGGTACCTGCACCACAGGACCTCTGTCTGTGCACACTGTACCTAACTAAGCTCAGGGCTGCAGTAATGCTCAATAATTCACATACGTAGCAACCGCTGGCATTCTTTGCATCTAGAAGAGATGAGGCATGGAGAAATTGCTTGCGAGAACACTAGATAATATAAGCTGGCATCTCATTCAGTCATTGCTTGTGTATTTTATTAATTATTTTTTTTAATTGAATTTCTAATTACAGAATTCTGTCTGCTGGATGAACAGCAAGGAGGTTTTGAAAAAGAAAGCACAGAAGGCTCGAGTTATCCCCATTCAACACTATTCACAGATACTTTGTTTCTCTATCAGCCAGATGCTGTTGATAATGAGATGTACCCTGGGGCTAAAAACCTCATTCCCAGTGGTGCTTCTTTAAGTGTATTGAAACGAGGTATTACTAGAAATGCTTTACATGATTACATTACAGTGAGTTAAGAAACATGATAGGAGAAAATAATCTGGTACACTAGTACGTAAGAAATTATGTTAGTTCATTTTAATAGCCCTTATCAGGAACTCATGGGGGAATGCACTGAAAGAATAGAAAAATTTACTTCCACAGTAGGTACATGCAGCGGGTTGTTCCCTGGGAATATCATAAAACCCTTTGTCATAAATATGATTTTACCAAATTAGGGGTTTATGCCAGTTCTGTTACGTTCCAGATAAGCTCTGTAAGATTAGTGAAGATTTATGCTTTCATTCAGAAAGGGTCACTGAAAATATTTTTTCATGATTTGGAAAATGCTCTCAGTAAACCTCCTCAGTTAAAGGTTAGTTTAAGTCTCAAAAATTACAAAGACATCTCCCCCGCCTTAAATTAGCCTCACTATTTTCTGAGAAGCTTTGTAGAAATGTTTGGTATCAAGTAAGGCTGACAATTAAAATGTGGTTTAAATGGAAATTTGCAAATTGGTATAATGGGCCAGGCACAACTTGTTTATTGTAGGGATGTAGAAGGAAGGGTCAGGGTTGTCACCAAAGGAATGAAAAAGGGGAAAACAAATCAAGGCCTCAGAACACACTTGACTTTTCATCATTCCTAGGTAGAGTTCTTAACAGCTGGTTCTATCAATGAACATCGCTTTTATTATCTGTAAATTTCACTCTTTGTTCTTGGCTGTTCAATAGACTAACTGTGACCAAAATAGGTATTTGTTGTCCTGAAATAAATTCTGTCATTCTCCAGTGTAGACTTGTTTGAAAGGAATGACTGTGTCTCCACGTGTATATAAAAAACCCCACTTATTTGTGAAAGAATGGTATGCCACTCTTTTGCTTTTTGTTTTAGCTTAACGTACCTTTATGCCTATTCTGCTTAAAAGGCCTGGAGGTTTTTTTAATTAATTAACCTGAACTATCTCTTGGAAAAAAACTAAAAAAATTATTTCTACTAAAGCAATTTAAAGTAGGTTTCCTCTTCTGTTATTTGGACAGACAGTCATACGATTGCGTCAGGTACAAAACATATCTGCCTCTGGCTGGGCTTTTACTTTTTTTTTTTTTTTCCAGTGAAGTAATTTTTAGGTATAAAAGGCATCTTTAAAGAGAGCATGTTTCTCGACCAGAGTGACATGAAGGGAAATTTCTTTTAAACAAGATTAAGAACACTTGCATGCCCATATTTTTGGAATGTGGACAAACACATTCCAACCTTCCAGCTGGCATTATTGACTTGAAAACTTATTTTGTTTTAGCAAAGTGGCAATTTGATGTCATAAAATATTTTTTTTTAATATTTTTTTTTTTAGTGTCATAGTTGAATTGTGGGGAAAGAAGTGCAGTGAACTCTCATGTGCTTCTGTTGAATGTATTGTAATGGCTTCAATATTTTAATCAAGACGAGATTTTTGTAATAATAATTTGGTCGGGGGTGAAGGGTTGTAATTCTTTGATGCACCTGATGAAATATGAGGACAATAACAATTTTGGATCCCAATAGGAACTTTGAATTCTATGTGTGGACTCATACCATTAACTTAGTAATTCATATCAACCCACAGATTAAGAAGTAAGGTTATGAGCAGAACTCTTTGTTCTGCCTTATAAATGGGCATTATCTGTAGATGAACTTTGAAGCGAGAAACTTAATATATGGTTAGTTCAGTTAACATTAAAATACTGAATTCTGAAATAGTAAAAATATTGAACACCGAATGTTGATCCTTAGTAGCTGTTCTTCTTTCTTAGAATTGTCATTGATGCTTCATTGCCTCATTAGGGAAACATAATCAGGTGTGTTCTAACCTTTCATTATAACTTGTGATGATGGGAATCAGGACGTCAAGACGATGTGATAAATGAGCTTAGGAAACATATAGCAAAAATGTTAACTGTTCTTACTGGCATTTGTGTAGCAATACTTAGGTTTACTTTTTATTGCTTTCTTGGGAAAGATCTGTCACGGTTGAAGACTCAGTTCCAGCCCTTTGTGAAGCTGCCGGAAGACAAGCAAAGAGCTTTATATAAAACCCTGTGTGAACTCTTGCTCCGTGAAGAAATGGTAACTGCCCTGGAGGACGTGGTAAGATGAGGAAACTTTTGCTTGCTTCCTAAAAGTAATTTCAGAATAGAGCTAGCGTTCTCTTTTGCTTGAACTTTTCTCTTTTCAAGAAGTTATTCTTTTGCATCAGTTAGATGATATCTGCACAGGAGACAAGCCAGATCTGGAGGAGTTAAAACCTGCACAACAGCGAGACCTCATTGACTTCTTGCAGCTCTTAGGATGCAGTTCCCAGAGTGAGCTGTTGATGCAGAAATACCACCCTCATGATGAAGAACTCTTTTCAGCTGCTCACCTCCTCATCGGAGCTATCTCTGGTATGTTGTGAATGAAGAGAAGAGCCCTTTTTAAAAAAAAATTATTTTCCTTTTAGAAGCTCCCTCTGTGTTAAAGCGTTCATGGCTCTTTTTGAGCAGTTGGTGAACTGAGTGAACATAATTTGTTACGTTCCTTTTTATGGGTTTGGTATACCATGCTTAGCATTCCTGGCTGTGAATTAAATTCAGCCCTCAGTCAGTGACAGATTTTGCTTGTACAACGCACATTCCCCCAGGACTGTTCAACTCGACTTTCTGCTGAATGTGGGCATTTCTAGTTTGGCAATCTCATTTCTGTTCTTGTTGCATGCCAGAGCTCTTCCCCCCTAAATGCTGAGAATTACAAATCAGGTGTTGTCTTCTGTGTAACAGCGTAGATTGTTGAGGTGCAAACTATTTTTAGCAAGAATTAATTTAACATAGAGTCGCTGCAATTAGAGGGTTGTTTTGCAGCTGCTGAAAAAGGAGGTTAAACATAAATGTCAAACAAATGCCATGCTCACAATCTCGTTGGCACCACAGTGTTAATTAAAAGCTACCCGCAAAGTCCAAGACAGACTTCCCTGGCTTTTTCTCCTCTCTCTCAAACATAAAGAATTTCCTGACATTAAGGTAACGAAGGGAAGTCCAGTGTGGTATTAGTTAGATGTGGCACTGTGCAGCAAAATGTCAGTGTGCAGCCATATACGCACAGTACCCGGGTAGGAAAGCTTAACTCATTTGCAGAGACAGAAAAGAAATAGAAAACAGAAACCTGCTGATGTGGTAACACTTGTCAGATGCTATTAACAGCAGGACGCAGCTAATTGAGCATGCTGTATTATCACCTGGCTGTGGACATAATGTCTGCTGCTAACGTCCAGGCATAAATGCAGTTGGATCAAGAATCAAAAGCTGTTTCATGCCCGGTGCTTCTATTGGGAGCTACAGCCTTTGAGTTACAGAGTTGAAGGCACCACAGGGATCATTTAGTCCATCTCCCCGCCCCAAGGCAGGCTCAGCTCTGTCATTCCTCTCAAATTGTGTTTTTACTGAAGTCAGCATCTCATATAGATTTTGGGAGCAGAGGTTCTTGTTTTATTCAAGGCCTGAATCATTCATCCAGCCTGCAGGCTCGGAGTGGAACACTGGGGAGATGCCTAGGGAGGAGACAAGAATGATGGGGAGGAAATCCCCTTTTCTCCGAGCTGCCTTTCTTTTCTCCAGGGCAGGGATAGTCAGTGTGGGGCTTGTACCCGTCGCCCGTCCCATTTTATTCTGCGCTCTGGGAAGCAGACAGGAAAGGGCTGGATCACCCTCTTCCAAACGTCCAGCAGAGCACTTGTGACAACTGTCCTCAGCATTGAATCACTTTGGTCTCCGGTGGCTGTTTCACGAGGTGCTGTACCTGCGGGTGGGCCTCAAAAATGCAGCTCGTCTGTCTTTGCTCAGCAGGAGAACCCCGTAACAGAGCTCACTCTTAAGAAAGTCCCCTTTCCAGCAGCCAGCCCCGAGCAGTGGAAGCAACCTTTCCCTTTTAATGTTTCCTTCACAGAGCTGTCTGATTACACTCTTGTCCTGCTGCGTGCCTGCTGTGATCTTCAGGTTGTTCCGGCTTTGTGTTGTTTGGTGAGTAATCAAAATGGGACCGTGTAGCATGTGGGGCCCAGCAGCAGCAGTAATGACTGTTCTCTGCCTTATTGTGTTTCTCACCCAATAAAGAAGATGTCAAGCTCCAGCGCGAATTTCAGCTGTAGGCATTGCTTAGGCAAGGTCAGAGTCTGACAGCGGCAAACAATGCAGGTGATTTACTGCAGGTGGACACCTAACTTCTAGAACGTTTCTGCATCTGGGAGATTTCATCGGCTGTGAGCAAAAGAAAACTGCAACTTAAGCTCAAATTTTAATTTAGTAATAGTCTCACTAGCTGGTTTTAAAGTCTCAGTAACAGTAATCGCCTGCCCTTGGGAAACAGAAATGTCGCTGTGATAGCAGCAGTGCTTGGGCCTTGGCAAATTCTGAAGTTCCAAAACTCTGAGGCCATTCATTGAAACTGCTGAATGAATGAGGCAGGGCTTTTTTTAAAGCTTTTTAAGCTCACTGACAAAAATTATAGTAAAAACCTTTAAATACATAGGGGCAAGGGGAGTGCTACTGTTTGCTCAGAGTAGGAGCGAGAGTTAAGTGTGATCTGCAGCGAGAGAAGTTGGACTGGGGGACAGGACGCGGTAGGAGAGATGTTTCTTCTCAAAGGGTGCCACAGACCTTTGGCTCTGGGTGAGTACGTCGTACTTGTCAAGGTGAATAGTAAAGGGAATCTTGCCCTTTTGCTGCTGCCTTGTAAGCTCTCCGGTGCTTTTGTAAGAAGGAACTGAGCTATGCGATGGCAGGAACAGCACTGCTTGGGAAACCTTTTTAATTTCTCTGTCTTTTGCCCTCTCTCATAAATACAGCCTAACATCGCTTCAGCCGACGGCACCGTGGCGCTGAGCAGTCCTTTGGTGGCCGCCCTCACTGACGGAGGAAGATTTGATGTCGTGCAAAGGCTGTTTGCTTCATCAAACATTAATTTGGAAATGACAGGGTCTTCTGTAAAAGCTGTAACTGTGAAAGAACCTAGATTCTTCCCACTTGTTCTTTATGTTGCATTGTATGGATTTCATGCTTTAGGTGGGAACGTATAGGAGCTGTGCCAAGCATCCAGTTATTGCTCTAAGCCTGTTATTTCTTTTGTCCTGGTGCAGCGTAGCGTTGGTGTGTTTGAGGTAGCAGCAGAGCCGCTCAGCTGGGTATTTACGGCAGTTGTGGAGGTCAGGGGGGACCCAGCAGGCCTGGGGTGAGCACTCTGCACTGCCGTCAGGTGTGCTGCTGCGCCGCAGATTCACTAGGGTATGTCTGCTGTGGAAAATCCATAAATAAGGCATGAAGGGGAGGAAGGAAGGGAAAAAAAAAAAAAAAAAAAACAAGCCTGGAACAGAAATTGAACATAGCTGTTCTGGTAGTTGTCAGATCTGCAGGGCAGTAGAAGCCCGATTGCTTGCATTAACGTGCGTGGGAGAAAACTGCAAAGTACAAACTGCTTTTTGTAAGCAAGCAAACAAACAGGCAGTGGAAATGCAGGGTTCTGCAGCGCAGTAAATGTTTTGCTCGTTTTAAGAGGCCGTGCAGAATGCGTTCGCTCTGGAGCAAGTGGAATGGAGGGCTCTCAAAGAGGTACTTGATTAGGTTTTCATTTAAGTGTAGTAGGGCTTTAGGGATGTGAACTGCACACTGCAGGAAATAAAATACCCTCTTATTCAAAAACTAAGACCACCTTAAGGATTTATGCCTCTGTACAGCATTTCTGTGTTTTCTCTTAAGTTTTTCCTCACCTTAGCAAGTTTCAGCTGTTTAAATTGCATTCTGAACTTTCTCTTTGAGGTACGGTGATGCCTTTTGGTGTGTGCACAGGAAAAGTCCTTGCTGCACTCCACAAAAATAGTAATTTTACCCGTATGACATTTTGAGTGCAGATGTTTTGCTTGTTTCCTTGGCTAAGAGCGAAGTGTTGGTAAAACACTTTGTGCTTTGAACTGCTTTGCCCCCCCCCCTTTTTTTTTTTTTTTTTTTTGTAATTTTTTGTAATCATGTGAATGGGACAGAAATGCAGCAGAGATGACTGTAAATACAGGCTTGGGAAGATGATGTTCCGGGTAAGTTAGAATATTAGTGGTTTCAGATAAAATTGTGAGATGGCTGACAGGCAAACGAGCAGGCACCTGTTGGGGGGG
>VYZM01018171.1:683833-712205 GCA_013398915.1 Dromas ardeola
TGTTTAAAGCAATGTGTTTTCGCAGGTGTGAATAAATACTCCTAAACATTAAGCGTCACTCTACAAGGCTCCGTGTTACCAGGTTCTCTCTCAGGCTACTTGACCGTTATTCAAATTGCACTGAATTACCTTGCGTACGAGCTCTCTAACGTCAGTACTTCACCCGTCCTGGGCGAACTGGTTGGCTCCCAAGAACAGCCTAGTAAGCAGCTTGCAAGGTATTGCTTTACGTTGTTTCAAGAGACGCGTACAAGGGAACCTACACAGCAGTCGTCTAAATCAAGAGACATCAAGAATTTGCGAAACATCAAGAATGCACCAACATTAAGCCACAAGAAGCTGGAGCAATGGAGCTGTGTGTTGGTTGCTGCTTCTAAAATTTAAAATTCTGCTCCCATGAAATTATTTTTTTTTTTTAAAGAAGAAAAAAGCCCCAAAGAAATTAGTGTTCTTTCCTAATTAATAAGAGCTATAGACTTTTGACCAGTTAAACACTGACGTTAACAAGTTTTACAAAAATTGTTTCAAGTATCCTTTTTTTTTTAATCACAGTGAAAATGTAAGACCAAGACGTAAATGTTGAAGTGAATGACTGGAAGTTTCTTAGATGAAAAAGGCAAAGGTACTAAATCAAAACATATAAAAATGCTTAAACGCATTTCCTTCATGTGATATGAATAGAAAGGTTATCTGTAAAAAGTTAGAAAAATTAAAATAAATTACATATTTAAGTACACTTTCCCTTCAACATTTTTATAAAAATTCAGAATAGTGTACTTTTGAATATACACAGAGTAAAAATGCACAGGTGCCGTAGGTTATTGTCGGTATCTACACAACGTCACGTTAGCGTATTTGCTGCAGTTGATTTTATTCGTTAATTAAGCTCCTCTTGAGAAATCTCAATATACCCAGCTAATCGGGACCCACTGTGGCTCCAGCCGCAGTCTCTCGATGGCAGTCTGTAGCTTCTCAAAGGCTTTGTCCAGGTTGTCGTTTACAATGGTCAGATCAAAGTAGTGGTTGTAGGCTCTCTGGATCCGTGCACTTTCGTCCACGGTTTTTTTCAAATCTGTGTCCTGTTGAAGAGATGTTAAAGATTACTGAGAACGTAAGACTTGGCAAATCCATATAAAAACAGAAGCATCCCTTCATTACACACTGCAACGATTTAAAACTATATACTGAATATATTTTAAAAATAATGGAAGTTTTCTTTTATAGTAAATCCACAAAAAGCAGAAGTTAAAATGCATTGAAAGGGCTGAAAATGTTATGTGCTGTGCCAATAACATCAAATATGCCAACAAATGTTTGCAAATCTTGCAGTTTTCAAGAAAGTCAATGGAAGCACATGAACTTGGGCTGGTCTGCACAACAGGCAGTTCGTCGTTTTGTGTGTGCAACTGACGATCCAATCAGAATAAAATGAATGCTTTAGGAATGACTGAGTCAATCAGTTACGTAAATACATTTATGCCCTTTTTTATTTCCATGGGAAGCACCCAAAACCCCAAGAATTTATATTAGTATGAAATGAAAGACAATGAAAGATATATTTCTAGCAGAATAAAGCTCTAGAATACCTTGTTGCTTTCAGAGGCTACATTTCAGCCTCGCTCACCTGACATCAGCTCCCCATTTGTAAACTACTGCATTATTTCAGTTCTGACATGAGCTGTAAAATACGCAGGAAATTTATGTTCCTACATTATGAAGCCTTCATGAAGTGCTGCTGCTGAGCAGTTTTTTTATGTTTCATTAATCCTACATTCTTAGAAAATTCCTCTCCACTTTTGCACAAAAGCAATTTTTTGTAACTGGTTACGAGATTTGTCCCCTTGACCATATTTATTTTAATATTTTCGAGTCCTAATACAGTTGTCAGTACAAAAGCCAAAATGAAAAAGGAAGTTTGTGAACAGCCTTTCCTTCACAGTAAATGAAGGAGACACGCAAATGTAGCACCACAAGAGCCAGAATTTTCGCAACGGCTTAGGATGCTAGAAGTAATGTAGACAGACCCACTACCAAGCAGAACGTAACACTTTAAATGACACTGGTTTTTCATTTGTTCAGGAAGTACAAGAATATGAAACGGGAAATCATACTCTTTATATACATGTGTACAGGTATGATTTAGAATCCATAAAGATACAGAAATGTATATTTAAAAAAGTAACTATCCTCTTTATTATTCATAAGAACAGGTGAAACAAAGGCAAGGATGTCCCTTAGGGAATAGATTATTAGGAAGTGCAGGGAATTATTTTTATAGTTGTCTGGACAGTTTTAACCTTGCCTTCTTGTATATGCATCACAAAATTCAGGGTCCGTTTGGGGCAGGGAGGAGGAAAGACAGAGCACCCACAGAGATACCAGAATCTCTAATAGCCAGAATCCATGACTAGGACTGGACGTTCTCTCATGTGGTTGAGAGAATGGGATCTCACAGGTTTTGAAAAAAAAAAAAAAGAAAAAAAAAAAAAGACTAAAAATCCCATATTCACTTAGTGGAAATTAACCCACCCCCGTTTTGCTGCTTTGAATGCCTTGTCAGCATTACACAAGATACTGCTACTATCTAAGCTGCAGCACTGTTGTTGTGAGTTTCAGCAAACCGGGGCTTTTCTCAGATGGGGCAGTTGTGCTGCTGAACACAGAGGACAGGTTTCTTAACTGCACCATCTGGCTTTTTTTTGCTTTGGTCCTGCGGCTGGGAAAGGTCATGCCCAGACAGAAAATTTATAATTTGCTGCGCTGGAGGAAGCGTGTCTCATTTCCCTCTGCTACACACTGTGTCTCAGAAAAGCAGAGAAGATCTAATGAATAAAATGTGCCACTTCGTTTTACATGACAAATCCAAGGAACTTAAGGGGAACAGAAGCTATTAGACACTTTTTATTCTGGCAGCTCCCAGCCACTCCCAGTGCAGCATGTGTGTGTGGAACCAAGGCTTAGCTGCATTCTGTTGGGGTTTTTTTTGCTTGTTTGGGTTTTGTTTTTTTTACTCAGGCTGCAATATCTTTTCTAGGGATCACAGATTCCATTTTTAAAGCACACCTGTATTATAAGATGAAACTGAAGAAAACATTTCAGGGGGGAAAGATAAGGAAAGTGAAGGAAAGACATTTACATAAAAGAACAATTCCCACCATCGAATATCTATGCAAATAATCAAAGGTGACACTTCCCAAAGAACACATTACAAGTAATTTTTGTAATCAACACTTCTCTGTAAGAGGTCTATTTTTAAGAAAGAAGCAATCTGCCTTAAATGTAGTATTTGATTAACTTCTACTAAGTAATCAGCAAAAGCATTGCCTAACTTTTCTTAAAGACATTACTTTCAGAACAAATTCCATCTAAAATGAAAGTTAAAAAAAAAATACATCTAAGAACACCCTGTTCAAAGCAAACTAAATATGAAATAATCTGCTTACAGTGAGAAGTTTGGTTGTAATTCCAGCATCTACCACAGCCTTGTGCATAGCACGCAAAGTCTCCAACTCTGGCGCAGCAATAAACACTACATAGGGCATGAATTCTGAAGTCCTCAATATTTTCAGGGCCTAGGAGCAAGGAAAAAGAAAAAAAAACCATATAGTTTGAGAGTGACTCACCACGTGTCCCCGTTACTTAAGAGGCACTGCAAAACTACTCTGTTACAATGGGCAGAAACACATAAGCGAAGATTCTTATTTCTATTTTAGAAACTCCTACGCTGCCTTTTGAAATGCTCAACATCATTCTTTCCTTGGCTAAAAAGATTATTTACTACTTTGCAAGACTCCTCTTCCATGCAGAATCTAAGTTGGGGTTTTTTTCCATCTTTCAACTCATTCCCACTCAGTGCCACAAATGCAAGAATCCAGTTGATACTGCAATCTCTAAACCAGATAAGAAGCCTTCAAATATAAAGGCAGATCTCTGCAACGTTACACTCCTACGCTTGTAGTGTAATGTTACAAATGATGTACCTGTGGATTCACGTCCAAGATGCAGGTCCTTCCTGTCTGAACAACTTCAAGGATGGAATCAATTTTGGTGCCATAAAGATTTCCTTCATATTCTCCATGCTCTAAATATCTGCCAGCTTTGATATCCATCTCCATTTCAGCTCGTGACACAAATCTGTACGCTTGCCCATCCTTTTCATCATCCCTTGGCTTTCGTGAAGTAACTAAGCAAAAAATTTAAAATATAAACTGAATGTTTTCTTTTTATATTTGGAATACAAATAGGAGACTGGACTGCCTATTAAGTGAGGGAGAGTATAATACACATAGCATACAACTCCAAGTGCTCCATATACGTATTAATTAATTATTGTAGTGCAAGTTTCAAAACTGAGCAGAGCCCCTCCTGTTCCCTTTATTTCTATTCTTTCCTATCTGTTGCTTACCCACCCATTTGCTTATTTCCTTTCTATTGCTCCTTCACACCATATACAATGCTCTTTCCTATCATCTTTTTGATTATTCACTTAATAAAATAATTATTTAAGTGACTTGGAAATCAAATGGAAATTTAACTCTCAAATGCCAAATGTACTTCCGAAAATAACTGAGCACACATCAAAATCTGCTCCAACCCATCTCCCAGACCTCAGCACACGCTTTGCTCACGGTATTTGCCCTGTTATTCAGGGTAGAATTACCTGAGCTAGCTCCAAAGAAAGTTAGCTTAAATATCAGAAGCCCAGCCACCGTAGCACAATTTTAGTGGAGGGCAGCTAATGCTGCTTTCCAGGACAACTTACCCTTTTTAAAGCAAGGTAAATTCACCGCAGAGAGATTAAAGCCAATCATTAAGTAAAACATTAGCAGCTATCTCGGGTATTGGCTAGCCTGTGCAGTACAGACATTATTTAAGCAAGAAAGTGAAAATAAATAAAATTAAATAAAAAAAATAAATCCGATTATTACCCACTTTGCTGTCCTATCATCGTATTATCTGCCCACTACTTGCTTTTAATTAGATTTGAACTCTAGAATATATTAAACGTTAAGAGTGAATGGATCCCTTTGGTAATACTTGTATCACCACTTAGTGCCTTATCACCACTTGGTGCAAGTTGGTGACACAAGTGGAAAGCATTCTCTCCCTTCCAGTAATTCCTATCAACTTCATCATTATAGAAAATGCATGTCCCAGGAGAAATGATCTTCTGAAGCCGTTAGCAATAAACGTTATTACTAGAACATCTAGTTTTATCCAAGATTCTACAGAAAGATTAAAACTACAACGGTTAATACAATACAAATAAATTTTATCAGTTTGAAATACATTTTGGAGAATGAGCTTTAACAGTTTACAGCAAGAAGATGAGTTCAGCTATCCATGCTGAAGAAAAAAAACACAGCACCATTTGATAGATTAGAGCTCAACACCAAGGACATGCTTCTCCCCATAGCAAAATCGATCCGATCCAGCCGTTTAAAAAACAAAACCCCAACCCTCCCCCCACATATTTGTTTGTGAATAAGCAGGAGAATTTTCTTCTGATCAAAGAAACTGAGGCCAACTAAGACTATATTTAGATTTTAAGTAGGTTAATCGGTAAAGTAGAGAGGATATTCTATATACAATAAACTATGTACCGCATGCGCATGACTAGATTGTCAGATTGCTAGGTTGTAAAAGTTAATTTTTATGCCTTTGAAGCGTGTTCAAGAGCTCCAAGCAAAACCATTTTAACACTGCATTGCATTACTTATATATATTTAAGCATCTATATAGCATTTTAGAGAAACCAGTAATTTTGAGGGCGTTTTAAAAAGGGAATAAAGAATTTTAGAAGTAATAAAAGAGTTTCTTACTGTTTTGCCAATATAAAATAATGAGATTCCCAGGGGAAGATTTCTTTAAAAAATAGCCCTGAGAAGTCAACCTTGTTATCAGTCACACATACCAATTCTTAGTGCCCTGGCTGGTTTTGGTGTTAGAGATTCAGCAAATTACAGAAACCTGTTTTCTCATGTTGCACAATTTATCTTCAAGACCTGTCCCTCCTCCCCTATTATCAGATCTCCTTCTTGCCCACTGAAAACAGAAAGGAACAGACTGGTTTTGAAATTCAGAAAAGCAGGTGGCAGGAGGAGAACAGTAAGTAGCTAGGGGGGATTTCTCCGGTCAGCAGTCAAACGGGGATCGGGGTGGGGGGAGGAGTTAAAAAAAATAAAGATCTTGTGAATGAGCAAAGTAACTGTGTGGAAGGACGGGCAAGAAAACAGTACTTCAGTAAGGGAGGAGGGTTTTTTTCTGAAGTTGACAGGGAGAAAAAAAGACAGATCATGGGCTTGAGGCTAGATGTATTAAAACATCAGATTAGAATACAAATCGTGGAGATCACAAACACTTCAGTTTTATTGGAAGTTTGTTGCTTTTCCCTACATTTCTAATACTGAAGTAACAATTTCTAAGACCTAGGGTGCTTCTACAGATGGAAAACTAAATGGCAGACCTAGAAACTCCACTGGCTATTCATTACAGAAGACTAAAAGGAACCTTCTAGAATCCCCTCAGTAACTGATGCTGACTTTCACTGAAGAAACCTAGCAGACTGAAATAGTGCACATGCAAAAATAGCTCTTCTGCAGCATCAGTAACATTTAATTGCTAGTTGCAAATATTTTCACTGTCATCATAGGTTAGTTCAGTTGTCTGAGACGACGAAGAACCTTTTGTTTTCCCACTCTATACAACTTTTATACTGTGACAAAATTACTCCTACCCTGAATCACTGGGATAAATACCAGGTATTTTCCAGATAATCAGAGACTCGCGGTATGATATTACAATAGCAATGCTGACAACTTACATGGCACTGTCGTTCCAAACCTGGTAGGATTCAGTACTATAAACCTGTTCTTCAAACTTCTGCGCCCCACTCCTTGGGCCCCAATTAAGACCAGTGTCTTCCTCTGAAAAGGAGGCATTTTCGCTACTTCCTCATAGATTTGGATTTCATGACGATCAAATTCTATATTGACAAATGTACAAAAAAAAATAGTTAATCCACAGTCAGTACTTTAAGAAAAAAAAATTTAAGCAGTCCTGCTATATATCAACAGACCACATGTGAATATAAATAGTACTCAAAGGGCGTTAAGTCTGATAAAAGCTTTCTTGCTTTAAATTGGTATGGGAATAAACCCCTTAATGGACAGTGTAAGGTCAGATTATTACCTTTACTTCAAAGGAGAAAATTTGAGATTGATCAGAATAAGAAAACTGTGATTAACAATTAGTGAGCTTTCACAGAATCACAAGATGGTTGAGGTTGGAAGGGACCTCTGGAGGGCATCTGGTCGAACCCTCCTGCTCAACCAGGACTAACTGGAGATAGTCGCCCAGGACCACGTCCAGATGGCTTGTTGAATATCTCCAAGGAGGGACCCTCCACAACCCCTGTGGGCAAATTGTGCCAGTGCTCCATCACCCTCACAGTGGAAAAAGTGTTTCCGGATGCTCAGAGGGAACCTCCTGTGCTGTTGCTTGTTGCATCTGCTCCTGTCACTGGGCTCCTCTGAAAAGAGCCTGGCTCTTTGCACCCTCCCTTCAGGTATTTATACCCGTTGATGAGACCCCCCCGAGTCTTCTCTTCTCCAGGCTAAGCAGTCCCAGCTCTCTCAGCCTTTCTTCATAGGACCGATGTTCCAGTCCCTTCATCATCTTCCTATGTCCATGTCACTCTTGCACTGGGGAGGAGCTCAGTACACTTCAGGTGTGGCCTCACCAGTGCTGCGTAGAGGGGAAGGATCACATCCCCTCAACCTACTGGCAACAAAGCTTTCACTTTTTTCTCTTTTAACTCACAGTTCTCTGACTTCCACCGACCAAAACTCAGCACCACCGTATCTTCACTGGTCACTATTGCTTTTAAACCATAAAAAGTATATGATCTATCAAATTTATAATCAAATATTTTACTGCAAATCTTTCAGTTTTGGAAACACTAGACTCTGCAAGTTCAGAAGCCTAGAGAACTTTGACTCATACGTAGTATTAAGAGATACCTGCATTTCTTGTAGTGAGATACATCATTTTTTTCTTTTTTTTGCTGCTTATTGTTCCACAGAAAGGCCCTAGAAATAAAAATTGAGGCAAACTCATCATTTTTGTTAAATGTATTTTTCCATGGCTTATTTACATGAACGTATGCAAGTTTAATCTAATTAAATTTACAAGAACTATTCTAGAATTTTATATACCCTCTGGTAGGAGATCATGTCTATTTTCATACACATCAAATAGTATAGCAAGAATGAAACACAGAGAAAAAATTCTTTTTCCTAGAAAGCTTTGTAAAGAGCAGCAGAAAAATCCATCAAACATGTTTCATTTATTAGCTTTCAGTGCATACTATAAAAACATAATTTAAAAGAAAAAGAGCTAATTCTTATGCCTTTCCCACCTCATATAGCTTTTCATCAGCAGGTGGCAAAACTGATTCATATACCTGTGAAGACTAAGCATAGACTTTAGCCTTTGTCCTTCAGTCACAGCCAAAATATAATAACTAGCATTTCGCAATATTTTGTGTATTCTCACACATTAGTTTTCTAGTATCTATGAAGGCAGGAAAAGCAAAACAAATGGAGGCGGAGCAAAATCTATTTCTGAAATTCATTAAATCTCACCCGAGTTGTCCCAGTCCCTCCTAACAAAGGCCTTTCTCTTCTCTTCCAGGAACTGGCTAGGAATAAGCCCCGCACTTCCTCCTTCTTTGACATGACTAGCCTGGGGGGGGGTGGGGAAGAAAATCACAGGTTACTTGTGAGAAGCATTTTTCTCATCAAGGTGGTGTTGAGTGACTTTCACACTGCCAGAGTTTCTCAATGGTAAGTATTGATACATTTATTACCGAGACTTGGAATTTTAAACTCAGATGTGGATATTAAAATTCTATCCTACAGTAACAGCATCTTTCCATTGAGTATTATAATTCAGGAAACAAATAAAATAGATATAAGTTTCATTACAGGTTCCCATTCAGTTAGTAAGCTCCTATAGCCATAAACCTTTGGCATCAAAATCCTAAATGGATTTCTATGGCTCCAGACATTGAACTCTCAAGTGACAAAACTCAAGACTTTCTAGTACACAGTACACTTACTTTGTATTCTTGAGCTGGTCCAAACAGGTTCCAGTGCAGCTTATTAACTATTATTTCACAAACAGTGAATGCCATTAACACATGCCTAATCAAGCTTTTTGCACTAACAGATTTAAAATCTTCGTAACTTCAGTATTCCTAGTAATGAAAGTTTGGCTAAAATTCTCTATAAAATAATTTCATGTCAAGCTCAATTCTCAGCAAGCTTAACAAATACAAACACATAGTTACGAGATGTTAATACTTTTCTTCCCCATAAATGGTAGGCCTCTCTCTTGCTAACAGGAACCATTTGCTTTTCAACTTGTATGCTTTTACCTATGACTAACTGATTTTTTACAGTTAGCAAGTTTTCAGTAACAATCTCGCATTTCTAGAAAGCACAAGGGAAAAACGATCTTTTTTTCCCAGTGGCATGATCTGCATAGCAATACTTGCAACACCCTATACGGGTCTAACGCGTTTCATTTTTGCCACCGATCGAGTATTTAAGATTTATTTCCCCTGGACTCCCACAGGTTAGAACTGGAGAATTTGAAAAGCAATACAGAAGACAGCATGCAAGCTAAATGTCAAACTACTCCAGAATTTTCAAGTGTCTAACTTCTGAAACTAATTAACTTGGCAGTAATAAATTTTCTGTCTTCCCTCACACTTTTTAGTCTCTTTCTGTTATTACTGTCACTGACAAGCAACAGAATTCAGCAACAGTTGTTGATGAATATTCAAGTATTTTTGTTGCTTTTAAAGAAGTCATATATATATATATATAGCTCTCAAATAACAACTGGCTCACTACTGCTTGTTATCTAGCAAAGAGTGCGCAATTTAAGGGTGGAAAGGGAAATTAATAATGTTAAACTCTTTGCCTAGATTGCCACTGCCACTTGCAATTTTGAGTATCTCAGTTGAGAAATGTTTCTTACAGGACCACTTGTCCCACTGTCAAAGGCACTGGTAAGGTTTAATTGTGTGTATAATATCTTAGAAAAAATAAAGATAGAGTACAACTGGATTACATTTCTACTGAAGGACCGAATACAACCTTAAAGCAGGGTGAACTGTTCACATTTGAAATAGTGCCAAACACTTTGTTTATGAACATGCATGTTGCAGCTCACAGACACTGACCGCCACTGTGGAAATAAAAGATACAGCTTCTCCAAATACCTATTCTCACCCCTCTTCAAATCCACAGGGTTAACTCCCCTCTCTCTCCTCAACTCTGAGCACTCAGGAAGGGGTCCACTTCTTCCACAGTCACTGCCAGGGAAGGCTTCCCACAATTAACACAGTCAACCTAAGACTTTCTGCTCGAAATTGTCCACTTAAACTGATTTTGGAATGTCTAGGCTTATGATATAATAAGAAAGACAAATAAATTGTTGTAATAGCAAAATGAGTATTACATATATAATTTATACTATTCCATTTTCTCTAGTATTTCAACTGTTAATATCTTGATAAAAACAGCATAATACATTGCAGTGTAAATATTTTTTCTCATATCTACTGTTAAATGGAAGTAGAACATAATTTAAAGAGTTTATTATTAAGGCAACTAGTGAAACTTTTCAGGTTTTTATTTTATTTTTTTTAATCTTTTTACCAACCTGCCACCAATTTGGATCTTCCCGGTTTACAATCTGAAGAATTTCTCCTTTAGAAAATTTCAGACCTGCTTCTTTGCATGGGATGAGGTTGTCATTATATGGATTGTAATCAAAATGACACTTCACAAAAACCTGAAATGTGTAAAAATTTACAAAGCTTAAACATTACAAAATACATTCTTACTAATTTATCTGTCAAACTGAAGTAATGTCTTTGCCTACAGCATAACAAGTTTGACATGATCAAAGTTGCTTTTGGCGAGTAAAACACAATCTATGGGAAAAACTGGCACATACCAGCTGAGAGAACAGAATAATCAGCGGTGCAAACCTTGGCTGAAGGAGCTTCATGATAAAAATAAGAAAATAACTGTTCTATTTGGACAATGTATTACAAAACACTCATTTTCGCATTTCAATATATACAACTCAATTAGTATTCTGACTTTAAATTACTTAAAAATATAAAAAAAATCTCAAAACGTGAACACTGTATTCAAGGCTTGTGGAATCTAAGAATTAATTTCGCCATGAACTCAATGTTTTAAAACAAACGCAGCATGCGACTGCTTAAGACTCAATTTTAATGCAGGGGAAGAACGAGTAAGTTGCCTGGACACATCTTTGACTTTTTTTCCACCAGGTTAGGGAGCGAAGGAAGCAGCGCACCTGCCTGAAATAGAGCACATTTCCTCAGAATGTCCTCAATGTAAGCATAGTCTATCACAGTCACGGACATTGAGACCCACTACCTGAAGGACTGTCTTGTAAGATGTTTCAAATGCACTGATTTAGAGCAACAAGTTACTTCTGCAGTGGAGAAATCAACTGCCTACAGCAACAACAAAAGGATAAGGAATAGCCACCATCCAAGTTCCTACTTAAGTCAGCGAGTTCAAGCTCATCTGTTGAATTCAATGTGTTTCTGAATTCTATGAAACAGATTACTTGGACACTGATCATGTTACCAACACATGCAGCTCACTGCAGTTTACTGTGATTGTGACTAGGTCATCAGAGGTCACTGGATGTCAAAGAAACTGGCTTTATATGTAGCAAACAAATGCTTATAAATCTTAAATACTCATTAGAATTTTTTAGGCAGGCATATTAGGCGTGGTATTAATCTACTGAATAAACCTATTTCCAAAATGTACTTAAAGGTGAACACAGGTACCTACATTTTATCCTTCCTGCTAGCATTAAATACACAAAATAATCAAAACATGTCTAATCCAAAATCTTAAAATAATCATATGTGATAAAGTACCAAGCAGAAGCACTTTTGACAGAATTGTTAGAAACGTGCTACTGACCTGTTGAGGAATAACAGTATCTCTGTAGCTGGGGAGAATCTTCAGAGTGACACTGCCACTAATATTTTTCAGCAGTTCCTGCAATTCCTTTGGATTATTCCCAACCTCATGGCCATTCACCTCTTTAATAATGTCACCTACGTGCAGAAGACCTTGTCGATCTATCATTCCACCATGAAGAATCCGTGCTATTACCAGATCATTGTTCTCAACTCTAAACGTAACACCCTGAAAGAGGTATGTGACACCCAGTTTACCATTCTTTGAAATTCAGTTTCATTTTACCATTATCTCAAGCAAAAATATACAGCTATGGGATATTCTATCTACCCCAATGAAAACAGACAGTAATAGTTACTACAGCAGAAAAGTTCTTAATACACAGACAAGCGGCAGGTGACACGAAAGTACTTTCAGACAAGGTTTTCATGTGAGTGAACAATGACTGTATTGTTCTTGACTGCATGCAATCGTGTTATTTTCTATCAGGACCAAGCAGATGTTGTGTTAGTCAGTTATGCTAGCAAGTCATTCAGCCTAATGACTGCTTATTCACTATCTCATAATTTTTTTAAAGAGCACAGGACGGACAACACACAAGTAACTTCTTATTTCAACCTCTCCAGACTGATCCTATCACCCACCAAATGACACAACACAATAATGGAAATAATGAAAAAATAATGCAAGAAATCAGGCACATGCAAATGTTTTCACATCCACTTTAAAGACACACTCATCTTCAATTACTTACCAGTGGTTCCCCTGCTCTTTTGTGAATTCCAAGGATACGAATAGCATCTACTGGAACAATCTGGTTGTTCACTGAAGAATTATTGACTTCTGGGCTAGAAGGAGGAGAATCGTAACATTTTGAAGCCACAATATCATGTGCTTCCAAGAGTGACTGCAAAGGAATAGAAAAAGCCTTTTTTTAAATGATGAAATAACCATTTGCAAAGGGATTTAGTGCTGAATAACCACTGAATCTGCCCTTTTGGGACCAGATTATAAAACTCTGACTTCACATAGAATGGAGCAAAAATTGACATATAAGTAACTCACATGGACTGATAAGCCTACTGTCTTGGCAAGTATGCTCTCTTTTGTAAATACAAATACATCTTCTCAGGAAGTATAGGAAAAACGTAATGAATGTGGGAGGAACGTGTGATCATGCAGGGAAGAAGATGGAAAAAAGAGTACCTAATATTGTCTTTCACCTAACGAGACAGTATCCAAGCAAATGGTTAAAGTAAACAAACAACCCACTGCAAAAAATATGAAGATACCTCATTATTAGATACTTGTGTTTAATGTAACAAAATTTTCCTCCATGGTAATTTGGGTAATTACAGGTATGCAAGGATTTCTAGCAATCTGCAGAATAAGTGCTTTCTGCTTGCATAAAGCCAAGGCAGAATTCTAGCACCAAATGAATCCAAGTTGACAGAATTCACTTTCTGGAAGACAAGAGCTCGGATGTTATAGTTAACGGTGTTTTCACCAGTCCACATACATAAATACAACGCAAAAGGAAGAGACCCAACTAAATATAAATGTCTTTGGAAGGCAATGAAATTTAGACTTGATTTTCTCATAAAAGATACTTTAAAGAAAAGATTTATAAGACAATACATACAGGTAAAACAAGATCAAACTTGAGAAGTTAGACAGTGAAGACTTTCTGTCTTAAAGAGGAAAAGGAAAATCCTATAGCCACCATATTCAGTAGTTCAAGATAAAGCATCCTATAGCACACAGTCTCACTGACAGATACAGAAAGACGAAAAGAAGCAAATAGAGGAGATGCCTTCTAGGCCTCAAACAACATAGCTTTGTTTCAAACAGTGACCTGATGAGATATGGTCATAAGTCAGTTCACTGACTGGTGTCAAGTAAGTAGCTAAAAGAGAAGACACCACAGGGACTATCACTGATAGTCACATGCACGTGCCAGAGGAAGACAGCAAACTACTAAAAAGCAGTGCAGGTGAGCAGAAAACATTTAAGCAAATCTAAAAAATTTGCGACGCAGTCTGCTCCATCCTTCTGTAAGCCACCTCTAACCTAAAAGTTATGCAACCTTATTAGTTTAGGGCTAAGCTCAACATGCAAGCCCTCGAAGTGTCACACATCTGAACAGTCATTTTAATCTGCCCATTACACAATGACCCTGCTGAGACTTCAAACTGAGGTTAAAAGGAGGTACTAATTCACCGATCCTGCCCCTGCCGTTAAGACTGTAAAGACAGCTGCTTATTGTGGCTGCTCTGGTACTGTGGACGTAAACCAAATCAAATTAAATAGGAAAAACAATCATTTATTAAAATCAAGCAGCTGTCAGATGGCAGCAATTTCTAATTCTTCATTATCCAAGACACATCCAATCCAGAAACCAGGAGAACAGATCTCTCTCTCTGCCAATGTTTGCAAGCAACATTTTTGGATCCTTCTACATTTCCAAAATGAAAACAACTAGCATCAATTACACATTTTAAGGCATTACCACTGACAAAACCAAGCAGATACACCAGCACGATACTTCCAGTTTTTTCTTTTGGTCATATGCTAGAACAAATTGTTCCCAAACCTTCTGGCCACAAACCACTAGATTTCTCATGGAGCCTTACAAATAACCATGCTTGTACAGCTTCCTGCCCTTAACAGTCATATAATTTATGAATTATAATCTTATCCACAGTCAAAAAAAGACTACTAAGCTACAGTCTGTGTCATCCTTTTCAAATTAACATGCTCTGTAAGATTCTTCATTTCTTAAATCTGATCCCATTCCGCATTCTATTTATTCACTCAGTTTTATGGATAAGCATAAATTCTTTCAACTACTACTTAACCATCTCTCAATCACAAAATCTTTTACCAGCTATTTACATGACGGCTGAGTCACAGAAGGACTATCAAGGACTATCAACATTGCTGCCCACAATTATAAAATGGTTTCTTTAAGAAAAGCAGTTATTGGTTTCCTTAAAAGAAGCCATAGTTAACTTACAACCTTCCCATATCTAACTCTCCGTTCTGAAACTCAGGAATTTATACCAGTTTTACAAGGCTGTTTCCAGCCAGCCAGGTCTCGGTATACGGTCTTGGAGAACACTTAGACAAAGCCACCCGGCAACAGAGGCCATGTGTCTGTATCCACTGCCAGACTACTCTCCAACATTTTATGTCACTCAGTTACTTTCTTATTTCAGTAATATGGTTGAGTGATCTGAGAAATACATTTGCATGAACTCGACTTCTTTATGGTATCGGAAAATGTGGTATCTTGTGCTCCTGCAACTCCAGAGCTCCTCTGCAATCTGTCCTGTCCCATACTGGTGCTAGAACACTTATAAAACCACCATAAAATACGGACCGAAAAAATCAACAACCATAAAATGGTTCAAAGTTTCCTCCATAAAGCATGTAAACAGGATCAGCTGACTATCCAGGACTGGATAACTGTAGAAAGGATATCATGGAAAAAACCAACAAGGTTTCTGGAATAAGCCATTTAGAAGAACTCTCTGCATATCACAAGAGATATCCCACACAATGAACATACACTCCTGTGGCAGACAGTATGGCCCCTTTGTGCAAAATACTGTCATAAAGTAATCCATAAATTTAGAACATATGGACTTCTTTACAGTAGTTTTCTGTGGCTATTCTTGTTTGTCAGTAATTCAAAATTCAGTAAACAAAGAAACATTAAACATCCAAGGCCCTCTACAGTGCTGAAGCCAAGTTCAAAGTCAAAATTTGTTTTTCCTAAAAAAGAATTCTCAGCACAATCTATATATGTTATGAAGCATTGCCTGCCCTATATGGCAGCTATTTCTCCAACTGTGATCCAAAGGAACAATTAAATTACAAACCGGGGGCAGGAGCTGGGGGGAATACATAAGAGCAGAACAACTCTGTGGTCTTGAATTCAGGACTCATTTCCTAACACTTCAGGCCCCAAAAGTACTTAAAATATTTCTGTTCCTCTTTTATGCACTAAATATGCGCTAGTCTTCTCCGATAACACTGTTTAAATATTAGAACTTAATAAATGGAATACAGGCCCCTAATGTACATGTGAAAAGATGACATTTTTAAAGCCTGTTCTGGAAAAGGCAGGAAATCATTTAAGATCTTAGAGAAATCACAGGGGCTGTTAAGCAGGCATGAACATGTGGGAAAAATAACCCTATAAATTAAGATCCGTCTAGGAGAGAACTTAAGATCACTTTTCTAAATGAAACATTTTAAAGGTATGATTAGCCGTTATAAAGCTAACTATTAGAAGAAAATATTGGCTGCTTTTCAGATTAAGTATTTTATTGCCAGCAGAATGTACTATTTGGGATGAATGGCTCGCATGATTCTTGGAAAGGTGAAAGTAACAACAAGTTCTTCCACAAGCAGCAGAAGTGATTCTTCTGCATGTTTAACCACTCTAACTGTGCGATACTTTCAACTCCTCCCTCTTCCCTCAAGGCAATGTCTCTTCCCACTGCTCTCTCCTGCTTTCCAGTTACTGTCTGGTAAGACTTCCTATAGCCTTTTCTATGCACTGCATGTGCCAGCTGGCTCTTCCATACCTACTGGCCTGATGGCTAGCCATCAGTACTGTGAAACTCAGAAGAACTTACTATCTTCCACGCTTTGACCCCTGAAAAGTTCAGTTAAAACTAAAAAGGGTAAGAAGTGGAAGGGAAGAAAAATATAGGAATGAAAGGAGAAATGAGAAAAGGGAGGGAACAGACAGTCAAACGTAATAGTATAACCATACATGCACCTGTACTCCAGAAGCCACTCCCTCCCCAATGTTCTTCTATAAAAATGTGCAAAAGAAATTAAGTTCTGTAATTCAGTATTTCTTGCACTAAATAATAAATTCAAATAAGCTATGGCACTGATGACTTGTATACCACATTTGATACTTGTATGCTGAGGCAGGTTACAACTGTAAGATGATGCTGTGATAAAGCAGCACCATTCATTTGTAAAACACAGAATCCACCTCTAAAACAGTTACACAATAGTGTCCATGAAACTTTAAAAGAGTCAAGTCAAGATGGCTTGTTTACACATTTACTGAACTGAAGAAAGGATGCAAATTACATTTTCTATAATTACAGATGACGTTGTATTTTTCCTTTCTTCCTTACAGGTCCCTTCATGCAGAATTTGGAACGTGCCTCCTTACACCAAATGAGGCAGAAAAATAGCACTTATTTCTTGTGCATTTAGCTAATTTTCTGTTTCCTTTTCAAAGAGAGAGAGATATATAGCCTCCTCAAGTGTTAGAAAGAATATTGTATGCATATTTTGGTGTGCAAATTTTCCTAGAAGCTCTTCTAGAGAGGTCATAACTACAGTATCAGTTAAATAAAAACACTTAATCAAAACAATACTAACTTTGGCCTCAGTTGTCTTTGTTGCCTGCCTTCAGCTGGGGAATGGAAGCACAAAATTAAGGGCCAAAAACTACACCCTAATTTTAGGCTTCCAAACTGAATCACATCAGATCTACTTTGAAAAAGTAAGTAGCTAGCTGCTTTTTGCCTGTATGCAGCAGCCAAAACTGCTCATTGTTTCTGCAAATGAGACTCACAACAGGCACCTAAAAATAAAAAAACCAAACCAACAACTTAAAGGTGCTTCAGACTTTTTTTTCCTCTTCCTTTCATACCTAATTCTTTCTGTACCATCCAGGTTTTGCAGCAAATGAAGTAGGGAGCTTTAGAAATAGCTTACTTCTCTTACATACCCATGACTCACTCAACAGTATAGTGAAAGCAGCAGCACGCAATCTTGTTCATAGCATGCAATAATCATCACATGAATTTTTAAAATGGGTTCCAAGGAAGAGTCAAAAAACCGCAAACCAGTAAGTCTGATGTTGATACTAAACAAGTTAGAAGAGTTTCCATAAAAACCAGAATGATTGGACAAAACAGATCACGGGAATGCATCAACATGCTTTAATAAAGGGAAGTCATGCTTTTCAAATCTAGTTAAGTTCCTTGTAAGAGTAACCAAGCATGGCAGCGAGGCAGTTACAGTTGATAATATATATCAATTTCCAAAAGGCCTTTATCAAAGTCTTTTAAAGAAACAAAGCTAGTATAGGATAAGCAGTAAGGTTCTCAAGTAGATGAAAATATTGGTGAAAAGACAGAAAAACTGGGGCCAGGAATATAGTATTATTACTTTTCACAATTCATGTCACCAAGTGCAGACTGGTCAGTATCAGGAACCGAGAGAGACCGCCTAGAAATGCTAAGGATGAAGCCTTCAGGGAATTGTTATGGAAATTCCAGTCATATATGAAGTTACTGTTTGTCCAAGATTTATAACAGAAATACCAATGGATTTTAATACAATGAGTTAAGATATTCCGGAGGTGATATCAAAGAATAAAATCATGCTCATTCTTAACCCCACATGGCTTCTGCTTTACCTTTCATTCGGAGTAAAATCCTACATATTAAAGTTTGCTGACAATTCAGGTTTTGTTTCATTATTATTACTAGATCCATATGTGGACACTGATCCAGTTAAGTTGGTAATATACAGTAAAAAGGTGGCACCTGAAAATGAGGCTCCTTGAGTATTCCAACCAATTCTGCAATATTCTCATCTTTATTTACTAAGGGACTGATGTCTTCAAGAATTTCATTCACCAACTCCAGGTTGTTGTCACTGACAGCCTCAAGTTTAGAATCTTCCAGTCGCTCATGAGCCTGTAAGATAAAATATATGAGACTATACTGTAAATAAGTTTCAAGTAGTTCCAATTTATAAACATTTAAAATAATTTCTTTGTGCAACCTTTGGCAGGAGAGCCAGAAAAATTACATATAGTACAATCTGTGTATTTTATCTTTATAACTGATGGAAAAAAAAAATATCTGCAAGAGAAGCATTTACCCCAGGCTCCTCCCATTCAAACACTTTCAAAACAGCAAATTCTAAAGGAAAGTCTGCATAAGTGAAAGAAATGTTACAGAAAAGTCTGCAGCAAAGGTGGCTAACAGTATCCTGAGCTGCATTAAGAAGAGCGTTGCCAGAAGGTCGAGCTCTACTTGGCACTGGTGAGGCCACACCTGGAGCACTGCATACAGTTCTGGACGCACTGGAGAGAGTCCAGTGAAATGCCACGAAGATCATGAAGGGCCTGGAGCACCTCACATTTGAGGAAAGGCTGAGAGAGCTGGGACTGTTCAGCCTCGAGAAGAGAAGGCTCAGGGTGGGATCTCATCAGTGGGTATAAATACCCAAAAAAGGACGGAGCCAGGCTCTTTTCAGTGCTTCCCGGTGACAGGACAGGAGGCAACGGGCACAAACTGAAACACAGAAGGCTCTGTCCAAACATAATAAAACACTTTTTTCCACTGTGAGGGTGACTTGAGCACTGGCCCAGTTTGCCCAGAGAGGTTGGAGTCTCCCTCCTTGGAGATATTCAACAGCCATCTGGACACGGTCCTAGGCAACCACCTCCAGGTGACCCTGTTTGAGCAGGGGTTTGCATGCCCTCCAGAGGTCCCTTCCAACCTCAGCCATTCTGTGGTAACTTTTTATCTCTTTCTAGAGTTATTGCTGCAGACATAATCCTTTCCTAAACACTGAGGATACTTAAATTCATTGAAAGGTAGGAGCTTTGAGCTGCAAGAGAAACATCTCATTAATCTGAATGCTTCACTTATTTATTACAGGTAGTGCAGTATCATAAAATTAGAGAATAAGAGGAGGACAAGAATAACTAAGATTCTCAACGCACTCAATTAAGAGTTATGTACAACTGCATAGCAACAAGAAGTTCAAAAAAGAACAATCACTTTGGCACATAAAAACACAACAAATAACATATATTTGTGAGTCATGTATATATACTTCCCATATATGTAATTTGAAGGTATGCACACATATCTACTTTCTTATTAGTGCTTTAGAACAGATATTGTATTAAAATTTTGCTAAAGTCAGAGAACTTTGTTTTCTGAAATCATCTGAGTATTAAATTCTATTTCATATGTATAAAATGGTATTTCTGCAGGACTGATGATCAAACACTGGAAAGGCTAACTTAACATAGAGAAAGACATTTCAAGCATTCCCTAACACCAACACGCACAAACCAAATGACCGTGATTACAAAGTCATAAGAAGCTTGGCACCTACACACATTCTACTTAATAAGGGAATGCTATTATGTACATAATACATACAGTAAACAACATCCTTCTTTTAAAGTTTACTTTTACAGCAAGTAAGAACACAAATCTATTGACTTTTAAACATACACCAACTGCAAAACCAGTGTAAGATTAGAGAATACAGGTTACCTTCTTTCTCACTCATTTTCTTTAAAATACTACCACTAACACAGAGTATAATCTAAATACAAATATCATCACCCTTCACCCCAAAATCAAGGCCATGTATATACTGGGAAACAGGAAGTTTATCAGTCAACAACCTCTGATACTGTAATATGTTGGGGAGTAGCAGGACATGGAATGGTATGAATAATTAAAAAAAAAGGAATACCTAACTTAGAAATTGCAATTTTTTTTTTCATGTCAGTTCATCATTTCAGAAACACTGATACTGAATTGAGTCTTCCGATCCACTCAATATTTATTATACTTGCCAAATGTTCAAATAGTAAGGCTTTTGCCTCCAACAATCTGACATCCTAAATACTGGACTCAATGTTTATAGATTACTCCCAAAATGTGTCCTTGGTCTGGGTTAGGCATTCACTTGGTATGCTGTATGCTGTGCTACAATAATAAAAGCACTAGTGTGACTGCAGAAAAGAAGAGGTTCAAAAGAATAGTTAGCAATCCAGAAGAGAATTTTGATAAGACAGTTCAACAGCAAAATTGAATAAAATTCACGCGTGTTCCAAATTCAACAACTGTTTTCAAAAAAGCATAACAACTGTAAAGGCTAGTTAGGATTGCGCATAAACATCAGTAAATGAAGGAAAATGCATTTTACAGTGATTACAGTTACTTCCCCTTTCCCCTACCACACACTAAAGAATGGAAAGGTACAGTAAAAGAACCCTACCTGAAAAAAAGATCTGTAATTTCTACTTTGATGCCTTTATTCTAGACAGAAGAAGTGTCAAATGAACTTAACGCAATTTTTAATAATTAGCCAAACTTCGTATTGCAGAATATTATAAACTAACTACTATGCTTATTGCATTGACTGAAAAGAAAAAATAAGCTTGTATGGCTCACGGCACATTTCCCTAAGTTTCTTTTTGTCCTTTTTGGGATACTTTACCTAATGATTAGTCTTAATAATTGACTAATAAAGGAAAATGAAAAAGCTTTTGCGTTTCTGGCCTGGTCTGAAATGAATCTGCTTAAATAATCCGAGCATCTCAGGGTCCTGAGAATTGCCTATTCTGTTAAAACTAGCTCTTCTAAAAGAAAAACAAGTTTTACGTATTTTTAAGAGACAAACAGATGTATATGTACTACACACACTTCCTGCAATGTGTTGTCATTTTGATCTTGTCCTTATTTAGCTCTGCTGGTTAGGACTGAGTTTTTGGGTTTAATTCCAAAATAATTACAAAATAAAATATGAGTGAGGTCATGCCATGTGAACACAATTAAAACCTTTCAACATTCTAGATAAACGAAGTTTATAGTTAAGAGTCTGTTTCCATTACAAGCACGTTTATACATCTGCTAGTCATTAAATTCCATATAATTGTAATTGGCCATTAAAGCAAAAATTCTTGATAGGAAAAAAATGCTTTGCAATGAACATTTTCTTCATGATAAATATTAAATTAAAGATGACGTATGCAGCAGATACAGAAGTTGGAAACAACTCTTAAGTAAGAAAATGCTTTTACTTACTCCAGTAAATTTAGTACACAAATCTTTCCCTCTGCAGTCATCTCACTAGCAGATGAAACACAACCATGATTTCTAAGTTTATTACTATGCAATGTCTTCCACTTAGAAGCAATTTTTTTGAACAGCTGAAGAGAAGTAAATGATTATATGAATTCTTACGAGAAGTTTTCCTTTCCCAATCTTTATACTAAGCAAAATCCCTGCACAACAATCCTTTAGCTATACAGAGTATTTCATGCCTGCCCAGAGGGCACTGCTTTCAGATGTCTATTCATATTAAAGAGACAGCTACATTTAAGCTAACTGTTTTTTCCTCATGAAAGGAGATTATTTTTATGAAATAAGATAAAGAAAGAATATAAGTGCTGTCCAATATTGACTGCATCTCTTAGCTGCAAGATCAGCTACATTTCAATTATGGAGTCCAAAGATTTTTTTGTAAGTATCACATTACATATTTATAATTGATTGCTACCATCTATTAATCATAGATTTTCATAGTGCAAGACCAAAACTAAGGCTAGTGCTTGTCTCAGAGAGGTGACAACCAATGGTCACCCAGCATTACTCTGAGATCCAGAAAAGGGTATGGAGAGAATATTTCACTGGGACAATCAGAACGTCGTTTTGAGCCAAAGATAAAAACAAAACTTGTTTATGCCATGGGAGAAAGAAGGTTATTACTCTCACTTTTCATCTTTGGCAAAAATGCTGAAAGTCAGAAGGCATATGGGTTTTGCACACAACAGTGGTCACGAGACTATGTTAAAACCAACTGCTTCTACTTGCAAGTATTTTGACATTTTCTCTATAAATAAAGTTACCACATTATTTCTGGAGTCTCTAAATTTTTCTTCTTCCTCTAGAATCTTCCACAGAATAAATCAGCATGCACAGAAATTACATTATACCAAATCTTCACCTTCAAGAACTCCTTCAAGTCTTTTAATAAGATGTACCGTCCATAAAAGCCATTGTTAATAACTCAATCCGTACTCAATGTTCACCCAATATTTTATGAGTGAAAATATTTCCAGATTCTACTCAGAGCAGCAAGTTTAAGTACCTTAGCAAGTGATCTTACAATAGGGTTTTCCATAATTCCTTTAAGAAAAATCAGGTCTATTTCTTCAGCGCCTGTTGATGTCGGCAGATCAGTAAGGTTATCCAGGACCTGCTGCATGGCTGCTGACAAAACAAAACCAAGAATTAAGTACTGACCAAAACAGGCTTGCATAAATAGCAAAAGTTCTGGGAAACACCACAATATGAACTTCAGAGATTTTAAGCAGCCAACTACATCTACTGAGAGCAAGTGTACAGAATGGTAAAACAACTTTTTTTTGTTTGTTTGAAAGATGGATATAAAGGATCTATCCAAATCCATATCACCACAATCAACTTAAATCCGGGCCCAGCACATTTCTTTCAAGATTCACTACTACTTAAAGACTGAAAAAAAACAAACAAGTATAAACTATGTATGAGGTATACATAATCTTCCAAATACAATAAAAGCAACTTATTCATTACTCTTTTCATTTAATCTCTCTTTCAGAGTAAGTTTTCAGCCCTCATACATACACCAACCAACTATAAGTTTTACAGCGCTTGTATAGGCAGATGTCACTGTTTTTAAAACGAACACACAGTTCCCAACAAATTTTTTTAACCAAAAATTTGCTTCCAAGGCAACTCTTACCTTGGGGACACTTGCATCCATCCCCAGCCATCCTTTACAACCAGTTCTGATGTACTGCCCTCCGGCACTAAGTGTAGATGGTGCAGATGCTAACACCAACCTGGCACCACATCGCACTTCAATGGGAAGTATATCCTACAATGTGAAACATATTGTATCTGCCCAGTACCCTCAGTGGAGATTTTCCTGGCTACCTACAGACTCACAGAGAGAACTGCAGCAGCCTGGGTGAGAATGATCAATGGTGCCCAAGAAAAAGTCAGAAAATCCTTCCACCCCAGCTGCCTTGTCCCATGAAGGCATTGAGGTGAGTGATGAGAATTTATTTTATAACTGTGTGCTTCAGCCCTCGCGTTTAAGACAAGGTTGAACAAAACAGATCTTTTACATCAGACAACAGGTTCAGTATGTTCACGTATAACAGATTTCCTGTGCGTTTGGGCACGTGTCCAGCAACCCTTAGCTGGGATTACATCAGCTAGCTGCAGGCTTGCAGAGATGAACATGGGCCAGTTTAGGCTGAGCACAAAAGGGGGTACCACTGGAGAGTTATGATGTCCTTCGCAAGGTAAATGGTTGTTCTTTCCCTGTTTTCCAACACATGACTAAATATTCTTACCTTGCAGTATTATCTTAGTAGTACACTGTTCTTGTTTTTAACTGTATTCTTTTAAACTCCTGACAAGTTATGTGTGCATGCTCAGACAGTCACATACACAGGTGTACTAAAAAAAAAAAAAAAAATAAAAAAAATCTTCTGTTGAGATCCCCAACAAGCTAAAAAGCATTAGAACAACAACTGTGTACTGCAATGCTCCCCATGTTGCATAGCAGCCTATATCAAGACAATTAGAAAGCCTATATGCCCCTTCTCCCACACAGGAATTTACCCTTAACTTTCCTCATTGCTTTATAATGAAAGCTATTATGAAACACTGCACAGTAACAGAACAAACGGCATTTCTCAACACCTACTTTCTAATTTCAATTCTTCCTAGAAAATTCCATCCCAATAAAAAAAATTTCTGGCCATTCTTTCTGTCAAGTGGAACCAACTTTTCAACAATCAAATCATCTTGTGTGTCACATTTTAACTACAGCAGTGTATGTCAAAAGACTACATTTTTTAAAAATATGCTTTAACCATACTTCTCGCTTTCAAAAAGTGAATCTTCTGTGAAACCACGAGTAGGAGGGAAAATGACACTTTACGCTTTCAGATTTTGAAGCAATATTATATCTATTTTATAATACATAAAGTGCTGTTAGCAATCACACATTACATAAAGTCACCAAATCAACCTGTAAATAGTCCACATCTTCCTCAGAGTAGGTATGTCCTATATCTTGACTAGTTCAGCTGCAGATGCAACTGCCTTGTTTCATGTTTTCTCCATTCCCAGTTATAGATTCACCACTCTTAATGCAGTCAGTATTTGCAGAAGCAGACAGATGTCTCTAGCCAATTTACGTAGTGTACTGGGTGCTGCATAAATGCTGCAAAGTAATAAGCTTTCTTTACATTTTTACATTTCTAAGGGTTATGTAAACTGTTTTAAGGGACTTCAGCTTAGTGCTTTTGTTCTTATAAATAATCTTAGTGAAAATATAATGCTTCCTTCAAGTCAATACATGCATCTCAACTACCAGTTGCAATTCCAGCACTTGATGCTGACTGAGGCATGCATAATAAAGACATTCCTTATATATCTCCATGTTAATAAGCTGTTTCTTACCTAAGCCTTTCAGAATTCTGCCTATCTTAGAATAATCAAATTAAAAAAATGAATCTCTACATAAAAACTTTATTATCAAGGAAAAACTGTTGAGAGCAACATTAAGCTTCACAAGAACGACTTTCAAGCTTTGTGCAGCTAGACAGGGTATTTTCCAATGAATGTTTTATTTAATAAAGGTTTCACAAATTCTAGCATCACAACTGCTTAAGTATATTTTATCATTCTTGGAAAGCAAGCAAACACCTTTATCAACATGCAGAATTCAAAACATTCACAAAGGCAGACTTGCACCTCAGGTGATCAAAACCATCTGTTTTCAGAAATAGCTACCTATTGCTGCTGTGCATCTGATGGCTGCCTTCTCCCATGGCACAGCCATCATGGCAAGAGTCTTCTTAGCTATGAATAGCGTTGCCTCAATATTAGAAAGAAAAACAAAAAGGCAGGCATATGTAAGTTGGGATAAGGCACCTTTACACAACCTGGATTGTTTAAGTTTGAACACAATGTGGGTCTCTATGTTGCCTCAGTGTAGCTCATTCCCCATCTTAAGGGGAAGATCTTTGTAAGTAGTGGGATAAAAAAAATAATACTGTTAAGTACTCCTTTATTTTAGCCAGCTATAAAGTTAAGTAAAAAAAAATTTCACTAGAGAAAGCTTTAGGAAGCTGCAGCAAAGTCTTTGCACCCGTTACTTAGTACATAGTAACTAGAAACTAGAGCAACATTTGTATGCTTCACTATGTTTCCCTGCTTTACATTCACTCACCCAGCAGAAAAATTCAGAACATGACCAAATGTTATTTCTCAAAAAGTCATCAGGAGCACCTTCCAACAGGAATTACGTCAGCTGATTTATTTAAAAAGAATAGCCAACAATACATGGGTACTTTTTGTGACAGACTAGACCAAGCACTTTAATTTCAGTGTTTCACATTTATTATGCAAGTCATGGGCCAGCTTCAAACGTTTCATGTGAAATGCTAATATTTGCTCACATGTGAAAATAGCTTTGAAAGTCTAGGCAACATATTGACCTACATACACCTTAGGTATTCATACGTGTACTTTCAAACAATTTGATTTATCCAAAGACAATTGGGGGGGAGGGGGAGGAAGACACTTTGGTAATTGTATTATAGACCCTCTTTTTATGTATCTATTCAACAGGCTTTTGTTTATTCATTTCTAGGGAAAAAATCTTATTAAAATACAAACAGCAGGAGATACATTGTTTCCAGGCTTAATTATAATGATCTTTCAGAATAATGTAAATACACATGGAATTTCAAGTAGCAGTCTTTAAAACAATTTAACTTTTTTTTCTGGGGCAAAGCCACCTTAGCTCTTTTCTAAAAGTATCTTATCTTTGAGCAGCAGGAATGAAAGCTGAAGATGTAAGTACTCACATAGGAAAGTTTACTTAAAAGATCAGGTCCTATCAAGTGAGAAACAGATGGAACTAACGAGTTCAGAGACTACCAAATCTAAATACCCCATCAAAAATTGCCTTTTGAGCCCCGCATCTCTTCTCCAGCAAACATGCCCTTGAAATGTTGATAGAGGTTACTCACTGGGGGAAGAAAAAAAAACAAACAGAAAAAAACCCCAAACCTGTAGAACTACATTTAAGACAGGCATACAAGAATTAAGAACTACAGTGACCAAACACACAGACACACAGCCTGGTAAGCATTGTATAAACCAGGCTTGTCAGGAGTGCTCCTTATTGTTGAATACTTTGGTGTCCAATAAAAGGCACATGTCTGTTTTTCCTTCAGTGGAAAATTAATTGGGTCTCTCTTGCCTCTCTTGTCCCATCTTTGACAGGAAACTGGTAACAACGTACTAACTTTGAAAGCTCTAACACATACTTCCTTCTCTCTCTGAAGACAAGCCTGCTTCCATATTGAGAGACCCATTTGGGTACAATTTTACATTCTCATTGCAACACAAAAGGATTTGCTTTTGTGAGGACGGCATGAGATAGGCACAGTTGACTACAATCGTTAACAAAACCATCTAGGACCACTCGCATTACAAGAAACACACATTAACAACAGCCTCCAGACAGAACAGGAGGAACTGAGCAGCAGAAACAGGCTCTCAGTTAAGGCAAAGTGTTGAAATAATGGGATTCTTAGGAAAAAGTGACAACAGAACCGAGTTTGAGCTGGGACTCTGAAAACAAAAAATCAGATTACAATGGGACACCCTCCACTCCAGCCCCTGCCTCTGGTGACAGGGAACATACAAAGAATTAATTTCCACAGTCAATTTTCAAAGAACATCTTCATAATCATGTAAAGCTTAAAGCCTCAAGCTAGACTCAGCAGGAGCATACTGGTCTGCTGTGTACGTACATTGAACAATTTAATCCTACTATGTGTATGACCCCATACTCAGAGAAACTCGTTTGTCATTTGAACCCCATATCAAAAAGAGAAAGACATGTTAATTGATCTCTATAGCAAACACAGTGCATCCTGAGGCATAAGAATACAGAAATCCTACTTATGAATCCAAAATTTACTAACCAGAATTAACTCCTCCTAATTCACATATAGCTCTTCAGACAACGAAAGGATGCTTCAAAGGTTTAATCTACATATTGTACCTTACCATAGTAAATTCAGATCAAATAGAAGTAAAAGATACTATGATAACTCTTCGTGTATTTATAAGAAAAAGACAGGTTTTCACCAAGCTCTCAACTGTGACTCTTCTATCAAATCTGATTTTACTCTTTCTTTCAGTGCCTAATTCTTGTCTACATTAATTCTATGTAAAGGAAAGAGGAAGCATACATTTAAATAAATTTTCCAGATTTGTAGACGGAAGACAAATGTGTCACTCACTGGGGAAAATCAAAGCTTTCCAGAGTGAATACCTTGCACCGAGTTTTTTAGCTCAATTTCATTTTAATAGTCTCTAGGCTTAAAAACTAATAGGAATTAACAGAAAATTATACATAATGTATTTAAATAAATATAT
>VYZM01018172.1:16665-31854 GCA_013398915.1 Dromas ardeola
CTTTGTAATTTAATATGGTTGGGGGGTTTTTTTCCATTCATGAAAGAGTAAAATCTTTTGTGTTTTGTTTCTCCTAAGTGGTTTGTGCAAGATTCTAATGTGAAGTGTGTCACAGGTGATGTTTTTTGGGGAAAATATTTAGTTTTATTATGGCTGTCTAGATGAGCCGTGTCTCAGCTACCACAGATACACAGTAAGAGCTATACCCCCTTGTATAAATGCCTATAAGACGTGGGGAAGAAAAGTGACAGAAAATGCAAAGTAATATTATTTACACTCTTCCCATTCCCTTATCTGTGGCCTTGTTGCAGGTTTTAAAGCCTCATCCCAGCCCCGGGGTGCTTACCATCCAAGCAGTCTGCGTGTCTTTGATAAGCGTACTGTCTTCGGTGCAAAAGCATTTATGATGGGCTCTTTGTTCTCTACTAACAAATAACTAAAAATACTTCTTCTTCACTGAATTTCTGTAATGACAACTCAAATCATTCTGTCTCTGACCTTCCTTTAAATTTATTTGCCTTAAAATATCTATTGAGACAGTATTCTTTTTCAGTAAAAAGCTGATGATAAGAAATCACCCCATCAACACGGATCGGAGAGAGACAGGCAGGTGGCCCTTCACAAAATGTTCTATATGGCACAGGCTCCTTGGTGATTTGGAGGGTGCAATGGAGATACCAAGAGGACGGAGATGCCCAGGACTGCAGCTGTGAATGTTAAAACTTTGTCTTCTGGGTGTTGCCTCAGTACAGTGTGTCTGAATATCGCTCTATTACAATACATTCAAAAACTTTTGTTATATATGCTAATGAAATGATATTTAGACATGAAGTTTGTACGTGTATGCTGTTTTATCTTTCTTAAATAACCAGCAGTTATTTATTAGTATTCACTTACTAATAAATGGAACTCCTCAGGATTCTGATGGTTACTTTTCCTGATTTTTATTTTAACATAAAACGCCTATTTCAAAATCATATATGTAATCCAGTACTCCTGTAAGTTATTTATTTGAAGTACATTTATTTCTTCTTTCCAAATTTATTTATGAATTATATAATAAAATACTTTAGGATTTCAGTATCTTAATAAATTTTCCATGAATGTCTTGTGAAAAATGACTAATAATGACTAGTAAATTGATGCTTATTTTTAAAATTAGAACTTTAAAAAGCCTCCTTAAAAAGCCTTCTCTGGAGGTATTCAAAACCTGCCTGGATGCGTTTCTGTCCAGCCTGCTCTAGGTGAACCTGCTTTGGCAGAGGGGTTGGACTTAGATGATCTCCCAAGGTCCCTTCCAACCCCTACAATTCCCGTGATTAATTTGAGGACAATCTCCATTTTTGTATCCAGTATACCCTTTCGGGAAAGATGTTTTTTGACAGAGTTTCAATCTGACTTTTTTTTATTTTTACTTACTAAAAAGAGTGTGTTTACACTGGCTTGTGTTTCCTTGCATTGGAGTTGTTCTGCCTTAGAGGAAGTTCGGTGACTGAACACACTGTGAAAACTCAGGAGAAAGCAGCCAGATAGAGGAAACAAAATTGTTGCTTTTTCTGGTTGGCTTGTTACTTGGTGTGCCAGGTTTAGTATTATTTTTGTGTTCTATTCTCTAGGCTACCCACCAAAAAGAAAGTTTCTTGTTCCCAAGTCTACCAGTACTTGCTTTTACAGATGATGTTCTCAAGATAAAAGCTGTCAGATGACTAACATGTCCATCATGTTATTGACGTGAGATGAACCATAGTCTAGCCTTCATGAATTTCTGAGTACCCAGTGTAGCTCCTTTTTACGTATGCATTCCAATACCTTCTCCAGTGATGTTCAACAGACTTTAATGGTTTGAAATTGAAAAAGCAATTTATATAAATGCTATTGAAATATTTTTTAACTTAGAACTGTGTCTGTAAACAAGAAGATCTAAAACTAGTTGGAAAATTGTTATCCCTTGTTCTTGTTCTTGGGCAACATCTCTACCCTGTTTTCATTAAGTTGTGACATTGATAAAATACTCCAGAAGAGTGAGGAGGGTATCTTTTATGTTGGTCTGGAGTTGAGTTTTTGGTGTTTGGGGGTTTTGTTGTTTTTGTGTTGGTTTTTTTTGTCCTGGTTTTAGTTTTGTAATAGCTAGACCACTGGAATTGTAAATAATAGTTGAGTTGAACAATAATCGTTTTTAATTAATTGGAATGTCTTGATGTAGTTGATTTTCAGCATGCATTCCAGAATCTTCCCAACTTAGATCCCAGGTTATCTTGCAGGAATTGAAAAGAAAAAGCTCAGCAGGAAGTATTTTTTTTTTACTATTACCTAATTATAAACTTTTTAAGGCTTTTCTTGGAATGTGGGAAAGTTGTGTTAACATCTCTCTAGGCATTCTTTTATGATAAATTTAATTATTTCGTTCTGCCATCTTGCTTGATGTAAGAGCATCCTTTGTAATTTAATATGGTTGGGGTGTTTTTTTCCATTCATGAAAGAGTAAAATCTTTTGTGTTTTGTTTCTCCTAAGTGGTTTGTGCAAGATTCTAATGTGAAGTGTGTCACAGGTGATGTTTTTTGGGGAAAATATTTAGTTTTATTATGGCTGTCTAGATGATCAATGTAATAATGGATTTATTATATCTTTCATGTTTTCTTTGATTTTTCCTTTTAAAGGTGAGGAGTAGTAGTCTCGTGAATAAATCCCTGAGGTTTGTGTGGTTGAGTTTTTGGCTGTCGTGGATACTTTTGAGAACTGAATCCCTCTGTCTCTGCCTCAGTTCCCTGTCTGTGGTACCAAGCTCTTATATCTGATGGATAGCAATGGGTTTGAGATTAATTGTGATGTGACTGAATTCCATTTAATGTAATACACAATGATGGGTTGCTTCTTTTCTCTGTTTTTGTTTTTGTTGTTTTTTTTTTCTTTTCTGTAGATGTGTGAGCATATTCTTAGCACAAGTGGTTTGTATGAAATGCAAATGTGCCAGTTGTCCTGGCACTAGCTACCTTATGTAACTGCTTAAAATGGCTGTGATTCTGGAAAGAGCTGTGACTGTGCAGGTGTTATGCTCATTTTCAGAAGCCAAAAATGTTATTGCACTGATGAGAAATTATTCTTCTAACTTGGAGTTGAAATGAATTATAGATTTTTAAACTACTCTTGTACGATTTGCCATAAACCATCTTTATTCTTTACAGCCAGTTTGGCGTGACTCTGGTATTAGTCAATAGAGGTTAAGAGACTACCTGCGGTAGCTGGGCTTCAAACCAAAACGGTTTTTGTATGCCTTACAAGATCTCAATATCTTGAATTGACAGCTTCGATACTTTAGCTCAGACAGGAGTAGCCAAGCAGTTTGTTTTTCCTAGAGCTGATCAATATGAGTGGATGGTGTTAGATTACAGGTTAGGGAGTGACCTCTCAGATGAAGTAATTGGGCCAGGACTCAGTTTTAACAAGCTGATAATTATACGGAACAGGGTGGCTGCCTTGCTGGGTAGAGGGCTAGAACAGTGTGCTGAAAAGAGATCAGGCTGGAGTCGCACAAAGTACATGCCCAAATGGTATCTCTGTGACACCAGAAAAGCACATCCTTCTCAAGACTTTGGCTGTGCCCAAACCTTGCTCAGGAACCAGGGCGGGGTATGCCAGGATCCTTTCCTTTGCTCCCTGAGCTAAGAAATAGCAGAGAATCTCTGTGATTGAAGGGGCAAAGGATCCAACATTTGTGTGGTTTTGCACATTCCCGTCCTTCCAAAGGAGTTAATGCTCAAGAGCTGGTCAAAAATCCCAGAGCTACCCTGTATGATGTGCAGTGATAAGACAGGTTTCTAAACCACATCTAGCTATAAATACGGTTGTAGCTACTGCAGTGTGCTTGTGTTTGATATGCTTGCATGAATGTGAAGAGCCTTACAAAAGCGGCATTTAGCAGCAAACTGTAGGACATTATTGCAGGCTGGTGATACTAGAGCATTGTTCAATTACAGATGTAGGTCTTTGCCACTGGAATTGCATTAAGTGCAAGTTTTTGTTTGTCTCTCAGTTTCTTGTAGAATAAATGTTACTAATGCAAACATTCATTAATATAATGGTGCTCATCGTATAAAGACCACTGTGTTTGCCTGCATACAAGCGCTTCAGTACAGTAGACTTCGTATTCTCTACAGCTATTTGAGATAGTTTATGAAAAGGGCTGTAAATGCCAACATGGTAAAGCACCATAGTACTTCATTTGTGTCAGAGAAGGCATGTTACCAGTTAAATATTTAACCTACCCAGAAATTGTATTTGGCATCCGTTTAGGCAGATGTTTAGAATGAAAAGCATATTATGAATGAGATGCCTCTCACTGTGTGACTGACTAGGAAAAATGTGTCAGTCATTAATGGAAGAAAAATGCTATTGTTGTATAAATCTGACACAGTTAGGATGATATTTTGATGTAGAGTATGTAAATATCAGTGCATGTACATGGTATGGTTTAAGACGTGCGGCAGTGCAGTGGTAATAGAGACCTGAGGGGGAGAAAAAACAAGAAAAAAAATTCAGACTTTTTGTGGGGGTCTTTTTCTTAACACATATTGTTTCGTTCCCTTCAGCATCAAAGCCTTTTTCTTTCCTCTCAGCATCAAAGGCTGAAATCTTACTACACTCTGTGATTTGTTAAATTGGCCGCCTCACTGCTGTAACGGGAGCAGCAGTGCAGTGCATTTTATCTGCTTACTGGACTGCATCGATATAGAATGGATGTCTTCAGGTTACAGTTTAGTGGGATTCCCTTTGAGTGGCCTAATTGGGTGAAAACTCTATTTCAGCAACTGATAATTAGTTGGAACATTCAGGCATTTTCCATGCGGTTGTCGTCACATACCTTTACCCAAGACGATGACGTTGGTTAAAAAAAATGAATTTCCAAAAAGCAGCTTGCTATACAGTTGGTTATTTTTAAAGCGATTTCTCTGCAGCCTCCTGTGAGGGAGAGGGCTGTTGATCTGGTCTCTCCGTGGACATACAAAGCACCCCACAACACCACAGAGGGGTGGAATCATGCAGGTATATGTGAAGCAGCGAAACCTAAGACAAAACCTTTGAAATGAAATTGTGATGTTTTAGAAACCTTCAAATATATGTTTTACATGGCCTTGCTCCAGCTGACTCTTTAAAGAGCCGCAGGGGCTTTCTGATGTAAGTACTTGGTGGAAAATTAAGGCATCAGCTGAAACATCAGAAGACTCGTCATTATGTCAGTTGTAAAATACATGCTATCAAGAGGCCTGTAGTAGTTTCTGCCATTGACTGTTGGTATGAACTAGGGAAAAGCTTTTAACCTCTTCTTATTTTAAAACATTTATGAAAATATGGTGATGGTACCCAGCTACCATCTTAGAAAGGTAACTCTTACAAAGAATTTAAGGATTTTGATCAGTTTGGGCCTGCATATGAATACATTAAGAAGAAAAGGAGGTACCTATGCTGAACTGTGAGTCTCATTTGGTTTGCTGATAAGGGTTTTTGGTTTTCTGCTGAAAGGTAACCTTGCCTTTACAGGGCAAAATATATAATAAATTTATCTTTATTAGACAGGATATGGGTATAGGGTAGGAACTCAATGAGAAATCAAGCATGGACTGTTAACATCTGTGGAATACAGAGACTCTATTTTCTTCACAAGGGTCTTGCAAAGCTGTGGAAACACATACATGGCAATGTAGGTATAACTCTATGCCTAACTCTATGGTTAGAAATAGTATTCCAGAGCTCAGTTACAGCAGAAAAATATTTTTTTTGGTAGAAACTTTAATTCTGATAAATGTGTCCTCTGAATGGAAATTTTTAACTTTTTTAATACAAAACTGAACACCTTATATTGGAAAAAAATGTTTTTCAATTTGTACAGAAAGTCTTGATTAGAAAATGTCATTGCACGACTGTAATATGAATTCCTTTAATTTTCTGTGTTAGGCTGCCTGTGTAGGTAGATTGCATCTCATTAAAGCACTGTGTTTTTGAAGGTATTTTTTCGCCCGGAAGTCTCTCATTAAAGTAGTTTTCTGAACAGCTCTGAATAAAGGACCATGTTTAACCTTGCTTTTCTCTTACCTATACCTTTAGTTTGGTCTTGTGGGGTTAGTTTGTTAAGCTTTACTTTAAGCTTTGTCTGGCAGAAATAGGAGCTTCCCCCTGCACACTTCTCAGAAATGCCATGTCTGTTTTGGCTGCCAAGTATGTCAGGGAGATAATACATTTATACACAAAAAGTATTTTGTATGGAAGAGCTCTGCCTTATCCCCAACCAAACTGAATTCTAGATTTGAATGAACTGGTCCTGTAATTTTTGAAGTCATGCTTCTTGGTGGTAGGGATAGGTTTTCTTTTCTACACCTGAGTATAATTTACAACATTCTATGTGTAAATTTTGTAAAACATATTTCGGCTATTTGTGCATATGTGTATGGTCAGATGGGTTTTGCTAAAGTTATTTTGTATAAAAGGATAATGTCTTCTCTCGAAGTTCAACTTGCGGCCACATGAAGTTTGTAATGCTTTTGCTTTTTAAGAATATAATGTGAGACGGACTGTATTCTACCAGCACAAGTTTTTTGCTTTGGAAGCTGAATTTTTGGAAGCCTGGCTGATTTTCTGTGACCCAGGATGCTACACATTTCTGTAACTTCGCAAAGTGATAAAAAGTGAAAGGAACATATCCTTTTTGCATCATCCATGAAAATATCCAATTTGTGGCATTTGGCCATGTAAGTGTATAAAGGATAGTAGAGTTAAAATAAATCAAACTATTTATTGTAAAAGTTAAAAGCTTAACAAGCACCTTATGCACAAGAAGGGATTTTCATGGATAAACTCTTTAAATATTAGGTAATAGTAAAGCCTTCTGCTAACAGGACACGATGTCTCAGAGGCATCTGAAGGCCTTATTTCAAAGCTGGGAAAATGGATGACACCAGCTGACATGCTCAGAAACTCAGGCTTGAGTCAGTGGCAATGATGGACTCACTTTTGTTGTTGTTGCTGTCTCTCTAGTTGTTTATTTGGGAGGCAAAATGTTTGGCCCAGAGAGCAAATCAAAACCCTAGCTCCCACGGTGTTAGTAGATACCTTTAGCAGTTTACCTCTAATGTTCAATTATTAGCACTTCTTACCAGGTGCATAGTTGTGAGAAGACTAATCCTCGCCTTTCCCGAAGAAGAGGGCATTTGCAAACATCTGAGTTATACAAGAAGCTGCTTTCTTTAGCATTCCTGAGGCATGCGAGGGATGCCTGGCTTGGAGGAAAATCGTGATGTTCTAAACCCACAGAACCTAATTATGTAGAACAGCTTGATGTATATGCAAAGATGCTTAAGGAAAATATTAAATGCACTTTTAGTCCTGAACAAAAGCCCAAGCCTGGAAGAAAGGGGAGGAAACAGGAGAATTTTTTACAGAATATTTGAATAATGAGATCAGAACAAGATTGCACATTGAAGATACCTTTTAGGCAATTTAGGTATTTAGGCTGAAGAGTTATTATTAAACCACTAACCGAGGACCTTGAAGTGCAATGTTGCATGAGATTATGTGCAAGGATCATTTCCTGCACTTTATAACTCTGCCGCTTACTGACAGCAAAAAGAAAGAAACTTTGTCTTGCGTGGCTAAAAGTTTGGGCTGATTTATGTGACATGGGTGCCCGACTGGCATGATATATGAAAATGTCTCCTCTCCTGATGAACTTCTTGTTGTTTCGCAAGAGGTTTGATGTATTTTGAGCAGGTTTACAATCTGCCCTATGACAGCTTCAGTGCCTAGTCACTGGAGATAAATTGGAGATGGTTGGCAGTGAAATCTTAACAAATGTGCCGACATCCCAACTGAACCACAGGCATATGAATTGATTGATTGATTTTTTTTTATTTTTTTTTTTCCTCTGGTCCTGGGTGGATGCAGAGACTTGCTGTCATTTGAGGTCCCTCTGCTCCATAAGCCTCAGGAGATGAACGTTTTTAATTGATGTACACTGAAATACATCAGAGAGTGCTCTTTTCACTCAGCACTAATGCTGCTGTTACAAACTTTACTAGTTTTCTCTCACTATTGTACACAGCAGACTGGGCAGCTTTTTGATGTAGTGTGATCTCAGATGTTGTAATATGTAGTCAGCACTTTCTCATCTGTTTCCCTCTAGTGTAATTATAAAGCCTTTGCAGCCTCCACCATTGCTGCTTTTCAACTTTGTTTAGTCAGGCTTATTTCTGAAACTAAATAAAGGAGAAGGAACTGAAGAAATAATACTGGCACCTGCCAGTGCTCGAGTTAATGGGCTATATGAAGGAAAGCCTTGTGAAATTTCCATAATTTTTTATTCTGTTTTAATTACTCTGGCTATCCTATAGCACCAGTCAGCACTCAAAGTAGTGTTAATTTATTTGGCACAAGAAATCCCATAAAAAGAGCTACTTCCATGTGTAATTTCAACCCTTAGATTTTTCCTAACATCTGATACAATTAAGGAGAAAGCCTAAAGCCTGGCATTTCTGTCTCTTACAAAAGCAGAGCTTCAGCGTGCGACATTTCTCCCTGGTACACTGAGCTGGGAACTGTGAAGGCAGTAACTGACCCTTCGGTTTTTAGCTGACCCTCTTCATTGCAGCTATCTGACTCCGCTTATATATGTTTCTGACCATCTGAGTACAACAGTTCATTTGTTCTCAGTGTTGCCTTTGACTGTTGCATAGAAAGGGATATTTGAACCCCAAATCCTACATAGGATCCAGCAAAACCCATTTGGAAGGGACAAGTCCTGCAGCACTCCTGTGCTAAGTATTCAGCAGCAACTTTGCGAGTTGCAGAGTTTTTCTTTGTTTTTTGTTGTTTTTTTTTTTTCATTATGACTGGTAACTTGAAATAAAATAGTGGTTAAACTTCACACGGTAAGGTGAACTGCATTTCTGTCTTGATGATCATCTGTGCTCTGGTTTTGTGTAGACTGAACAGCAATAGGCAGCAACTTGTTACCGTTTCATGCAAGTTAGCGACTCCCATCAAAATGTCTCTTGCCTGTTACGTTTAAGCATTCAGTTACCACAGCTTTTTGAAAGTCAAAGCAGCAGCACCAGGTCTGTGAAGCATTTGATCTTAGATTAAAATAATACTCAGCATGTGAGGGTGAAACTTTGAATGGTGTGCTGACACGGGAAACAAGAAATATCTAAAGAATGTTTTTGTCCAGATATTCACCAAATAGTGGCTTCATCAATCCAAAGGCCATGCAGACTGAAACAGCATTCTCAAGAGGATGCTACTTACTAGCAGGAGAAAGCCACCTAATTAAAGGAAGAAAGCAGTGTAGGATGTTCAAGTGTCAAAATGACTGTCAAAAGTCCCTGCTAATACCAAAATATCAAAAAAGTCTTCCCATGGTAGAGTGTTTGTCTAACTTTCTCTTTATAGAGGCAGAAAGTGTAACTTCCAGATTCTGTGTTTCTAAACCTTTAGTATAACTAGGGTGTAGGTACAATAAGAGGTTCCTTTTCCCATGTCTAAAAGGTAAGATGCCTCCATTTTTTTTTTTAATTTGTTAATTTTTTAGTACTACAGAAAAGGCACTATATAATTTCTCAGAAAACAAGATATATACTTGTCACGGAGCAGTGAGTAATGGCTTTATATAACACTTTATTTTTAAAATGGGAATTGCATCTTCAGCTTTCTAATAGCATTTATTTTTTGCTGAAGATTGCTATTCTCTGATTTGGGGGTGGCTGAGTTTTTATCTTAATTTTTCACTTTCTGCCACTGTTTTTCTTCTCCTCCTGTTTGTGAGTATTACATCCCACCTGCTTATACTTTACAGTTTCAAAAGTAGTCCTATTTTAGTAGTTGCAAAGTAGCAGCCTCTTCCTGAAGTACAGTGGAAATGTGGTAAGAAATTACTACATCAAAAAGGAATTTCATTTTCTCTGTCTTTACTGAGAATGATTTTTTAAAATGAAGGAATGTAATTTGAAAAGATTGCATTATTTGTGATATAGCCCTAAGTAAAGGATTGGGGGTTGCTTGTGTGGCTACCTTGACACCTTTCTTTTGGGTTATCAAACACACAATACATAAGTAAATAATCAGAGAAAGGGAGATAATTTCTCCAAACTTTCCACAGCCATATAAACAAAATATTTCCGGTGTAATTCGCATGGATCTATCACAGTATTTATTTGCTTTGTTCTTGTAATGTTCCCCCCCGCCCTTGTTTTTGTCTAATTTAATATTGGTACATAAGCCTTTGAAGAATCTCACTGTCCTATCTGCAAATATAAATAGTGGTCTGTGGATAATGCTTTGCTCAGTCTGAAATCTACCTTTAAAATCTTTCTCTTTTTTACTATGCATTTAAATCCATGTCTTTCCTTTTTTTTTTTGGCAAGAGTCCTAAGTATTTTATTTATGAGAATATTAGGATTACAGGGCATGATTGAAGGATATTAACTTTCAGTGCAGTTGCATCACTTGGGGAAAAAGAGAGCCCCTCCGTCTCTCTGTGCATGCATGAATAGCACCAGTTCAGCATCTGCCATGACTATTTAAAATAATAATGAATTTCGTTCTTAGGAAAGCAAAGGATTAACAACAGTAGCTCATGCCAGGATTGGAGTAGGGAAGTGCTGCAACAGCGTTTCTCAACCACTTTGCCAAGACACTTGAGTTTTAGCTGGTAAGAACAAAGCTGTTCAAGTCATTTAAATTATACTTTGCAAGAGGAGACTCCAAGGTCCCAGAACACGTGTTCTCAAGATGTGGGTCGTAACCACGTTTCAGTGTTTGGTGCTCACACTTGCTTGTCTAATGGCTGACAGGGAGCAAGGTCATTATGCTCCTTTGTTTATAACAAAATCATGTCATGGAAAAGGTGGAAAGTAGGAGACAGAGATATTAGGGCTGAAAAAGAGCTTCTGGAGTAATTTTGTACTTAGCTTTGGGTTATTACATGGTAGCACTGCTAGTTTTCTACAGTAGTTCTTTGTCACATCCAACCTTGAAACTTCTGTTTGAAATGGTGATCTCAGAATCTCCTTTGCCAAATCATTACACTATTTGTTTTTAGTAGTTTCCCTTTCATCTTTTAAGATGTTAGCTTTAGTTCCTTGTCTACAGGCATTTTTCTCTTGCACTTGCCTCACTTTTTATTGATACCTCCTAGGCGTTTACGAATAATGTTACATTTTAGCAGTTTTTTCTTTTCCTCTGGTTAGCTATTGAAACCACTTTTAAAAAACTGGACTTTCTAAACAAATATCACATTTTCTTTCCTGAAATTTTCTGGATGCTTTTCTGGACAGGTTTGGGCATTTCTAGTGTAAACACAGTACAAATTCACTTCACCACCAGAAAACAGGTAGGTGGACCAAATTCTCACAGCATACTAGGTGAAAGATTGGACATGCCTGGGAACAGTAGTCTTTCTTCAACTCCAAAACAGAAATTTCATTGTCCTATCCCTTATACAATAGTATTTTTTAAGGTTTTGGTAAGAACGTAAGATGCTCTGGTTGTAGCTTCACTCTTTCTATTGCACGAGGTTCAAAAGTACGATCTTGAAACAAGAGATCATTCTACATACCAACCCTGTGTTGTTTTTTTTCTGCAGAAGTATCCCATTGCACAGCTATTTATGGCCTTAGTTTAGTACTGTCTGCTTTTGGTTAGCTTGTCTTCTCTGTGCAGCCTTGATTTCTCTGAAATGCCTCATATGGACTGACTGAAGTTTTAAATCCATTTATCTAGTCTTGTCAACTGCATTTGCCACATCTGCAATAGCATTAGCCCAGGACGTTTTATGGGGATGGGTAATATGTATGGAGTTGCCTAGTTGTCCTTGGAGAATTCAGATACTGCCTTGATGACGTTCCAGCATGTCTCTGAATGTGGTTGTATTTATTTTCACATTAGTCAGTGCATGTGCTTGCTCTGCCAGCTTACCCCTTTATCTCGGGAAATATTTTCCATGCAGGTTGTTATACTGTACTTTGGCAGTGCTGTTCCGAAGACTGTTTTATTTTTTATTCGATGGCTCACACACATCAAATCCTTTCTATTAGAATAAAACTTCAGCAGCTTATTGTAACTCATCATCTTTCTCTTTCTTGACCTCTGTTTTTTTTGGGTCTTATCTCATTCATTATGAATACCGAAGTTCACCAGTAAAATAAACCAGAGAATGTTGTTCTTACCTTTGTTCTGTGCTAGGTCTTAATCTTGGTGGCAGAAAATTGTTGGGTGGAATAACTTGTGCCCAGCTCCAGTCATGTGTAGCAGCAACCTGCAGCCTCAGGAGCTGTATAAGGAGGAGTTGTAGGTCTTGAAGTTGGATAATAAATGAATATTTCCAAAGAGATGGAAGAGGCTGGAACTCAGTAGGTCATTTCTCTCACAGTAGGATAATAGAAATCTTGAACTCCAACAAAGGGTTATTCTGAAATAGGAATGTGCTTGGTAGTCTGCTGCTTGAGTCAGCTTTATGTGGAAGAGAACCTGAAACTCCGCACAGTACCACAGGTTGTTCTTAGTAATGTCTGGCAACTCTGTATCTCAGATATTCAAACAATTATGTTAAGCTTAATTAAACAGCAGATAGCTAAAGGAAATCAACATACTAACACTGGAAATGATTGTGTTAAGTTTCTAATACTTTGTGTTTAGGAATATAAAACAGTAAATAATGGAAGTAACAGTAACAGTAAATAATGGAAGCACCAGTACAGGTTGGGGGCTGACCTGCTGGAGAGCAGCTCGGTGGAAAGAGACCTGGGAGTCCTGGTGGACAACAGGATGACCAGGAGCCAGCAATGTGCCCGTGTGGCCAAGAAGGCCAATAGCATCCTGGGGTGCATCAAGAAGAGTGTGGCCAGCAGGTCGAGGGAGGTCATCCTCCCCCTCTACTCTGCCTTGGTGAGGCCACACCTCGAGTACTGTGTCCAGTTCTGCGCTCCCCAGCTCAAGAAGGACAGGGAACTGCTGGAGAGGGTGCAGCATAGGGCTACCAAGATGATTAGGGGACTGGAACACCTCTCTTATGAGGAAAGGCTGAGGGAATTGGGTCTGTTTAGTCTGGAAAAGAGACGGCTGAGGGGTGACCTTATTAATGCTTACAAATACTTAAAGGGTGGGTGTCAGGAGGATGGGGCCAGGCTCTTTTCAGTGGTGCCCGGCAACAGGACAAGAGGAAATGGGTACAAACTCGAGTGTAGGAAGTTCCACCTAAACACAAGGAGGAACTTCTTTACTTTGAGGGTGGCAGAGCACTGGAACAGGCTGCCCAGAGAGGTGGTGGAGTCTCCATCTCTGGAGACATTCAAAACCCGCCTGGACGCGTTCCGGTGCAACCTGCTCTAAGGTGACCCTGCTCTGGCAGGGGGGTTGGACTAGATGATCTCCAGAGGTCCCTTCCAACCCTATGATTCTATGATTCTATGAATATATGCATTGTTCTTTCTAATAAGAAATTCCCACAACAAATATTACTGCATTTATTTATTAGTGCTTATACATTTCTCCTTATATATATAGAAAACATATTTATACATATAAATAAATATATATTTTCATATTTGTCTGGGCAAATATCAGTTAACAAGAACCATTTGAATCATCACAGATCAAGCTGACAGAAATCAATCCTTGTCCAGATTGGAAGTTATCCTAGAAACAGCTGCATTCACCAAACTTCATATTAAAGGAAATAAAGCACTAAGTAAACCAGCTACAAAATAAGAATGCTGGATGAGTGACTTGCACTTTAGAGGCAGCCATCAAGACAAAAGTCTTGTTTGTAGGACAACTGGGAAATCCTTCCTGGCCACCACCTCTAAGAAAAATTAAAAATTGTTCTTTGGAAAATTTGTGAAATATTATGCTGTATCTATGAGATAATAAACCTTTAGGAAATCACAGAAAATTATTCCTGTGATATAATTGCATGGGTGAAAGGAAGAGGAGAACATAATGAGAACACAACTGTGATGTTTTGGTGTGGTTTATTTTGCACACTAGGGTGACCATCTAGGACAGACCAAATGTGTGAGAGCTGTCACAGGAGCTATAATGGTGGCATGGCTCTGAGATGAGGAATAAGACTCAAGAAATGCTCAACTAAGTAAGGAAAGCAAAGTGAAAAAATAGAGAAGTCCTGGGATACTACTGTGGAAAGACAGTGAGAAAGGAAAAATCGGACAAGATGGAACTCAGCAGTCCTATCCTAAAATTTGGGAATTAAACTACTGCTGTAGAATTTGTATGTTTTTGGCATCTTTCCAGCATGTGTTGTGATTTTCCCACAGAAATTTTAGAAATGCCAGAATCAGTCATTTTGTAATATGTATTTTAGCATAGATTTTTGATCTATGTTTATCAGGAAATCCTGTTGGCTCACATCCAGATTTTTCCATTAGACATGCTGATGTCCTGATTAGTGAGAACAGCTTAAATAGATAATTGCAAACACAGATGTGGACATTATTCTGATTTAAGAAACTCTTACTTGGATTTAGTGCTTATATTCCTGTTTAGCGCATCAGCAAGCTGTGTAGCTTTAGGTGAGGTTGCTGTTTGAAATTGATTTATAAAAGCTATTGCTACTCTTGTATAGATCCTGGCTTAATTTCAGGCTAATTTTGTTTTAACTGGAATTGATTAATAAGCTATTTAAGATAAGCTGATATAAATGACTCAAGCAAAAGATGTGCAGAGAGATTTACAGTCATGGAACTACAATAGGTTAATACACACGTTTAGGTGGTCCATCTTTCTCTAGTTGTTATCTGAAATGTGATTAGCATCAGCAAACCAAAATAAAATTATATTAAATGTTTCCACGCAGAGCACAGATGCATAGTTGAATTATTTTGGATCTTCTGAAACCTCTTGCAATGGTTTAATACAGGTTGCAGTTGTTCTTTTAGAGCTTAGCTGTGCACAGGAGTTATTGCAGATGAATAAGTCACGGTGTGGAGAAGGGGCAAGGATCTGCCATGCCTGTAGCCCAGGGTAAACAATGAAGGAAGCTTACACAACTGCATTTTACAGTCTCATATTTACACCAGAAGAACATACACAAATGCAGTTACTATTGTTCATGATAACCTCTTATGATGTCAGTCTTGTTTGAACTCTGTTGTCTACTTCTAAACACAGCCCAAGCCAAAAAAAAAAAA
>VYZM01018172.1:31883-49284 GCA_013398915.1 Dromas ardeola
AAAAGATGCTGCAAAGGAGGAGTGGTCTTATTTTATTACTGGCTATAAAAATGCAAAGCTTCAGATTAAAGTTTGAAGACATAGCTAAGAAAAATATTGATGCGTGGAAGTTTATATAGCAATTGCTGAAAGAGAAAAAGCATACCTTAGCCAGTTATACTGGTGTAATTCTACGAAATCTAGGGACTACCATGTAGAATGGATGGGGACAAGTGGTTTTCTAGTCCAGTGTCCTTTTTCTGGCAATGATCAATCCTATGTGCTTGTTGTTTGTGGTCTCTGTTTCTAGTTGTGAATATGTGATGATGCAAAAGTATTTCTTTTTCATGGGTTCTAAAGGCCCATCCAAGAAGTTCCTGGCCCTGTCTTGAGGGGCGAGAGAGTAAGGAAGGACCCTACTGCAGGGCCATCGAAGTGGGCAGGCAGGGATCTTGAGAGGACTTTCAGTCTCTCCCCACAGGCAAGATCAACCTTACCTGGTTTTCCAATGCTCACTGCTTATTTATCGTTTACCATCTGATCATGTTCCCTTTCATTGGTGTCACCCCTGGAAACAACCTTTTAAATTTTCCAGAGGAGAGGTTTCCCCCTCCCCCCTCGCCCCATCTTCTTTGTAGATTTTCTGTTCTCTTTATCTACCCCTGAACCAAGTCACTGCTTCAATAGCTGAGCAGTCATTTGGGGTCTCTTGAACTCAGAGTTGGACCCTGTTTTCCATATGTGGGCAAAAGACTGGCCTGTATAATAACTTTTCTGTTATTTTGTATGCTCATTTTCCCCTGTCTTGAGTATATAATTAGAGAGATAAAGTCTATAGATAAAGCCAAGCCCCTGCTAATCTGTTTTCACCACTCAACATTACTGCAGTCAAAATCAGGCTAGGTAGAAGCAAATGCAATTCCAATTTATTTTAATGGGAATTTGGGATTTTCAGTTTGTGGCTGATTAGAAGTGCTCTGGATACCAGTTTGTTGTAAATTATTCTTGTTTTGCATAACCCCTGAACATATTAATTTCCCACTTAAAACTGCTGCTGCTGCCTGCTGCTAACAATTAGATAACCAGGTTGTCACTCCAAGTTTTTCACCACTGAACTTGGCAGAGCCTAACTGGCCGCCTTCTGTCTCATCTCTGGGAGTCCTTCCTCAAAGAGCCAATGTTAAATTTAGTGAACGTGAGGACTGAATAATCACATGGACTCCTAACTGCTCATTCAGGCCAACTCTTCTCTTGCTTAAGTTGGAACTGCTTCAAGACCTCTTATAAAACTCAGTTATTTTAGTAATCTGGAATTCACAGAATATTTGGCTGTGAAAATACCACAGTAACTTTTTCCTGTTTATTAGGAAGGATACTGTTTAGATATTGCACGCAGCTTTTACTTTTTACTTGGACTGTGGTATCTTAGTGCAAATGAGTGTTGTAGTAGTAATCTTATTCAAAAATTATAGAAATTAGATGGGTAAAATGCTAATTAATAATATTTAGTCTCTTCTGTTGTTGCTTTATGATTATTTTCTACTGTTTTCTTTATTTCTTTATATATTTCCTTCCCTCTGTTTATCCTCTAGTAGAAAATCCAACTTGACGTTTGCTTACAGGCTTCATTTTGAAATTGTTTTGGCTGTACTGGGATGGAAATTGTTTTGGCTGTTTGGCTGGGATGGAAATTACCTAATCAAAAGCCACAGGTTTCTTTTTTTTAAACCTTTTCTCAGAGAAAGTTCTCTTTGTCAGAAAACCTGAAGAAGACAAAAGGGTAGAGAAAAATGGAGAGGGAGCTCCACTCTGTCTTTTCCCCCATGTTTCAGATGCAAGGGGAAAAATGGGTTGGTTTTGCTTGGTGTTACAGCTTTCTTAAAATAGTTGAACGTTAGCCATACAGAATGAACCACCATGGATAAGCATTCCTAATGTCTGAGGGCTTTATTTTCCTTCCCCCACCACTTTGGAAGTCTTGTTTTGCTGTTGCAGAGGCTGGAATTGTGTTGCCTTAACCTTGTGAGGTGGGCACGTTGTAACCCAGGAGTTTTAGAAGATGCTTTTTATAGAACATACTGAACATATTTGATAGAATATATTGCTGGTTGAGCCCTAACTCCTGTTCTGACTTTGATGTGCCACAGTTGTAAAAGATGGAGAAAAGACTGTAAGAAGAATGAGATAAAGTCCAAACCTTATTGGAGACTTCAGAGAGTGAATGGAGAGGGGGCAGGGGGGTATTTTCAGTATTAAATGCAAATCTAGAATTTGGTATTGTGATATTAACAACTGATATTTTCAAGAGGATGTAAAGAATTGGTAACAGCAGTTTCAATTCTCTAAGCAGTCACGTGTCTGTGAAACTAGCTTGCATTTCAGAGCTGTCAGTTCTGCAGATATACAAAGACTGATAGGTACAAATTGCCCTACAAGCCAGAAGTCTAGAACTTCTGTCCTGGCCACTAGGCAGATGGATGTTTCTTGTGGTGAATTTTAGATAATTATTTTTTTCCCCTGCAGATTCAGAGTGAAAGAATTGTAGGATGTGCAGAAAGTGCTCCATGTGTCCCTCTGTTCATTAGAAAAGTCAGCTCTGGGAAGTGTTGTCCCTTCCTTAGGAAGAAATTCTGTACTGTGAGGGTGGTGAGACGCTGGAACAGGTTGCCCAGAGAAGCTGTGGATGCCCCATCCCTGGAAGTGTTCAAGGCCAGGCTGGATGGGGCTTTGAGCAGCCTGGTCTAGTGGGAGGTGTCCCTGCCTCTGGCAGGGGGGTTGGAACTAGATGATCTTTAATGTCTCTGCCAACCCAAACCATTCTGTGATTCTATGATTCTTCCCCACACTGATCCATTGAGTTTAATCTTTGCTTCTGAACTTCGTAAGTGGCCACCTATTAAATTGGGTAAGAGTCTTGTACTGATTTGATCATGGTGGTATCAGTCTCTGAGTAACTTCTGAAAAGTTAAAGTTGAGGGTAAGAGTCAGAGAACCATTGCTACGGAAAAAGCAAAGCAGAAGGAGGGTGCCGCTGAGCAGGCAGGGCAGTTATGTTTCCAACTGCTTGCAGGGTAGCAGGGGGGATTTATGTGATTCAAGACAAATTTACAAGCATTGCATCACTCTTTTCTAAACTGGAACTGTTGGCAGCTATTAAATCAGTTGTGCATATTACAGCTCTTAAGTTACATTATTCATCAAGAATAACAAGGCTAGTTGCTGCTAGCCTATTTCAGGTATGTGCTGTGCACACGTTTAACCCAGTGTTTGCTGTAACCAAGAGAAGAAGTGGGAAAAGGGCAAAACATTCCTTAATAGTGAGTCCTAATGTAGAAGCAAAGTTTTCCTTGTTAGGGAAGAGTTAGAAAGTCAACTATAGTTGTATCTGAAAGTGACTGGCTTGCCGGTCAGTGCAAATCAGTGTCCCTGTTCATAGCTGGACAATGTGTCCCTGGAGACAGAAGCTGTAATCCCAGTCCCAAGTGGCACAGAGCAGTGGAGGAAATTGTGGCGGTACTTGAGTAAGCGACCTGCCCTTAAGTTGCTGGCCAGGCATTGTTCAGATAAGGGCATTTTGTCATAATTGAAGGCAGTCCAAAGGAGGTTCTCTGCACAGTTAGTTTATAAGATGCGAACAAGCCAAAATGAAGGGTTGTCTGTGCTATTTTCTTGGCACCAGTGGGGATGTGAGTGCTTAATCGGCTTCTATGCTGTGATGTTGGATTTGCGGTGCCAGGTTTATAACTGTGGAAAGCTGTCTTAGTCTTACCTCATGATGTCAGTACAGCAGACCACAGTATTAGTGACATTCATGTTAGTGGAAGATCATTTCAGATTAGTTAAGCTCTTATGTGGCATTTCACTAATGCACTTTGACAGTACCTTCAAAATACAGTTATACTTGCCTATCATAATCGCTTGTTCTGTATTTCTAATCTGACATACAGCGCAGGCAGCAAGAAGAGCAAGAAAAACAACATATAAAAGCTTTACTGACTTACATGGGTGCCGAGGTTTATATTGGCTGCTGAGCATGTCTATGAAGTTTTTGCATTTATTATTGTGAGGTTTCTATGATACTTAGCCAACTGGATTCATCTGTTTGAAGCACAGAGCCACTGATATAGGAGAAAACCTGCATATGGGATGCTCACAACTGACGTACACATTTATTCTATGGGTTTGGTGGTGAAATGAGAGTTCATGATCTGCTGGACCATGGCTTTGCAGAAAGGCACAGTTTAATGTTAATAACCTCTTCTAGTAGTCCAGTGCTGTCCCAAGCTGAATCCTTGAGCAGGCTCTGGATGAGCTACGCCAGAGCAGCAGGTTACCTCAGGAGCTGGCTCCTGCCTGCATCGCACACACCATCCCAGCATGGGGCTGGGAGCTCCAGCTGTGGCCAGGAAGTTTATATATGATGAAACCAACCTGCAAAGCCTTTACCTCAGGTGTAGATTTCAATCTATCAGTCCTGGGTTCTCAGAAGTGCACATGGTTAGTAATGGGTGTGGGATGTGTAACCATTTATTGTGACAGGGAGGAAGCTTTTTCCTATTCTCCTCTCTGTGTCTGCTTGGGAGGACAGCAGGGATTCTTAGGATCTCATTTGTCTCTGGATTTTATATCTTGTTTGTTGAAAAAAAAAAATCCTTTCAAGTGTGTTGTGTAACTTAGGATCTTTTCTGCAAAGCAAGGTGATGGTATTATGATATTACCTTCATTTTATCTATCTCAATGTGGTTCTCATTTAAGAATCAGGGTCTGGAAGGGGAGTTTCTTGTTCAATACCCAGTGTTGTCGACTTCTGGATGTGCAGTTGGCAATTTCTTCAAAAGTAGTATGTAGTGACAAAAAGCTCACAATGTCGTGTATGCTGGAAACCACTTGTCCCAGTTGAAGTCATATTAATAATCAGAAAATTATTTCTGTTATAACTTTCTTTTTCAAGAACAGACTTTCTTTACTTGATTGTTTTAATTGGAGAAAATAGCTACTCTGTTTATGTTCAACAGCATAATCCTTGATGGCGTTAGGAATATGCTATATACCCCATGTTAAATAATGTTGGGGTCATCCGTCCTTTACTATCTATTGCTATGGGTAGGACTGCTGAGAGTGCGTTCAGAAATGTGCTCCGCGGTGGGGGATACTGTGCTCAGTGAGGCTTTGTGCCTTCGCAGCCCCCACCTGCTTTGTTTTGAACCTCTGGATGCTCCTGGCTTTGCAAGGAAATCTATGAGAATCAGGGCAGGGAGAGAGTTTCTTGCTGTATGGCATACAGAGTAGTGGAAGAAAAAAAGAATAGAGGACTTACGTATACTTTTCTTATAGCTTTGTCAAAAGCAGTCTGAGAAGAATATTTTTCAGTTATCTGAACTGATTTGTTTAATTTGATTTTTTTAGTTAGCAATAAAACAAATAGTTTGTGGCCAGTCTCTTGGACACAAAAAAACATGATAAAGTTTGGTTTTATGTGCTATTTTGTATTGTTTCGAGGGTGCAGAGTACTTCCTTATAGATCGTTTTTTGTTCTTTAAAATAATGTAAATAAATACAAGTACTGAATATGTGACTTAGCCAAGAAAGAAAACCTCTTTCATTGTCTTGAGATTTGCTCTACTCTCTATAGCTGTAACTTGTTTTAATTTTTGTACATAATAGAAGATTTAAAAGGCTTTATTAAATGGTAAAATATAGGCTTTTCACTAGAGTTACAACCAGATCAAAATATGTCTGTGCTTGAATATATTGGATATTCTTTGGAGGGCTGATTAAACTACTATTCTATTAATATGCAACAATTTCCTGTGTTTTATATACATCACCGTGATGGTATATCACTTATAATCTGGACAGCAATGGACTGCCCAGACCCAGTAAGATTCAATTTTGGTTTAATATCCTACCATATAATTTACTTCATTATCAAGCAAGCTATCAAGTTTTATGACCTGCTTTGGTCAGAAAAAGTAAAATAGGTCTTTTAGAAACAGTACTCTGATCAGAGTTTTGCTAAGCAAAGTAACCAGCCATAACTTGACTTCCTTATTTCCAAGATGAAGCAGCAAAATTATTTCAGCTCAACTGAAATGCGGCTCAGAACTTTTAGTCAACACCAAAGGATTCTAGTGGGAGTACATGGGAATATTTCTTGTAGGAAAAAACCCCGCCATAACCCTTCTTCTCCATCAATTGGTACTGATAGATGCAGAATTTCGTATCTCATGGTGGATTTGCCTAAATGCTTTCAATTTTTGAGGGGTCCGTATGTCCTTTCAGCCTCCTTGGTTTCTGCTTTTGAATTGTTAAGGCAGAAAGTGTAAAAATGAAAATAAAAACAATGGTGTAGGTAAATCCTTTGTGTTTACAATATTCTTCCTTCAGTCAGAAGATGGTATGATGTCTATACAACATAAGCTTTTGTATAAAACAATGCGGAGTCATTAAATATATTTTGATGCTGTTCTTCAGTTCTTATCCCCATAAAATGCAGTCATGTTCACTTGCATCTAGTATTGAGCTGCAGTAGAATTTAAAATTGTTAGTTGAACATGTGGCATTTTATACTAGCACACAGTACCATTTGTTAGAGAAAATACATACAGAATGCAGTACTGGAAACTTAGATTCTTATCCCTTCCAATGAATTTTCTGCATTGCAAAATGAATGATTTTGGAGAATATTGAGTTCTTGTTGCTGTTACTGTTTGTGAAGTTTCTCCACTACACCAGATTTAAATCTGTAGCAGATACCCTGTAAAATGCAGTACATCAGATTCTTTGTTTTCTAAACAGCTGAGATTCTACCCCCCTTGAATTCACACAGGTACCAGGCTAGTGAATAAAAATGCTGAACTGTGTTTTTTTTTAAATTTACATTTAACTGGGTTTTTGTTTGGCAGATAATTGCTTACCCTGCAAAGCTAGACATTTTTAATACATGCATAGAAAATGCATGTTAAGTAATTAAGAATTTTCTTTAAAAAAGGCAAAATACCAAGGAAGCACAGACAAAAGCTAAAGCATACAGCGTATAAATACTGCACTTCAGTGTTTAGATAGTTTTGCAAAAGCCTTGGGATTTTCCTTTCAGCTGTGAGGAGGAGATTGTCAGTGCACAGGTGTCCCCAGAGGCTGTAGCTGTTTAATTTTCAGGCTTTCCACTGGAAGGATGAAAATACAGTCAGTGAAAAAGGCACATGAAGAAGAGAGGTTGTTAGGACGATGATGAAGCCATAGAGTTTCAGTCTTCTCGTTAAAGCCTTTCTTTAGTAATCACTGAAACCTCTCTTTGTGCCTATTCCACGTCCTATTAAGCATGGTAAAATACAGACCATGATGTCTGTTTATTTGCGGTTATATGTTTAATGGCTTACCAATAATAAAATCATCCTTTTTTTCCCCATTAGCAGGACTTTTTGAGTCTTTCTTCATATGGAAATATCTAATAATTTCAGCAATGCTGACTGCATTGAGATATTTAAAGGCTGGTAATCATGAGTTAAGTCTGCATTAGCAGGTAGTGTGACCAAGTAGGAGCAGATCAGTAGTGTTAAGCAGTTGATATGAAGACCCTACCTTCCATATAACGTAATACCATAATCATTTCAACGTATTGTACTCCAGAATATCTCTAGTCAGGTCCAGTAGACTGCCTGTAGCAGGGAGTGCATGACCAATGAACCTATTTGTGTGCTCTGAAGACACTTTACATTGTGAACCAGATCACGGCAAGAGAGAAGTGGGATTTTGTTTCAAAAATGGTCTCCAGATCTGAACTAAAACACTTACGTAGATGCACCCATTAAATGACATTAACAACATCACTAGCAAAGCAAGGGCTGTTTCTTGTACGCTGTTACAAATTACAGCCATGTTCTGATACACTAAATTACATTCCAGACTTATGTCAGGAAGTAATGACAGTGGCTTAAACCATAGTAATTTTTTCATACAGGTTTAAACACATGCCATTGCAGCACCATTTCTCTTCTTAAGAGCTTCTCTTTCCCAGCATCACCTCTCAGTGACTTCAAGCAGCAATATGTCAATAGCTGGCAGTGAAACTAACAGTAAGGGATTCAGTAGCCCTGTTGAATGAGGCATAGCCACACAATTTTAACTTTTCATCTCCTGTTAATCCAAGTGCTTAAAAATACCAACTTTTTTTTTTTCTTTGTAAGGGAGGACATTATAGCATCTCCAGCACTTGCTTCCTAAACTTTAAGGCATGCATCTAGCCATGTCTTGCCTCCAGAGGTTGAATTCAGAAATATCTTAAAATTGGGGAAACAGTGCACTATCTTTTGGATGCTTCTGACAATTAAGAGATAAACCAAAAGAACTAACTTTGAGGTGTGTGAAGGTTAGAGTTCGTGAAAAATTAATGTATAGATATTCTAGCCAGTGGTCATTAATTGAGCCTTTTTTTTTTTTTTTTTTTACCAGCAGCTGGAATATTTCAGTATTATAAAATTGATTGTCTTTTTTATGTCAGTAGGCTGCTTGTGACAGGCACCGGATTCACAGCTCCAGAAACCAAAGTTCTCTCTTTTTATCAACAAAACAGGTTCAGTAAGGGCGTAAGGAACATAAGCTTCCCCCACACTGCTCAATCAATATGCCTCAACCCTGACCCAAAAGAATATCTGTAAGGGGAAAGGCATTTGTTAAATTTCTTTTCCAATTAATTTGACAGCTCTGCTGAGACTACTAACAAAAGTACTAATTCATGCTAATTGCAGTAGTGGACGTATGTCACTGGAGAGCTGGGCTGAGCTCTTTGTAACATCACACAACCCACCAGGCAGCATTTTGATTAGGAGGTGTCACTGGAAGAAAGAACATTGTGTTTGGAGCCTCTTCTGCATTAATTTTTTCACCTGCAAAAAGGGGACAACAACACTCTTCTGTATGCGTTAACAAGGGTAGAAAGTTGCAAAAGAACATTCAGCCTCAGTAAATGCAAAATCATCTTCGCTTCTGCCCAGAGAGAAAATGTAAACTTTTTGTATGTCTGAATTAACTGGTCAACTGTGCATTGACACAGACGACTGGGAGAGGTAAGCCCAGTCAATGGACTGCTGGAAATAAAAACCAAAGCAAAGCCCCAAATGTATTAGAAACAGAGGGTAAGAGATAAAATGTAGTCCAATATATAAATCAATCGGTTTCATCAGAAGCGTTACGAAACGAATAAGAGCATTTTCCACCTGGTAAATGACACTGCAGAACTAGAGATGAGTATAATCAAAGGCATAGAAGATATTCCCATAAAAGCTGATTGAAAAGTTTGTGATTGTTCAAGATAAGTTCATGATAGATCTTTGTAAGGTAAGGAATGGCTTCGAGAGGATACATCAGGACCAGCTGTTCTCCCTGTCTCATAATGAAAACCAAGGATACGTTGGTAAACTGAAGGAAGAAAGTATTATTTCACTTCACATTGACTACTTAGACTGGAGACGAATGTCAGAGAAATTCATTGAGACCAATAATTAGCAAAAAAACATTTTGATATTCTACATGAAGGACAAGTATAATGGAGGTTTATCACAATTTATCTTTGTTAAAAAAGAAAATAGCAGATATATCAAGCCTTGGGTTACCAAGTCTTTGAAATAATATCTACGTTGTAGGCATGAGGGTGAAATAATGAGGGATGGCAAATGATAATCCCCTATTGGCCTCTCTCTTGCACTTTCTGTGTGGTGCTACTGTTAGATGCAAGATAGGCACCAGGGAAAGTTCTAGGGCTAGATGTAATCTGTATCACAATTCATTTGTTATTTATTTATATTACCTTTCATATTTGTTAACCTGTTAATCTGACCTGATTAAGGCACAGAGAAATTATATAAACATCCCCAAGTTATGAAAGTTGGTTTTCACCTATTAGCCAGATCTAGCCTGGGAGGATTGCCGGGCACTATCTTGTTTTTTCCACTGAGCTGGAAAGGAAACATCTTCCCAGGAGCTTGTGTCCTGTGGGACAGGGGGTGCCATGTCTACCAGGTCTGTTTGGTCTGCTCTGGGGAACAGGGCGGGTTAGTTGGTTGTTCTTGTTTGTGTACGTGTTTTTCCAAAAGTTCTGGCATAGAGAGGGGAGGTTGAGGAAAGACTGAATCAGAGCAGTACTGTGATTATCCCTTTATGGCACTCTCGACTTGATGTTAGAAAACATTTACTGTTTGAAGCTGTTGAGATCCTCTGTTTAGTTTGCCTTTGAGGAGTCCATAGTGCAATTTTAGTTCAAGCAAAAAGTATCTTTTCACTTTTTATCCTTGCCAAATGGTCATTTAAAACTTCCAGATTCCTTGCATGTACAACCTTTTTTTTCCTGTTCAGGTTGATGCTGATGCATTTTTTTCTGGTGTTTCCTTAATTTAGATTTATTTATTTATGTATTACAATGCTTCTTGAATTAGGAAGTTGTTTTTCATCTCTGTATGGATTAAATTAAGGGTTTTTTTTTAAAAAAAACAGAAAGTGGCATTTCTTTGTTTGACAAAATGATGGCTTAATAGATCTCTGTGTGTCCAGGCTGTGCTTCAGGAAAACATCTTGTTTAGGGAAAGTGAAAGACAGTGCTTATAAACATAGGTTTATTAAATTTCCTGTTTAAGTACTTGCTTAAATGATTCACTAAGCATGGGTGGAATTAAGGTAGAACTTTGTTTATTTTGCTTTAATTCTGAATCAAGGCTGTGGTTCTCCATGCTTTCCTATTAATGAAAGATTTCTTTTCCCCCAAACTGCCTGCAAAGCAGCTGAAATGCCTTATGCATTTTGAAATAGGATATTTGTGTACCCACAAGCGAGAGCATCTTTGCTGTGATGCTGTGGTTTAGACCTACTATCTCTGACATTGCACTTTCAACAATATTGCTGGTAGCAATTGTGTCTGTAATGCACTTCATAAAAAGAGATACAGAAGCCTGCAAGGCATAATGTGGAGCTATTGCAGACTGCAGTTGAAAGGTGCAGTGTTATTCCCTCAGGATAAAGCTATCTCTTATGTACATATAATTAATACGTCTGCCAGTAACGCTTATTAAACAAAGAACATGAATTGTTTCTGCTGCATGACTTGACCTGGGAGTAAAGCCAATTTAAAAAGCATCTGATTAAAATACGTTAAGGTCACAGATCACCATAAAATATGAAGTGGGGAGAAAAAAGCAGAAATTTACTCATGAGTAAGATTAAATACTACTGAATGTGTGTTTTGTGCTAGCAGCAGCTTTCAGGTGTAAAAAATGAAAAGTGCTCATTCTGAAGAGGATTTTTCTAGAGACATTTCAGTGTCACATTGCACTGAATCCTTACCCCGTGCATACCACATGGTCCGTCCTGCTGGCACAAAGGCTGGAGGGGTAGGAAAAAAACGGGGAGAAGAGAGATTGTTTCCTGAGCCCACAGTTATTGGCCTCCTACTGTTGGAGGAGGCCTAGTGATAGGAAAGAAATTGCACCAATTCTGTTAATTGTTGATTTCTTCTAGCAGTGGACAGCTGCACTAGTTCCCCAAATCTGTCAGTGGCTTTGGCTGTGTACTGTATTTTCCAGTCTGGAGATGCAAAAGCATAACTGAAGCATGTTTCCATCTGCAGTAGTTTTCCCCACAAAGATAAATTATAGTAATAAACAGCTGCATTTTTCCAGAGTTATTGCACAGCTAATCATGAAAGGAGTGGTGGGAATTCACAAGTTTTATGCCTGGATTTTCAGAGTAAAAAGTATATCTTGTGCACAGAAAATGCAATGTGAGATTTTGTTAATTTGTTTATAACACTTATCAAAAATGACTGGGTTGCTTCTGCTGCCTGTTCCAGCACTACCTGTTTTGTAATTACTTTGGGTATTACGTACAATGTGCTGAATACCACAGGGACGACAATGTAAGAACACTAAGAATGCTAAGAATAGTTGTAAGTCTTTATTTCCCCAACAAACAGAACAGACTCTGATGGGCGATGAGAGAGCCGATGTCCTCAACTTGACCTGGGGATATTCTTACCTTGGCGGTAACAGGGTCCATACCCTCCAGAGCTTTTAGCCCCCACTAAAGTCTTTCTCAATCTAATTTCCATCCTCTCCTGCGCACAGACAGCGTACGTGCCAGCGCCACAGCCCAGCAAAGAGCAAGTGTGCTCTGCCTGTGCAGTAGTAGCCTTCTGTGGGGATCCCCACCTGCTGACAAGCATTAGGGCTGCCTCCCTCCTCATCCTCCTCCTCAGTTGTCAAAGCGTAGCAGTGACATTCAGCCCTGTACCTCTTTTTCTACTGTACTTAGCTTTGAGACCGCTTCCTTTAAGTGGTGTTTTACTGTTTATTTTTCATTCAGCTCTGGTAACAAAAAGCGTGCCTTCAGTTCAATGGAAATAAGAATCAAAAATACACTGTAATTTTTATATGCCTGTTTGGGATAGGTGGGTGTGCAAGAAGGTGCCTGGAGGCCCAGGAGAGAGAGAGGATGTGCACGTATGTAAGGCCATAGATTATGTGGCTTTTCACATATTAATGGGCAATGAGAGCTCCTGAAGATAGTTTTGCTGCTCTGAGGGATTTTGCGGGAAACCTGCATTATAACCTGCATTATAAAGCATTGTTTCCTGTGGAGCGGCGTGCCGTAGTGAAGAAGGGAGGAAAAAATGAGACATTTTCAGTTTTGTGAATGGCATGTGATAAAACTGAGGGCGGGACAACTCAGGGCAGAGTTCTACCTTCATTTCCTATGCTTGATGTGTCTGAGCCAGAACTATACTGTACCTCTATAGTGTTATTTTTAATGTAGCAAGAATAATACATATGGCTGGATATATTTTGTGACGGAAGTGTGAAATGAGCAGTTTTGAAATCTTCATTTAAAGTTAATCATGATTTTCACCTTTTTGTTGTTTCTCAAAGATATAAACAAGTGCAAGAAGGGAAATGACTCGCCCAAGGAAAATAAAATGGTTTTGAGAGTTTTATAAGGTTAATCTACCCTGCTTGTTATGCCATCCATTTTCACAAGCTGACAGCTGTGTTACATCTCATTTTGCATGTGCATGTGTATGTATGGGTGGGTGAATGTGCAATTCTGTTGGTGGTGATAAACATAGCGCTGTTGGCCTCTCCAGAACGGGACCATAATATGCATAGTGAAAAAAAAGAGCCATGTAATGCTTTTTAAAGGGACTTGAGAACATTGCAAAGATGCAAGGCTCTACATGGGCATCGAGGTGAGCCCGTTGGTAGCATTCACTTCCCAGCACTCCTGCACAGCCAAAGGTCATCCTGTGGCTTCAGGTCCAGCATAAGAACCTCTGCTGCTGCTCATTGGCATGCCATTTCCACGGTGACAGGGGGAGCATTTTGCAAACCCCCTCTATCATGGACCACATGCATGGGGGATGCTTTCCTACCCTCTCTACAGGAGAGGCCGAAAGCTTGTCCTAGGGTTGCTGTCATCCGCCTTGCTAACGCACGCAATGGGGAAAAGTTAAGGTATCCGTGAGATGTACGGGTTTATGATTGAATTCCCTTCTTTTCTAAATACTGCTGTTTAATGCCAGAGAGGCATTTTGCCCCCGGGCTGTTTTATCAAAGAGCAGAGGAACAACAGAAGGAAACACTCGGTCGCTTGGTGGATGCTGCCCGTTGCACGGCCGGTTTTGTGTCTGCATATGCCGGCTGCCAGTGCGCCGTGATGCTTGGGCCTTGCCTCGAAGCACCGCACCTCTATTCAGAGCACGAAAAGCAGAGCTCCTGTAGGACCGGAGAGTGCGGCTCGTTTTGCAGATAAAGAGTTCCTTTGACCTTGTGCAGGGAAATGGGCCCCGTCAAGCCTGGGGTAGCGGGGCTGGGAACTCATCTGCTCAGGCAGCGCGGGCACAGGTCGTTAGTTGGTGTTTACGGTTGGGAATTGGTGATATTGCTCTGTGTATAGGGGCTGCAGGGCCTGAATACTAAAATGCTCCTATTTGCTGACAGCTTTATATTTTAATTTAAAATTAATTCAAATTGAAATTAATCATTTAACCCTTAATTAGGACCATGTTTTCATCTCAAACAGATTAGTCAAACAGAGGCAAAATTAACTTTGCTGTTGAAAAGAGAGTCACATTTCTTTTAGCAGTAATAACCATAGATCGCTACATGTGTTTGTTTTTCTTTCACTGAAATAACTTTCCCTGTTCTCCGTCTCTGAGACAGACTCATCAGTTATAGATTAAGGAAATTCATTTTCATACAGTAATGAGGACAACGGCAGTCCTGAAACTCTTACCAGTAGGTGACTTCAATAAAGTCAGTGTGGCTCGCACTCAAATAAGAGAGATTGAAATCAGACTGCATACAGCTTTAAAATAATATTTCAGGTTGGAGTTATCATAGGAGTTACCAGGATTGACAGATACCAGGCATCTGACTTGAGGAGATCTTCTTAAAAAGCAAATCCAAACAGCCTTGATGTAGAATTTATATCATGAATGTAGAAACTCTGAAACAGTTTCCCTTACTTTTAGTGTGGTGAGAGGATTTTCTTCCTGGCCCACTGCACCTCCTTCCTCTAGCATCGTTCCCCCTTGTGAGGGAAAGAAAAAATTCTTAGCTTCTAGAAGAAAATGTTGAGGAAAAGCAAGTGCTGCTCACAGCTGGTTCCCATGCGGAAATTACAGATTCTGTGAAGACTTTGTGTGTGCTAGTGCTTTTATTTTCAACCTGACTGAAACCAAAGCCATGGTATTCACCTCAAAAAGCCAAACATTCCATCAGTGCATGTAATCCAATTTTTCTGACATGAAAAAAATTAATGCCTTTTGAAGTAGTGGCTTCATTTTTTTGTCTTATATATCAGAATTTAAAAATATCTGGGAAAATAATAATAGTAAGTACGTTGACAACATTTTCTATTGTCACCCTCTTTTCGAAGCTTCAGTTTCACATATAATTGGGGTTTTTTTCCTCCTTTGGGCTGCAGTTGTGAATTGGCCTGACAGACAAAGACAGAAAGCATGAGACAGCCTGAGGGCAAGACAGGAGATTGGGATGCCCTCGCTAGGGCATACCAGGGCAGCAGGCGTCCGATCGGCTCATCCCCCTGCCACGACTGCTCAATCTGTACTGCAATAGCAGAAGCATGAAATGATGAAATCCTTGTCCCTCTGGAAAAGCAAAAGCTGGATCTCGTGTTACCAGGGTGCTCCTTGCATGCTCCTCTTCTTCCTTTTTTCTCTAGCCCCACACCGCCACCCCCTTTTCTTAAATGAGGTTTATGGGTTTCCACCTGAGGGATAAGACAGACATTTATTAATGGAGTAGTTTGATTCCTTCCTTTCTCTTTCTCACCCCACAAAATACGTCCACTTCTTATGCAAGCTTGTTTATTATGTTAAATTTATTAATGGTAGTGGTAGGTGCTTTGAAAGTGTCCCAGATAATCAGTCTTACTGTAGTTCCATCCTGTAAATGAATGCTCATATGTTATGATGCTATGAATAAATTATGCTTAATAAGCAGTGGAAATTGTGTCTTGTAGGAAGACCAACCACATGACAAAGGTTCAGTTTTAGGTTATTAGTCTTTTTCCAATCTTTCCATTAAACTAGTATATAAAATTACTAAAAAATAAAAAAAAATTGTACTGTATATATTCATAAATTAATCTTTGTCTTGTGTATAAATGCCCATAAATATAAAAATGTCCCTTCAAGCTGAGTAGATAGGGCTCAGCAAAACCATTTGAGTTTATTACCTGTCAGTAAGTTTCCATGGGAAGTTTTGGGGAAAGTGCTGTGTAATTAGCTGGACAGATGCAGTGCAATGTTTATTCCTTAATGTGTTTGCTTAGTTACTAGAGCTGGTAAGAGTGGGTTTGGCAACTGTTCTTTTCTGCTTGGCTCATTGTCTTAGGGCCAGGAACAGCTGTGCTGTGCCCAGAGACAGTAAAATCATTTGAGGCTCCTGTGTCAGCCAGAGAGAGACCGAAGAGGTACGGCACGTGTGTAATGGGGCAGTATTTGGGAGGGAATGAGATTAGAGTCTTAAAAGGCTGCAACAATAACAACAACAAAACCAAAAAAGCCAGCTCTGTTTCCTGTTGCATTTTCTTCTAGTGGAGGTGTTTAAGAGGAGGTGAGATTTCCTTTATTTCCTCAAGTTAAACAGAAATCCCCAAACACCCTTGCAGCTTTTGAGGAGACGGAAACACGAGAAAAGCCGGCTGAAGGTGGACAGGCTGTGCCAGGTCCGTCGGGCTGGCATTAGGCTCTGTGAACTTCACCACAAGGTCATTTCCAGCAGTTTGGCTTTCAGAGATTTCCTGGTGGGCCCACGCCTCGGAGGCTCAAACTTGGGATCGTTTCCTCAGGGTTTGTAGGAGAGAACTTGGAGCGGGAGGTGTCTTTCCCAGCTGCTTTGCTAGTGTGGAAGTCGGAGGTAGCAGCTGCAGCAAGGCGCCTTGGTTTGCAAGGGCTGTGAAGTGCTGAAAAGTGGCTGAGATTAGCGCTTCCTTGCAAACCGTTTTGTGCTTCTCGCGCTGTGTTCCATGTGGTATGAGGAGGGTTTCTTTTATTAAGATGTTTCGGAGTAGGACATACGACTGTGCGGGGGTTTGTTCTCTCTCTGCTTGTCAGTGCATTTCACTACGGTGTTTGACACCAGGAACTAATCAACAAATTTTCCTAACCTGGATACTCAGTTAAGTTTTGGTTATGGACAATAACATGGAAGCTGAACATCTAGTTTAATGCTGCAGCTTCCCTCTCTCTTCCGTCACTTACAAAGATGCTGGGATTTTTATTCTAAATTTTTTTTCCTCCTCCAGCTACCCATCCAAACACTTTTCTATTTAGGCAGTGCATGAATGAACACAAAAGATCCCATAGTCTTGTATCTTGGATTTTATACTATGTTTATGAATCAGTTCATCTCCATAAGCAAAACCGAAAAGTGTGTCCCTGTTTAGGCTTATGCTAAGACTTTTTGTTTGGCTTTAAATTACCATTTAATTCAGTGACAGGTCCTGGGCAATCTTATTTCAGCCTAACTTTCTGGACTCCACACAAAAAGAAATTGTGTTTTAATTTGTATTTCTTTTTTTTTTTTTTTTACATTATATTTGTAATGAGAATATATTGGAGTTTTCCTAGTGTGCTTGTACATTAGGCAGTGTTTGCTGTGGAACCAAAGTGTAGCAAAAGCTGAAAGCATTTTAAGGTGTGCTTCCTTTTGTTATTTTATCTGTTTGTGTATGGTTGTTGTAGGTATGAGTACAGATCTGCGGGTGACCAGTGTCAGCCATAATGTTTTTACTTGGTAAATTCCATTTGGAGAAAGATGTGTGTCTTGGGGAAGGTAGCAGCTGAACAGAAGAGTCTGCTGATTCTTATCTGGTTTTGGTTTGGGTTTTTTTTGTCCTTTTTTGTCTTTTTTTT
>VYZM01018172.1:49322-83239 GCA_013398915.1 Dromas ardeola
CATCTTGGTGGAAAGAAGTCAACAGTGTTATTTCACAGCATGGGGTTTTCATAAAAAGTTATTTGCTAAATTGTTCGTTTCTGTAACTTACTTCAAAGGCTGTTTTCTTCTAATGCAAACGTGGCCCTGAATCAGTCTAATGTGCAACAGGAGTCAACACAGAGAGAGTGTGCCAGTGTTAGTGAAACACCACCACCCAGAGTTTTTCAGAAGCAGCTTTTGAGGGTTCAAGCGCCATCCCTAGAGGACTGGGTTAACGTAAAAAACATCCTTCTCATACAGACCACGCAAGTTCCTGATAGTATCAGAAGCAGCTCATTGAGCCTGATGCATGGCCTTTCATCAATGGAATAGACCTTTTTACTGTTGAGGTTATTTTCTGGGTTTTGGCTTGCTTAGTCCTGTTGAACTAATGAGACATAGTTTACAATTAGTGTGCCCTTGTAAGCGAACCTTGGTAGCAGAGAGAGGATGAAGTTAGCTTCTTATACAGGATAGGTACAATATTTGGTAAATTAACCAGATGAGAAGAAAAATAAGTGAAGTTCTCAAAATCCAACATAGAAAATATTTCTTCTTAGTGGTGCAATACACTGTTTTGTTTTCCAGGCAAAATTAAATGCAAATCCAAGTTGATGCGTGAAGAGCTCTGTTCTACCAAGAGGTTTTATTTCCATCAGCTTTCTCATTATGAGAAAAATCTGTATTTTTAGACTATAAATGTCTGCAAAATGAGATCTGCATATGTATAGGTCCCTGACAGTAACAAAGTCGCATGTTAAAATTTAGGAGAAGTCCATGGAATTTAAAACTATACTCCTGTTATTTTGCAGCTTGTCGACCTGGGTTCTACAAAGCCTCTGCCGGCAATGTGAAGTGTGCCAAATGCCCACCTCACAGCTCTACCTATGAAGATGCGTCTCTGAACTGCAGGTGTGAAAAGAATTACTTTCGCTCTGAGAAAGACCCTCCATCCATGGCTTGCACCAGTGAGTAGCATCATTATGCTCGGGGCTGTCATTCTTGCTCCTCCATCTGTATCTCAGCAGCTTGCTTGCTTCCTCTCATGTCCCATTGCAGTCAGCCATCCACTGCCTCCCATGTCTTCCTACATGTTGGACAGGCTACCAAAAAGTGGTGGGCTGGGTTTATGTCTTTCTATTTTCATTTTCTCCTTCTTGTTCGCTGTCAGACTCAAGAAGGAGCGCTAGGATTTTTAAATTGCTACCAATATTTTCAGCCCTCAATCCTGAATTGCACCCTGAGGGTACTGTCTGTCTATAAGAAAACATGGTCTTTGATACTCTCGGCATGTGGTCCAGTGAAATATTTCAGGAGTCTGTACAGGAAATAACTAGAAGAGTTTGAGTTTTTTATGGTTTTGACTTTTGTATTTTTGCGCCCTTGTTACTCCCATCTTAGAGCACTACAGAAAATCTCATCCCTCTGATTTCCCCTTTCCTTTTATAGGACCACCATCTGCTCCAAGAAACGTTATCTCTAATATCAATGAGACATCTGTTATCCTGGACTGGAGCTGGCCTCTTGACACTGGAGGTCGGAAAGATGTCACTTTTAACATCATTTGCAAAAAATGTGGAGGAAACATCAAGATGTGCGAGCCGTGTAGTGACAACGTGCGGTTCTTACCCCGTCAGACTGGACTCACCAACACCACGGTGACAGTAGTGGACCTTTTGGCACATACCAATTACACTTTTGAGATTGATGCAGTCAATGGGGTATCTGACTTGAGTACACTTTCCAGACAATTTGCTGCTGTCAGCATCACAACTAACCAGGCTGGTGAGTCTCTTTCTGATTACTATTTCCTTGTTCAAAGCTACTGAGGTGCATGTACCTTTGTTTCCTTTCCCTGTTTTACGGGAGTTACTCTGACCGCTAGTGTGCTAGAGTAACTAATTGACTTGAATATGCTAGCAGAAGTAAAAGCAGAAACAAACCCAGTGTGTGTTGCTGTCAAAGGACCTGGCAGCATGACTGTTATGATTAACTCCCAGTTCCAGGTTAATAGTCTCTAATAGCAGACTCGCATGATTCCTTAGCCAGAATGTGTTTTAATAATAAAACCAGATTTTAATAAAACACTCATTTCAATAATCTCCAACATAAATTACTGTAGTAATCTTAGTGATTAATTTTGATTAAATGGAAGTGAAGAAATGCTTTGATGTTAGACACATAAAAAGCTAACATTAAATTAGAGAGTTTAAAACACTGCGCTTTCCCCGCCCCCCCCCCCCCAGGGAGGCAGAGTCACAGGAACAGCAGCAGGGCACTTTAAATCTTTGAAACTAATAATTATTAAACACATAAATCTATTTAATGCATAGAGCCTCCAAACACACTGACTGGATAGCATGAGAGAGACAGAGAGAGAGAGAGNGTCTCACCAACTCTGAATTATTGCCAACATGATGGGGGTGTGGAGCTGAATACTGAATTAGGTCCTGGTGTCGTAGTTGATAGTGTGCAAAGAGATTGCTTTGCTTCTGTGGAGACTTATTAAAGTCATTGAGGCCCTTCATGAGCACAACAGTATGCCCTGACTGTCGGATCAGAGCTTTTGTCACTGCTGCACTATTCTACCATTGGCTTCTCATTTGTAAAGGTTCCATTCATCTGAAAGATGTGAAGGATTTAGACTCTTCTTTAACATATGTTTAGGTACCATTTTTTCAGGAACCATGTTTGCCAGTGAAGAGAAAGACTAGATCCTGGAATTTCTGTAGTTTTGCTCTATGTGGTTCACCATCAGGAAGCTTTGTACTGAAAGCACGCGTGTGTGCAGTAAGTCTTCTCCCACCTCCTCCCATAGTACACCCTGTTCCCAAAATACCTACATTTGTGTCTTCCTCAAAGCACAAACCAAGTTAACATTATTCTATGTAGAAGTTCTCCTAGTGAGCTGTGTTATTGTAATGTTTTTCACTGTAGAGGATGTATCTCTTCTCCTCAGATCACAGATCAGCTTTAGTGGGAGGCATAAAAATGTGAGAACAGACTGTTTCCTGACAGCAGTCACTACATTGCCAAATGCTCTGGAGGACTGTCTAACTATGCAGCATGCAGACAGAGGTGAATCTATCCAATGGAAACATCTTCTCATGATTTCTTTCTCATCTAGGCATTGACTTCAGCTCTGAAGCTTGCATTTTATGTCTATTCCAAACAATTTGCTACTGTTATAGTTACATTTTTTAGATATTTGTGTCAGCGACTTGAGCAGCCTTTGTTTAGTTGCTCTCTTTTCTTCTGTTTTTTTTTTTTTTCTATCAGAGATATTGCCTTTCAGCCTGTTCATCACCGTAGCAGTTAGGAATCACCTGGGGACGCTCTGTAGAATGAAGTGTCTAGGATCAGTGAAAGGTATTTCCCTGCAGAGGCCTCCTGCTTTGCAGTGTACTTCCCCAGGGCCCAGAGCTGGCTGCCTTTGCGCTGCCATGCAAGGTGGATTTTGATTTTGTTTTGGAATTCACAATTCCTGTGACATGGCAGAACCAGTGCATTTCTGGCAATAGCAACTTTGTTTAGTGCAACCCACAGGCTGCTTAAGCAATTTGTTCATTTTTTTTCTACTTTTATGCCTTGATAGCCCATTTTTGCTTTAAGTACATTTAGGTGGTATGGGATACTACAGGCTTAATTGTGCTATCTCTTGATCATGCCGATTGGTTTACTATATTAGAATTCCCCTAGAAGTTCTGCAGTTGCTAAAATTAGACCTTAAGTATGTATATAAGTAATCTTTTAAAGCATAATTACAAAAATGCAGTTTCTCTTGCATTCCTTTCCAGTTAGATCACAAAGAGGGACACACCAGAAGCATATTTTTAGCTAATGTCATACTTAAACACCTGGACGGGAGGCTGGGGGAGAAAGTCTGAAGATCTTAGATTACATTATAATTCAGGGTTTAACTGAGGGATGTTTCAGAAAAAAGAATTAAAGAACTGTTGAGCTGGATCTGGAAGAGACCAAAAGACTCCAAAAGCCAGTCATGACTCTAGGGCTGTTATTTGTGCTGTCTGACTTTATAGAATCATAGAATCGCCTGGGTTGGAAGGGACCTTTCAGGTCACCTACTCCAACCACCAACCTAACTCTGACAAAAAGCATCACAAAACCATATCTCTAAGCACTATGTCTACCCGTCTTTTACATACCTCCAGGGATGTGGATGCAACCACTTCCCTGGGCAGCCTCTTCCAATGCTTAATAATCCTTTCAGTGTAAAAATTTTTCTAATACCTAGTCTAAACCTCCCCTGGCGCAACTTGAGGTACATTCCTTCAAGGACAGAGGTTCCACCAGCTGGATAAAGCTTTGGTTAAATGACTGAGCTCTGCTGGACGCAAGGAAGTAGGAGAGGCATATCGCTTTGGGAGGTTGTTCTTTGGGTGGGGTATCACATGGGGTGATACAGTTCAGTACAGCCGGCCAGATCCTGGGGACAGAGCCCCTGGCAAGCCCCTGCAGAAGGAACAATGTCAGTCAGTAGGCTGTGAATTTTGGAGGGAGGATTGAAGCACAGAAGGTCCCTACAACCCGGATCTCCTCAGTCTCTCCTGAATCCAGGCTATTTCATTTCTGGCAGCCTTGATTTGAGAGCCCTGTACGCTTGCAATGGGTATGATGAAGTTGCAGTTTTAATCCTGGATTTTCAGTATCCATGTGCTTTTTTTCAAGCACTGTCAGGGCCCATCCCAGCTTAGTGAAAGCTGTTGCGCAGAATGTTCTCACCCACCCAAAATGCTGGTTTTCGAGTATGTGGGTTTCCAAGACCCTGAGGCAGAACTGCAGAGTGTTTTATATTTTCTAATGACAAAAATGTGATTTTTTTTTTTTTGTGGCAGTTCTCTTGCTGGTGGAAATCAGACATTGTACATCTTTACTTCAGATGAACTCAGTTCAAGACAGGCATCAGTTAGCGTTACGTTTGATGGGTCTCTGAGCTCCAAAGGCCCACTGAAAAATGAATAAACATTTCTTTCCATGTTTCTCACTGTACACATGGGCATTTCTGCCTATGAATCCATCACCAGCCTAATAGATCAGAACATGCATCGTACTAATTTTCAGTAATGCAGCAATTGGGAGATCTGCCAGAATGTGTTCGAATAGCTGATACGTTAGGAGTCAATCAGTTTGCACAGCAGCTCCATTTTTGTATGTAAACAGATCACATACACACATGCATACACATATTTGTAAATTACATATACACTTAGATACATACACACACAAAAATGGTCACCTTAAATGTTGCTGAAAAATTTGCTGATAGCTTTGCAGTGACTCCAAGTTCTAGAGTCTGTTACTAAAAATCTCAATAAGATTTTCCTGGAGAGTTTTCAAACCTGGTGTAGGAGTAAAGGAAAGGTGTGCTTTGTTGTTACTTCTAAGGTTTGAAACATCCAGAGTCTGTTTCTGCTGCTGCTGTGAATGCAAGGTTTTTTACAGTACCAAACTGTTGTAAAGCCACGATCCAGTCCCTTGAACTGAGGGAAATTCAGAATCATTTCAGAACATGGATTGGGTTTTTTCTTCCGACTGTCTGGCCTGAGTTTTGCTGTGCTTTTATTGCATTTTGTTCCAGCAAAGGTTAATGAGCTCTGGAAAAAAAAAAGGTCTCTTGCAAAATATGGCTAGACAGGTATGACTGCAATATTTCTAATTTCTATGAACCTTTCTGTCTTTGGTGTGGAAGTAAAAGAGAAAGGACACATGTTTCAATTTTATTTAGTTTGTTGATCATCCTCTTTGATTGCACTGTAGTACACGCCTTCAGTTGCTGCCTGATATGGCTTCCGCTGAGTTATATTGAAGCAGTCTGCTGCTGCCCAAAGAAGGCTCTCACCTCACGTCAATATGTTGCACCACGCAGATGTTATCTACTAATAACACCAATCAACCCTGTTTAGAAAGGGTCACTGGCTGCTGCGGGGAGAGGATATGGAATTCGGTACCCCTGGAGGTGGCGTGCTAATTGTGAATGTGCCACGCAGAGAGGCTGACAGCCGTGCCATGCTGCCTGGCTTGTCGCTAGCGTGATCGGGGGTCTGGGCACAGATATTCTAGGTTCGCTGGGTTTTCTGACCATGGTTTATGGACTTTTTTAAAAAGCATTTATCTGTAACAACCAGAAAGTTGTGCGTTCCTTGGAGCTTTATAAGTAACCCAAAGGGAAAAGACATCCAGTCCGGGTCAGGGTGGTTCCGCATTTACTGCCTTTGGGCTGTAGCAAGCAGAAGACTCCCCTTCAGCCCACATAGGTTTTAAATGGAAATAGGGTGTGTAATTCACTGAAGAAAGACTAAGATTTGGTAGGAACAACACAGTTGAACTACTGGATAATCAGTTTAAAACAATGAGGGAGAAGATTTTCCAGTGCAAAACACAGCCATTGGGCCAGGAACATACATAAGTTTTGCCGATGCTGCGTGAGAAAGTAACAGTTTTTCTGCCATGTCACTGCTTTTACGGTATCACAAACTGTCATAGAGATTGCAGGTATGACTCGGGAATGCTGAGCAAAAAGTTTAATATTTTAGTGACAGGACAAGAGGTAACGGGCACAAACTTGAACGCAGGAAGTTCCAGCTAAACATGAGGAGGAACTTCTTTACTTTGAGGGTGGCAGAGCACTGGAACAGGCTGCCCAGGGAGGTGGTGGAGTCTCCATCTCTGGAGACATTCAAAACCCTCCTGGACGCGTTCCTGTGCAACCTGCTCTAGGGTGGCCCTGCTCTGGCAGGGGGGTTGGACTAGATGATCTCCAGAGGTCCCTTCCAACCCCTACCATTGTGTGATTTTAACCAAGGATCTAATTGACTTAACTGCATTTTAATTAGACATATTCTCTGTGGTGATCTTTGCAATCTAGAGGAGAGAAGGAGAGCTTTCAGAACTTGCAGAAATCTGCACCATTAGCAGGTGTTGATCTATCAGGTAGGTCTTAGGAAACCTTGGCCATCTCACTGGTATCCCAGCACAAACAGTGCTGTCCCCATCCTTTCCTCCCAGCAGATCTGGTGAGAAGGTTTACCATACAAGAAGTGGGTCTGTTTGTTTGATCTAAAATCTGTTCACTTACTTTTCTTCAGCTTTGTATTTGTTTGTCCTAGCAACTATAAACTCATTCGAATAATGATAGTGGCATGTCTAATAAATACAGTTCTCGCTGTATTTATTGTGTTAAACAAAACAGATACTGAAAGCATCCTCAGCTTGTTGAATCTTGGGGAAGTCCCAAAGTGAGCAATAGCAAATAAAACTTGCTATATTCCTGAAGAGGGCCACACTTCCTATCTAACAAATAAATGTGGTATCTGTGTAAATATAATCCATAAAAGTTTATTGGATATACGCATATATCTAATGATAAAAATGTGTTTGCCTGCTTAAGAACTAAATCAGAAACAGCTAGCAGTTACTGGCCATTACCTTTAGAGGCTCTAGTTTTATCTGGAGAAGGTGTTAGAATTGGTTTGTAAAGAATTCCTATTCTAGGTCTGTGTCCCGAAGTTGAGTAAGATAATGCGTAAAATTGATACAGAACACTTCCTCAACAATCATGTTTTTGGCACTGTGAAGAAGCTTAGAGTCTTCGTATTTTCTTAACTGTCCAGAATGTAATTCTGGTGAGCCTCCTCCAGCATGCTATTTTCAACATCAATCTTTAGCATTCCTGTAGTTGAGTGCATCCTGCACCTGGGGAGGACTGACCCCGTGCACCAGTACGGGGCTTTAGGCCAAGTGGCTGAAAAGCAGCTTTGCAGAAAAGGGCCTGGAGGTCTTGGTGGAGCATCTGGGTCTGTAGTAGGAAGATCATCACTGCCACCAGGTTGAGGGAGGTGATCCTTCCCCTCTGCTCAGCACTGGTGAGGCCACGAGTGGTGTGTGCAGCTTAGTGCACGCACACATGCACCCCTTCCCCAGTACAAGAGAGACATGGATATACTGAGGTAAGACCAGTGAACAATCACTAAGATGATTAAGGGAGAGGAACATCTGTCATATGAGGGAAGGCTGAGTGGTGGGACTGCCCAGCCTGAAGGAGAGGAGGCTCAGGTCTATCAGGTCATCAGGCCTGATGGGAGGGTTTAAAGAAGACAGAGACGGGGTCTCCTTGGTAGAGCTTAGTGACAGGGCAAAAGGTGATGGTTGCAAACTGAAATACAAGAAATTCTGTTTAAACATAGGAAAAGCTTTTTTTACTCTAAGTGTAATTGAGCACTGGAACACATAGCCCAAAGAGATAGTAGCATGTCCGTCTATGGAGGTATTCAAAACTTAATCAAGGTCCTGAGCAACCTGCTGTAGGTGACCCTGCTTTCAGCAGGGGCGTGAACTGGGTGATCTGCAGAGACCCCTTCCCAACTCAATCTATGTGTGATGACTGTGTGTGAAGAAGACAGCAGCAACTGGAAAGAGACCAGGTAAGGGACTGTTCAGTAATTACTGTCCTCTTTTAACTGGGACCTTTTTATCCACTTAGCAAGGCCTTCTCAATGAAATTTGGGGAGTAAATTGCCCATATGCTTACTCAGGTTGGAGAGAGAGTAAACCTAGGGGTGCAAAGGGGCTATTAACTCAATATCCCTGCTTCAAAGAAATTCAGGAGAGCATTGTTGAATCGTTTGTTTAGGTATTTAGCAACCTCAAAACTCTTACCATTTGTCACTGCACGTAAAGTTTATGCATAGATGAATATGGAAAACTGCAGTAGGGTTGGCTTACTTTACAGAATACCTCCGTAAGACTAGATGGCTTTAGAGAGAGAGCTTTTATTTAGTTAAATTGCCTGTGGGTTAGCACCTCCTTCCTAAGCTTTTTTGTCAGAGAGACTGCAGGATCCAGTCTTACTCATCTGTGTATTGTACAGCATTATTGTTTGCTATGGTACTATAGCAAACAGCTACGGTACTCCCCCTTGGAGTCATCAACGAGCAAACTGAGACCTACTTTCCACTAACTAGCTTTCCCCATGTGGCTGTTAGGATATCTGATTATGGGGGGAAGCAGTTTTAAATTGCATGTGAGCATTTCAGTTAAAATGCTGCAAACCACTGCATAGTCACACTTGTGCTGCTCTAAGAATTAGTTTTTCCCTACTTTTTCATGTTAAATTAATTGGAACACTCTAAAGGAAGAGTGCCCATTTTGGGATTTGAACTGATCTGAACAAATTAGTTTATAAACAAGTTTACATTACACTAGTACAGTTTTACTATGGAGACAGATAATTTATGTTTGAAGATGTCTTTGGGCTTCCAAGCTGTAAGAACTGTGTGAGCTCTAGAAAATGAATTGCGGTCCCAAGAGAGCTTGTCTACGGTTTTGTCTTTAATTTCTATGTACCATATTCAAATGGCTCTGAGTCACCGTGTAGGGTTGCAAATTCAGTTGTCTAGGTTAGACCAGAGGATCCACAGGGACATACCAAAGAGATTGAGCAAAATCGAAACCCTGTACAGGATACATGGGAACAAGGGGTTAAGTCTATGACCCTCTTTCTGCAACAGAATTTTCCTGGATAGAGCAGCTTGCTCCATGTCAGGCTGAATAGTCTGTCTCCAAACCGCAAGTTTGCAGTGCATCTTCCTGAGCTCTTACCCCTTTTATTATTTCCAATATGATTCAGTGTACAGGGTTCCAGCAAAATAATTATTAGCAACAAAGTTCAATGAAAAGAATTGCATTTTCTATATTTTACTAATATACCAGTGCTGATGCCCAAATTTTTTTTTTTTTTCTTTAATACCTCAGGTCTTTACCGCATGCCTGCTTGACAATATAATAGACTATTTTCTTTTAGTTACTAAAAGTGCAGTGTAACAGCTTTAAATGTAGTTTTATGTTTGATTAGTTCTTAAGGACTTAAGGCCTTGTAAACCAAAGTCTCAACAGTGCATCTGCAAATGGTGGTAGCAACTGAGTTCAGCTACAATAAGCCAGTGTCAGTACTAAATCGATTCCAGAGAGTTTCGTGCTGTCACATATCCTGGCATCAGGAGAGGAACAAAGGGGACATGTTGTAACAAGAGACCCCCTCAAACTCTGCCCTCAGTTCAACCTAGCTCTTCCACGCAATCCATATAGGATTCAGATAGTTGCAAAAAAACCCTAAAATCTGAGTATAAATAGGAATCTCTGCTTACCTGTTGTAGAAAGAAATGCAAAGGAAACACAGGAGGCTTTTTGTGGTCTAAATTCTGCCTTGAGATGTCAGTCTTTTCCTAGTAACTATAGAAAGTGATTATACTCCTCAGTTAAATGTCTAAAAATACCTAAACCTGAGTTTAAGTCTCCACACAATTCAGTTGTGTGCTTGTAAAATGTTGATTCCTTTCTCAGTATGGTTCTTTTCATATAGGAAGCTTAAAGAGAATAACCGCCCCTGGATCAAACTGAGGCACCTACGCACAGCTAGAGTATAAAGAATAACAAAAAACCAGATATACCCTGTATCATCTCAGGCTTCCCTAGAAGAGCATTAGTCTGATTATCAGGAGTCTCCTCCTTTTATTTTTTGTATTTCTAAAACCCACCAAGCAGAACAATTCATGTAGCCTGTTTAATCATCTTGCTTAACCATTTAACCTGTGCGTGAAAAGGTGTAGGAAAACAGATGACTGCGGCAGTGGCTGTGCATGTGCCCCTACATGTGGCAGTATCAGGTCTGGAACCTGCCTCTGTAATCCTTTTTTCTCTCTCTTTTTCTTTTTTTCTGGATCAATGTATAGCAGTGTGATAAAAACACATTAACCAGATATTTTCTACATGTGTAAACACACAACCCAGTCTGGTACATACATTGAATCAAATTTATTTTTACTCCTCTTTCTGTCTCTTTCTTAAATGTATTAGTTGTCAAATCTAGCAGTTTTGAAACACAGAAAATTTATGCTTGTTTAAGGAGAAGGTAACTGATAAGGTACTGTGGAGTTTTTTGCAAGGGGCCAGGATGAAAATTGTTCAAAAAAGCTTGAGAATAAAACTGACCACTAGGTACAGAAATTAAGGTCATTGGGAAGAGAGTCTTAAAGTGTAGACTTCATTGGTTTGTAATATCTTGATCTACATGTGTCATTTGCAGATTGAAAATTTCAAGCCAACCTTTAGTTTCAGCTTGGGGGTTAAACATTTAAAATGGAGAAAGAATCAGTAAATTTTTCAGTGCCATTGTAAGCAAAGACTCACTTGGCTCTCAGGAAAAGTTGTTAAAACCTCCTCAGAACTAGAATTGTATTTGCCTGAAATTTGTGGCTTTAAGGGAATAAATTCAGCACCAAGTTGACTACCAAGCTTTATTTCAATATGCGTCTTTGATTACTTGCAGGAACCGTGATGCTATTTATGCGTTCAGCCTTTATTCTGTTAAGCTAGATTGCACTGTCTTCAGCAACTCACAAATGATGTGTGATGCTCCCTGTTTAAATAAAATCCATATTTAGAAAGGGTTGTGTGCACTTTACGATGTATATCCCAAGACAGGTCCCTTAAGTAGATCTGTCTTCTAAGTGAGACAATTTGAGAAAGCCACAGATGTTTGGTGTGTGATATATTTCTTTCTTTCCCTATGGTCCTTATAAAAAGGACAAGAAGATAGACTTATTAAAAGTGAGCTAATGACATGATGTAGGGAGTCTCTGGTTCACTGACTATTATTACAGCTGTGCCCCATTACGTACTGAATACCTAGGACATGCTTGTTTTTTTGAATGACATTTATCTTTTGAGTTTCAAACATTCCTGGCATAAATAAAGATTTTACGCTTTTCAAATGTGTTTTACAGTTCAGCCCAGAGGCTATTCAAGGATCGTTTTAACTCAATAAAACTCCTCCTTTAGGGATATAAAAGGGAAGTGTTTTAACAATGTCACTCCATGCATAGCCTGTTATTAGCTAGAGACGTTCTGCCTGCAAAGCCTTTGATCCCTTTTTCCCTGAACGTCAAGGAAGCTCTGCCAAGGCTTCAAAGGCTGTGACATACATTGGTCTCTTCTGTGCTGCGCACACAGTCCTCATGTGAATGCTCATGACCTTAGTGAAAGTTCGCAGGTGAAGTTGGTGGCTCAGCTAGTGTTCTTCACTTCCAATGCTTTTAGCTAGCTTTTCCAGAGATCATGGTGACATTGTATTGAGCAATCAGTGGGTAACGGTTTTCTCTACTTGCTTCTTTTATAGTCTTTAACATGAGGCTGCATGTGGATTCTCGTTTAATAACTCGGTTTGGTAAAATAGTAAAAATAAAGAAATGTAGGTAAACAGGATGCTCAGCACTCAGTTAAATAGTATTCCCGAGACTTCTGGCTCTCTTTCCCTTATCTGTGCTAGCATTCTCAGTAATCACTGGGGGAAATAGTCTGTGTTCCTCTTGATCATAAACAAAGCTATCAACTTCCCTTGCTTCTGGAAGCCATTCCATCTAGACAATTTGCAGGCTGGGGACAGCTGGGAAAAAAATGTTACTAGTTTCTTTGGGTCTGAGGACTATTCCTGTCAATGGGAATTATTAATGTAATAATTATTTTTTAAAAGCATTTTAATATGAAATGAAATTACAGTTTCGAAGTTATGCACCCCTGCATGTTACAGTCTTCACATACATGCAGCTTTGGGTTTACTCACACCAACTACATAAGCTGATTTGAGCCCGAGGATGTGTCATCCTGCTCGTGAAGACAGGTCCCCTCCGAAGGCAGTAGACCTTGTTCTGAAAACTAAAGACTTCACTGCTTCTCACTAGTGACAACTTCCCAGCGTTGCAAAGTGAGAGTCCTCAGAATTTGAAAGCTTAACATCAGAAATCCCTCAAGCAAGTTATATTTCTTTGTTTCTTTTTGCTTTTCTTGCAGTGTCTGATTCTACAGCGGGGTATGTATGAAAGAGTTTTCTTTCTATATTCCTTCTAGTAAGCTATGCTTCTATGTAGAAAGAAAATGTTTAAAGTGAAATAAAAATAAAGGTTAAATCATCCCAAAATCCAAAAGAAAGTGAAAGGAGATGTGATCACCTTTCAAGTCTTTTCCATCAGAGATTCTCCTGACCTGGTTAACCTTTGCAAAAACAATTGGTCCGAAGCCATTGGTGAAACTACCAAAGAATGATAGGGCAAGAAGTTTGAGAAACATTGTTTCCATTCTTAGTGTTTTCTGGCCAGATTGGAAAGATGCCGATGGGACTTTCTGACAGACCGTTTCAGGAGCTCTTGACAGTTACATAAAAGCAGAGAAATGCTTTATATCATAAATTAGTTACCTGAGGGTGCTTATCTTCTCCAGTTTCGGATACTGGCTATTTCTAGAGATGGCTCTTAAGTGTACTTCTTAAATTGTGAGTGGGATTTCTCTGGTTGAGAAAATAACTAAACTTTCATGGAAAGGGAAAGCCTACTCAGCACCTGACAGTTGATGTTATGGGCATGGTGAATAAATTCTTTCCAAAAACTTCACACCAGGAAGCCTGAGGCTCTAATGTCCTAAAAAGTAACGTAACAATGGAGTAGGAAAGGCAAAGCAAAACTGTTTATTTTAAACTGATACGGTCTTAAACACATTCAGTGAAAAATATGAAGTATTGCGAAGCTCCCACCATCTCAAGCAGAGAACAGAAAGAATAACATTTGTGTTATGAGTACCTTTGGGCTGAATCCTTATGAAAGCATATAAGGCATTTGTCTCCTCTCTGAAATAACAGCTGCGAATGCCATGCCACCATAATTTTTGGTTTCTGAAGTGAGTGCCTTGTGCAGCCTGATAATTCCCAAATGGACATGGCATTTCTGTGATTTATTACACACGTGTTAAACATATGAGCAAATCTAACATTTTTGTTTGCTTTGTGGAAGGCATTTGCTATCTCTTTTAATAAAAAGAGGGAGAAATGAGAACATGAATGTGCAACACTTAATGAAGTTTGCTTTTAATTTAGAATTTATTTGTAAGAGTGAGAAGTGAGCTCTGATAATTATTTGTCCAGTGACAGCTGCTGCCCAGAAGGTTGCCTTCCTCTGCGCTTGAGAGCAAAATCAAGCAGCTGCCTTTTAGTGTAATTCCTGCTTGAAGCTGCTTGTTTTCCCCTTCACAGTTCCCTGCCGCCTTTTCTTCATGGCACCTGTGCAATGCCTGCAACTGCTCTGGAGTCTCTGACCACCAGCTTCCAGATGCATTGCCTGCCATAATGCAGGCAATGATCCATTAAAATAACCATGAACAAGTCTGTTTTTAAAATGTTTTGTCCTTTTCCTGGGAGAAGCATATGCAGCTCCCACACGCAGCTTTGTTTCACCCAAAGTTAGCCTGCTTCTGTTTGTCTCTAAAGTTTTGTCCTATTTCTTTCCTTCCGCATTTTGAATCATAGAATCATAGAATAGTTCAGGTTGGAAGGAACCTTTAAAGGTCATCTAGTCCAACCTCCCTGCAACGAGCAGGGACATCTTCAGCTAGATCAGGTTGGTCAGAGCCCTGTCCAACGTGACCTTGACCTACCATCCAAGGATGTGGCATCTACCACCTCTCTGGGCAACCTGGTCTAGTGTTTCACAAGCCTCATCATAAAAATTTCTTCCTTATGTCTGTCTAAATCTTCTCTCTTTTACTTTAAAACCATCATCCCTTGTCTTATCATAATAGGTCTTGCTAAAAAGTTTGTCCCTATCTTTCCTGTAGGCCCCCTTTAAGTACTGAAAGGCTGCAATAAGGGGTCTCTCACACATTTTGAGAATGCGTGTAAAGGTCCAGATCTTGATAGCCCTCTCGCAGAAACTGGGAACCTTTTCACCCAGTTCATTTTGATTGCATCCCGTTGGGATCCAGCATAAGGGTCCTGTACGCTGACATGGGCCTCTTGCTGTCGGGGTGGCTAGGCTCCCTAATGACAGGTCCCTGGTGACATGAAAGGACAGGGAAGGTGCGTTGTGTTCTGGCTGACAGTCACCTTAATGATGTTAGAGAATCAGATGACATTTTACAGCCCAAGTCATAAAAATATATTGAGCCTGCTTCAGCTCAAGGAAAAGGCGCAGGAACACAAACACAAGTTCTGTGCTAGTTTAACTATGTGTCCTGCAGATTAAAGGGCAAAGGACTGTGTCTGCAGGCACATTGAAGAGGTGGGCAATTGTATCTGGAAGAGGAGTGTGTAGGGTTTAGCAGGTTTCCAAAGTGTTGTTAAAGCATAACTGTTTCCTCCTCCTGGCTCCTGGGAGGCACCTGGGGACCCAGGACTGACAGAGCCTGCTTGGAATGTGCCTGTGGGATCAGCCTTGCTTCTGCGCAACCGCCTAGAGGGAGGCAGCACCTTTAACTGCACTTAATGGAGAAAGTAAATAGTAATGCAATCAGAGGGGTTTAACCTGCTTTCTGTGAGCAGTCTTCTATAATAAACCCCTTCAGTGTTAATCCACAGACTAGATGGTGGAGATGTAAAGGATCCAAAGACAAGCGTAGCAGTTCATACAGACATTGTGATCATGTCATGGAGGTACGACGTCATTATACTGATTTGTGAGTCATTGCTTAGGACTCTGTCACAAATTGAATGCTGGTTGGTAGTGCAACAGTTGGATGAACCTAAAGATAGAAAGGCTGGTTCACAAAGCCCCAGGTGTTGAGTTCTCGTTGCACAAGTGAAATGTGTATGTGCAGCATTATGAGCAGTGCCGGACCCAGCCATGCACGGGCGCCCAGTGCTTGCACCGGGGTAAGTTCCCTCATGTATCCTGACTCTGCCGATGTGAGTTTCCTAGAGAAACTGCATCTAAGCGAGATATTGGTTTGGTATTTCCACTTTGACTCGAACAATAGTTTTGTGGTTTGCTCTAAGACTTACAGATTTGGGTTTGAATCCCAGTGGATCCTACTGTCAGAGGCTGCAGATTTAATTTTCAGATTATGATCTTTATTTACTGCTCTTGTTCCACATTACCTCCTAGAGGCTTCTTAGACATTAAATAAAATTTATACATTATATCAGATGACAGTATTATGATTAGATAATCATCAGTTTTCTGCAGAAAGAAAAAGAAATAAGCCTTCCATTTATTCAGCAGTACAGAAGAAGTTGCAATTTGGGTAATACAGTCAGTTCTGCTGGCTCAGATATGTTCTTGATCACCATCTTTCAGCATAGCTTGGAATATTTTACGTTCTAATGCTGATAGCTGGTTGCAAGCAAAAGCTGGAAGTGAGCAGGCCATGGTTATTTTAGAACGAAGTCCTTCCCTAAAATTTAATTTGTGATCTAGAGACCTAAGCAAGAAACAACAGGACTCTAAATATTTCAGCAGTTGTACACACATGGCTTCCCAAGATTAATACTGAGTTCTGTCTGTCACAGGACAGGGAATTTTCTTCCAGTATACATCTGTAAACCAGTCACATATGAAAACAATAACCAAGGAATAAGGAAAAAGTCAATAAGGAGATTTATATACAGCTGCTATTAAACTGGAGGAAAACAAATGATCTGTTGGGGTCAGTTTCGCTGGGAAATCTATTTGAGCAGAGTTTTATTGTTCTCTCTGCTAGATCCTTCATGTTATTTGCTTGCACCTTTAATAGTCATGAGTGAGGAGGTTTTTACACTTGTGAGTCTAAGCTCCCTGGATCATTGCGTTTGTTACCTTTTCAACATCCACATTCCCAGTTGTCAGAAATGCTACCTAACAACGCTGAGCGCTCAAAGTACATTTCCCCTTGTAACTCCAGGGAGTTTTGAAAGTTCATATTAACTGCTTAAACTAGTCATAAACCAGTTAGACTGTAGTACCAGACAAATAGTAACCATCTGATGCATAAAAATGCCTCTATATGCATTCATGTGACTATTGAGAATAAACCTCTTAATGCGTGGCCACACAAGCCTAAATTTATAAAAAAAACCAACTCTTATTCAGTGAAGAAGTTAAGTGCATGAATCGAATGAATTGAAACACCAATAAAAATGTAGAGGTATACGAGCCACAAGATTTATCCAAAAGTCACTGAAACTGCATTTATTTGACTTCTTAGTCTAAATAAGTACTCTTTTTAAGTTTTACCTTGAAATGTATGTTTTCTAAATGATAAATTAAACTAATTTTGTGTTGACATTGATGCTTTAATATAATTTTAAAAACTTCTGTTTATCTAAAAATCTTCATAATATGTCATTTTTGGCTAAGCTGTAGTGACAAGATTCTTTTTGTCAATGGGAGCTGCAGACATTTAAAATATTTGTTCCAGCATTCTGTTGTTGCACAATCTAATTGTCTTTTAATTTAAGAAAAGAAAACCCTGGAACTGCAATGAAAAATGGATATTCTATATATGAGATACTTCTTTTCTGTAGGCTGATTTTGAATTCTGTCTCATTCTGCTGCAGTTATTTATTGGTATTCAGGAAATAGGAAGCTCTCAGCTCCCTCTTCCTCATCCAGAAGACTAAAACCTACAGTTTTTATAAGCATCACTGAATATATAGTCTTTATATGCAGATAGTGTATTTTGTCTTTATGTGCATCACTGCTCCTGGTGATGCTTTCATTGTTTAATGGTTTATAATGTTAACTTCCTTTGAAAAACAGTAAAATACAGTTACTGGTGAGGAGGGAGGAGTAGTTGTGCTACAGAATGGAAACTAAGGCTGACTTCTACTTTGGGCCAGAAATGGTNGACTTTCCCTGTGTCTGCTGGTGACGCGATCGTCATCCTGGGAGCTGGATACGGTTTTGTATATATTGTATACTTTTTTTTTTATTACTATTTTCTTATTTTCTTATTTATTATTATTTTCATTAAAGTAGTTTAGTTCTTTTTCTAAACTCGTAAATCTCCTTATCTCTTCCTCTCCTCTCTGAGGAGAGAGGGGGGGGAGGGCCATCTGTCGTTCCGATTGGCCAATCCGGCCAAAACCACGACAAATGGTTGCTCTGAGATTAACATAGCTTTCTTGACTTGATTGGAGGTAGTCCTTTTCTTCTTCATAGGATACATTCAAGAACACTTGAGAAAAACAAAGAAAAAACCTTACCCTATTTAAAATAAGTATATATCAGAAGACTATTTAGAACACAGATTATGTGTTTTGATCTATTACATTGTATTCTAGGGATATGTACATGAAGAAATGAGTGCAAATTAGAGCAAATGTCAAGCTATTCCTCCTAAATGCACCCCAAACCTGAGCTGGGGCTGTAGGTCAGGAAGGCGCCTCTGTTGTCATATGCCTGTCCCTGGGCAGGACAATACGTACTTACAGGTTACCTTAATTCTTCCTGTATCTTAAATCTATTGACTGCAGTAGAATTAAACATAAAGTTAGAAGGCATCTGAACAAGATGTTTTCTTAAATTACTAGCACAGTACATGGCATAAGCTATCTTTGCTGGTCTGCAAGACTCTGGACTGTTTGGAATACATAATTTCCATAGCTCGGAGGTTCAGTAGCTGTTGGAGTGGCCTGGTGTGCCGCGCTGTGTTGCAGAACTCGGATCTGTTCTGTGCGTGGGATTTAAAGTGCCTAAAACTTTGTGTTTCCTGTGATTATCCATCTCCCCTCCATTTGCCCATGCGGTGGGATGCTGTCTTTTCCAGACACTCTGTATGTGTAATTTCTAAGCAGATTTGGGAACCCTGGGGATTAGAAAAGGTATATGAATGTTTTATAATGTTATTGATAACTCCAGAGCAGACGCTTTTCTAATAAACTGCTGTGAGATAAGTTACTGGTAGCATCTGTGGAGATGTGTGTAAATGAGCTCAAAATAATTAATACTGTGTTAGAAGAAAGCTTTTTTTGAAGCACATCTGTATTGGAGCATATAAGATTATTTCAGCCTGCCGTGAGAATTTGTTATAGCACAAATTACCATAATTTATTAGTGGAAAAGCCATTTCTGTTAATCATATATTAATTATTCATAAAATCTGTATTAATGTTACCTTAATGGGAAGGGTTACCAGCTGGGGTACTGAGCTTGGCAATCTATTCACATACAAAAAAAGATGAACAGCTTGTCTTAAAAAGAAGACATAAAAATGACTTACAAGAGCATAAAAGCAGCGAGCACGCGTATGTGAGTTAACACAGAGCTGGCTACGGTAGAATAGTCTAGCCAGCTAACCACTTTGTATTTTGGCTGTAGCACTGGTTTGTGCCTGAGTGGAATTCAAGTAGAATTACTGAAGGATGTTCGTTACAAACCAGTCCTGTATACCTTACCCTAATGCTTTTCAGCTCTTCAGCAAGCATAGATCTGGTGAGTCCAAGTAAAACAGAATGGCACCCTTTCCCATTGTACTTTAAAAAAAAACAAAGAAGCCAACTAAAACCCCAGAATAACTCCAAAATTTGATTTCAGTAATTCAAATTCAGGATAAATTCTTCCTGCTGGGGAAAAAAAAAGAAAAAGACCACCAAAAAAAAGGATTTTTGCAACTTTTTCATCCTCTCAGAAAGCTATTGTGAACCATGTGACATGCGAAAATGCTGCTCAGAGGATATGTTTCAATGCAGAACAAATGTGGAAGTGTGTATATATGTATGTGCTTGTGCGGGTGTATGTAGCTTCCTAGATGTTCTACTCAATTAAAGGAAGATGTCAACATTTAGATTATGGTTCAAAACTAGAAGGTGTGTTTTGATGGAAGTTTAGCAAAATCAAACACAGAATGAATTTTCCAAAATTTATTTTAATTAAAACTACTTTTTTTTTTTTCTGGATTTTGAAATTTCTCTTGCAGGAATGAAAAGCCAAAGCGAAAGGGCACTGGCTAACGTGTGCAAATGTGTAATGCTTGTAAAGTGGCTCTAGTTTTATATGAACGGTAAAAGCTTCATAGGATTCAGCTGAAATTAAATTGTTTAGATCAGCTAGAGCCTTTTTATTAGGACAGCACAATGTTGAACTTATAAACACATTTGGTTTACATGTTAAGATAAAAGGCTGTTTATTGGTAAAAGTTTTTTTTTAAAATGACAGTTACAACCTTTAATGTGTGATCTGTAACCTATCGTCTCATGAATTTTGGCCAAAGCCATGGAAGAAAAGCATTTGGAGTGGGAAGCCAACCCAAAAGAAACAGAAAACATAATTAAAAAAAAAAAAAATGCATGGCTTTCAGTGAGTCCAGGAAACCTAGGCCTGGTCTTGGAACAATGCACAGAGCTGTGTGGTCTAAAGCTGAACTGATGTTCAAGGATCTTAGGTAATTATGATTTATTTTTTTCTGTACCATTGATAGTACTTCCAAGTTTTGGGTGGTGGTTGAGCTTGTGGCATGCAATCAGTTGTCATGCCTAACTGATTAATACAGATCAGAAATGAGGTTACTTTGCAGTTTAGATATTTTTCTTCAAATTTCATTTTCAAAGAAATGTGGTAAAGGAGAAGTGTATATGGGAGCAATTTGTATCTGGAGAGCTTACCAAATAATATTATAAAAGAGGCTGTATTCTGCAGTATGCTGATAATTATGACTAGCAGTGGATACCGGGAGGTCCTTGTACGTAATGCATCCCAGCACCATTTTACACTTGCATAGGAAAATGTTATCAGAGTTATGCAGAGTCTGGTAATGATAATACTTCAGCATTATAACAAATAGGTAGTGCTGTTATTTTGTTCTCTATTTTAGTATATCAAATGTATTTCATTGCTTACACTGTAGTAGCAGATCAAAACCATCTGCTGTCTTGCCACTGGTCCACCAGTCTAACAGAAAATCTCAGTTCATTTTCCTTCAGGCCAGCATGCTTTAAGGCATGTGTACTAGGACTATAATCCAGCTGCTGAATGTTGATACAAGTCCAGACCTATGCTCGTGAGTCTTTTAAATGGAAAACAGCACTCTTTGCCAAGGATTGGAACAGAGATAAACTCAATTTGCTTTCTCTCTTCCCTCCTCCCCCCATCCCCTTTGCAGCTCCATCCCCCATCACAGTCATAAGGAAAGACAGGACATCCAGGAACAGCGTGTCTCTGTCTTGGCAAGAACCTGAACACCCCAATGGGATCATCTTGGACTACGAGGTCAAATACTATGAAAAGGTGGGAAGAAAGATTGAAGGGGAGGTTTTTGTGCTGGTAATGCTGTAATGAAATTACTACATCTTGCCTGTGTTAAGTATTCAGAGACACCCCTGTTCACACACTCTGCCTCCGTAACACCAAGTGTTGAAATCTTCAATTTTTGTCAAGGATAACATAATGAAAATATGAAGTGAAATTAACTTGTGCTGTCTACCAAGTTCATCCCCAAATATATCAGAACAAATATAGAAAGTAATGCAGACAGGCTGTAATATTATTTTTTTTCTTGAGTACCGTTTACTTAGGTCTGTTATGCTGTCAGTCTTCATATGTTTATTTGTCAGCATCTGTGTGTTGGTGCTTCCCTGTGACGCAAGCATCTTTTACACTAAAATGATTTGGAACAGAGATGGGCAATCCTTTTAGTTACTGGCTTGCACTATGAAAGTTTCCACTTTTCATGAATAACTGAATTCTTCATAAATTTTATGTAAATAACTACAAATCAAAGAAAATTTGCTATTAAATAGGTTTTGCTTTATATTGACATTTTCTTGTATTTACAACTGTCGATTTCTACATCATATATAGATCTGTATTTAGGAAAAAAAAAAATCTTCTTAACAGAATGGGTTTTTTTAGTAAATCTTACTGGTAGAATTGAAAAGACCATAAATTGTTGTGAAGATTGTGAACAGCGGTATTAGCCATTTTTAGATTGAGTCAGAGAGACCTTTTGGTAGAATATATTGCTACTGAAGTTGACGAACTTTGAAAAAATGTCAGAAATAATGATTTAGCATTTACTAATGCTGTTCATATCTAGAGATCAGGCTTATATTTCATATGTACCAGGGAAGACATGGTGCCAATATCTACTTAGAAGTTGCTGTTAAAAAGACTCCATGGGTATTCAGTTACTCTTTAGAAAGTTTTCTTATCGAGCTTACCAATGGGACAATCTGTGTATGTATTTATAGACCACGTCTGATCTCCAGTCAAAGAATGGGGACCTGAAGGCTGTATTCTGAAAAGATTTCTCCCAAATTAAGATGTCATCTGATTTTGGGTGGGGTTTTTTTGGTGAGCGCTTGAACCTTCAAAGACCTTGGTAAAAATCTGAACATAGGTAGTACTACTGATAAAAGGGGAAAAAGAAAGTTTCCTAAACATTTCAGCTCAGTCTCGCCTTATAGAGCAGTAGCCTGTGGGCTTTCACTTTGTTTTTTTTCTGTTGTTTCAATGGGGGTAGGATCAAGTCCAGATCCTGGGCTTGAGAAGTAAAAGAGAACTGGCTCATACATCAAATTGTCCTTATTTGTGCATCCTCATCACTGAAGGGGCGCGGGAATTATTTAGGCTCTCGTTTCCAATTTTTTTAAAGTAAAAGAATATAGATACTGCTTTTTAGTAAGGCTTGCAAGAGGTATGTACCTCACAAAGAGCCTATGGCTGAAGGATCCCAGAGCTTCAGCCGGTTTTGCACAGGCCAATTTATTTATCTGCATGATTCATTTGTGCTTCATTTGAGACCGACCTGGCTGCTCTTCCTGCCGGTGGCCGTACCTTTGTTTTCCAAGAGCTGCGGAAGCCCTGTCTCAGCTCCATTTCCAGTCTCACCTGGGTGGCTCTGCACAAGGACCACGGGGTGCAGGATGATACTGTTGTGTGCACAGACTGAGCGTGCGGTTGCGGTTCCCAGTGAGTCTGTCCAGTCTTGTGGAGCAACTGGTCATCATAAGACAGCTTCGTAAGACAACCAGTCTTATGAGGCTGATCTTGCACATGTGTTTCTTCCCTTTGAAGTCTGTGATCAAGAGTTCACATGCACCAGACAGCTTTCTTAAACCAGAGAGCTGACTGCTTGACAATAGGAGCCAGACCATTTAGAGCAAAGGGTTTTTAAAAAACAACCTTCTGACACCAGGGTTTTTAATGTGTGGTCTGCAGCCCCTTGGAGAGTCAGAAGCCTATTCCTCAGGGTTCATGAAAGGTAACTAAGAAAAGCAAATCTGTTGTCAGGAGGCTTTAATCCAGGGCCCTTTTTTAGGTCTGCAAATTGAAAGAGGTTGAAAACTACTGCTCTGTACATGTTAAACTTACCTGAGGTCAGAGCAGCCCATGCTGGACTGTTACTCTTCATTTCTTCTCCAAACACCTTCGGAAGATGCTGCTTTTCAGTCTGAGATCTCTAAGCAGCCCCCCCCCACCCCCTCCACTTTTGAAAAGAGAGCTTTCTTTTTAAACTGGTCCAACCCATTTGATTTTCTGCTTCAGAAATCATCTTGGTTGTGCTCATCAAAAACCCCACTGCTGTTAAGTGGCAGCTGCCAAGAAATAAACCCTTCACAGTTAGCAATCTGGGTATTTCTCCTCACAAGTCATACCTGATTGCTCGTAGATGATTTATGTTGAGCCATTCTTTTCCCTCCTGCTTCTTTTTTACTTGCCATACCTTTTGTAATCTCTTAGAAATTAATACATGCAGCATTAATAGAGTAATACAGGTCAGCCCAGTTCTGTGATACACCTTGTACATGCAAATGTGGTGGGTTTTTTACTTTGTTAAGTTGTTCCTAAATTTCAAAGAATACATGGTATTTATGGTCAACTGCATGTCGCTGATATTCAGGATGTTAGAACAGATTTGCAATAAAATTAGAATGTCCTGTATCTAAATTAATGATAGCATGTAGTTATTCTAATGCATTAGTGGCATAAAGTATGTGGAAAATATTTATTTTCTGCAAGACTAATTAAATAACCTAGTCAGGTTGTTTTTCACCAGTGATTTCACTTGTGTAAGGAAGCGAGAATAGAGCTTTATGTGTTGTTTCTCGAGAAATTAGGAGCTACAGTTTTGGGAAACAGTTTTAACTTTTTGGAATGAATGTGTGGGGTTTTAATGCATAACATTGTGAACCGAGAGGGACAGATTTTCAGACTTACCGTTTGGAATAGAATTTTGTTTTCTGTAAAAATCTATAGGGCCTGATTCTGCGGCCCCAGTTACTTTTATTCAAAACATTTAAAAGAAATAAAATCTTCTTTCAGAGTAATACTTTGTGGAACTTCTAGGCATTTATGTTATGGTAGAGCATAACATTTTATGTTAAGTTAATGTTATGAAACGACACCCCAGTCTAGTCCGTCAGTATAATGCTTTGCTGGATTTTAACTGTCTCAGCTATCAAAGTGTATGTATAACAAAAGTCTTTTTTTTTTTTTTTTTGCTTGCTCGCATAATTATGGTCTCTGGAAGAAGTATCTTGTCATGCAAAAAACCCTTGTCTCCTAAATACCACACATAAACTATTAATTGCATCATTTAAACATGTGGCTTAGAATTATGATAACTAAATCACACACAATTTATTAAGGTGAAGTCTGCTGCAAACAATGAGTGAGGTTTCATTGCAGTGTCAGTAAAAAAGATTTGCCTTTGCCATCATTGCAATAGTGTACTCAGTAGACTGGTTAAAGCCAACAAGTAAATGATGATAATCTAGTTTGTGCTCTTTCTGAGTCTGAAAAAGTAAATTACATGCAAATGCACTTAGTTGCTTTTAAACCCTCATTATTCTGGCTTTGAGGATAGGTAGGCCACATATACTCCACAAGGTTTGTAGGAACTGTCGTACCGACGAAAAGCTCACGGCTGGCAACAGGGGGAAGCAGTACCTTCGGGACTGTGGGTTCCTCCCAGAGATGTGTAGTCTGGTCTGGCCTCTCAAGTGTACGTGTTGATGATGGAGAAAATGTTTTTCCTTGTATAATATAAACACTTACTGTACTTATCTGAAAAAGGACATACCGTTCACTCTCACTAGTACTGCCACTATAAATGTTAAACGTATCCAAAATGTGTCTTTTCTAAAACATAGTTTAAAATTATAAAATGTCATTTGCAAATGAGACACTAACGTCAGTGGGATTTGCTTCCCAGTAAAGACTGTGCCTGGTAAACTATGCAGAAATATTCAGGAAGAATACGCTTTGTGCATCCAAGTTCAAATTTATCATCAGACAGAGTGTTTGATTAAATTTCTGCTTGGCAAAGACTGACTCTCCTTTTTGTATATTCCTTCTGCTTATGGCAGCTACAGTGCTGTATCTCTGGAGTTTTACTTCATCCCCAAGAAAGATAAACTTGGGCTTTTATGTGGTGTTTCACTGATTTGATTACTAGTAACATAAAAAATGACTTACAAAATATGTGTGTAAAAACCTTACCATAAACTAAGATACCATGACATCCTCCATACCATTGTTTTAAACGTTTATTTTCCAAGTTCCATTGCGGATTATTAACAGACAGCGCCATGACTATATTTTCCCTTGCACGTATGTATCTGCACAAGAAGGAAATGTTTGCGTTTCATAAAAGCAGCCTGAAGTGAGATCAAAATGAATGTCCAGTCATAGCATACACAAAAGATTTTATGTTTTAAAGACAAGATTATTATGTCTTTGAAATTAAAATAGTTGCCTACATTTGGCTGAACGATGAGATAAGGAAAGCCTGCAAATTATAATACTAGGCCTTTGTTAGTTCAAAAATAAATAATTTTACACAACCCTGTTAGCTCCTTAGAATGTCGTCCTGTAAGTTTTCTCCCCTGAAATTATAACAGAAAAATTTTTCAGAGAAGTACCATGAGGAGGTCCAATGCTGACTTCCTTTTTATTCTTAGTGTGTGATGAAAATGGGCCATGGTAAACATTTTTATCGTCATTCTTTGAAAACTAGGTCCAGCTCACCCTATTTGAGGTTTTGGTTCTGGATGGTAACTTTTAGGCACAGGCTTAACTGCTTTTTCTTTTTTTTTTTTTTTTTTTTTTCTTCTTTTCCCCCTTCACTGTGATTACTCATATGCACAATGTTGAATATTGTGTGGAGATTCTGGCGCTTTCCCTAACTATGTTGTAAATGTTTCTGTTTCTCTCTATAACAAAGACTGCCAAGAACAGGGCAGTTAAGCTTTTGTAGCACCAAAGTGAACAGTTTCTGATGTCAACCTATTAACTTAGAATAAACCTAACTTTCTTACCTCTAGACAGCACTGTAGAGCAAACACACTAAAACAGCTCTAGTCACTTGAACTTTTCATGTGGTGAGGTGGCTTTGACAATGAGTGTGTTGAGTATTTGCCAACCTCCGTACCTGTGCATTGGCACTTTAGCATTGTCAGAGTTAAAATGTTAGTACCTTACAAGCTAACGCAATGCCATAAAACATAGTGGGAATTAGGTGAGATTGTTTGCATCCGACATAAGTTAACTCAGTTTCTGCTTTCAACCAGGCAAAACTCAATGGTTTTAGTGTATTTCTGTGTTCAAAGTAAAAGGGCAGCATATGAAATCCCCACCACGTCCAGAATAAAGAAGTTCATCGATGCAAACCTGAACAACTGAGATTCTCGCTGTCCCCACATGTGTGGCTGCTGTCCAAGATTTTTTCTGAGGCTATTCCAGCTGCCATTTTTAGGAAGCCAACAATGCTCTTTTGGTACAGGATGGCTTTAGTAAAATAAGCAATACCTCAGGCTCCAAATGCATGCTGAAGTTTTTAGACTATGTGCTTACAGTGGAACTGAGATGTACTTCTATCAGAATTAATTTTTTACACAGTGTGAAGTGTATCCAAACTTAGTAAATTACAGAACGGTCTGTTTCTTATTTTGTATAAAAGTCATTATGTCAGAAATATGTCACTATTATGCAGAGTGTGGTTTTGAGCATATCATTTGTACTGGACACACACCTTGCTCTGTAGCAAAAAGCAATAAGGAGCAAACACGCGTTTCCTTTCTGACTACTAAAGCCCAAGATTCATTCAGGAGCAAGTTCAGCGGGATTTTGCCCAAATGAGGATGGATGCGTCAGTCTCATAGATTTTATAACATAATAGAAAACCAGTTACATTTGCCTGTTCGCAGAGCTGAGGTGAGAAGCCTGAGTGGAGTTTCTCTTCTGACTGTTATAAAGGTAAATACTGTCTTGTAAAACGTAAGGCAGTAAAAACTACATCCTGGAATAGCTCTGCAGGGCTCTAAAATGTCTAAGTTGGCCTTTTACATCTTCTAGTTCAGTGCAGTAGGACAGCATATCTGTTTTATGGTTTTCAAATAACATTTTAATTTTCATTTCCTTGTTGTATTACAGACTATGGATAAAACAACACAAAGCCATTTAATGAAATACCCCATCCCTGGAAGTGTTCAAGGCCAGGCTGGATGGGGCTTTGAGCAGCCTGGTCTAGTGGGAGGTGTCCCCGCCCAGGGCAGGGGGGTTGGAACTAGATGATCTTTAAGGTCCCTTCCAACCCAGACCGTTCTATGATTCTATGAAATGTTATGTACTCAGCATGTCCAGTGTTTGATTTTCAGCGCAAGGTCGTAGAAACTCTAATGATTTTGACTTCTTGCTAATCAAAAGAATTTTAGCTGATTGAAAATGAATGGCTGTACAAGCATTTGTCAAGCATATTCAAAAAATATGCTGGTGCTCTCCAGGTGATATGTAGTAATTTTGTATCAACCGCATCTTGTTTCTGTTTTTTAGGGTGTGGTTTTAATCTGATAATTTCTCTTCCCAAAAGCAGGAACAAGAGACAAGCTACACTATTCTGAGGGCCAAAGGCACCAATGTTACCATCAGTGGCCTCAAACCTGATACCACCTACGTCTTCCAAATTCGAGCCCGCACTGCGGCTGGATATGGGACAAACAGCCGCAAGTTTGAATTTGAAACCAGTCCGGATTGTATGTATTTGTTCAAATCATTTATACTGACATCCTGCCCAGCTTCTGACTGTTTTGAATGGCTGTTTTTACTCCCTTTCTAGTTTAGTAAATGTGTCTCATAACTATTTACGATGTGTCTTTCTGAGTAGAGTTACTATATAACTTTATGTTTTATCATTAAACTTGAAACATGCTATAAAGAGTGTACCATGAATATCACAGGTGGTATTTTCTTCCATTCCCTACCCGACCTCTGCCTTGTGCCAGAATCAATACCTGCTGCGAGAGGAAGTTTGGTAGAAAACTGGATTCACAGCCATGTGCTGTTCCAAATTTTTGGCCTGAACCCTGCAGACTGTAAACCCCTGCTCCAAGAGAATTAATATTATATTGGTCCATTGCTCCTGTGTGTCAGTGTGTAATTCTCCACGTTGCTGTGAAGTGTAGCTGACTTTTTCCTGCGCAGCCTTGAGACGAAACTAATATGCGCAGGCCAGGAAGGATGGTCGTTCAGTTGAGTAGCTGGTCAGGGAGTTGAGCAGTTTTGGGTCCCTTCTCCTCTCTGTCACTACGTTTCTGGGTGGCCTCGGGAAGTTCTTTACTGGTCCGGCTCACCTTTTTCTTTTCTCTAACACCTAGATAATAACATTATTTAACTGATGACCTTATTGTTATTCTTTATAAGTTCTGTTGTTATATCAGAAAGATTCTTAGTAGAGCTCATCAATTTAAAAGTTACTTTACTTCATACCATAAAGTAAATCAGACCTTTTGTTTGCTAGAAGCAGAATGTGGTTTAATGCATCAAAAAGTCAGCCTGTGTTTAGGTACCCAGTTACCGATGTAGACTAATGCTGTATAATCAAAGACTATTTGCTTTTTAGAAGGTAGGACTTTCACAGAAGACTCATATCCACTGTTCAGAGTTATAACACAACTAAGGGCTATAATTCTGATACACTCTCACAAGGATTATTCATATACTCTTGTTAAGGCTTGAGAACCCATGGTGTAAGAAGTGGTCTGCTAAAAGCAACAAAGTTTTAACCAAGAAGAGTAGCATAAGCCAATTGGTCTTGCACTTGGCATCCATGTATTTTTGAGATACATTATGTATTTCTTCCCCACTTCATTCTCCCCCATCTCAGCTCTTATTCTGAAAAACAAACAAGCCTTTTATTTAAAAAATAATAATTACAAATTGCAGTTGTGGTGACACATAGTTTTGGCATACTGGATGAAACTAGAAATCAAGATAGGACAGGCAAGTACAGCAAGGAAAAAAAAATCAGTTACAGTGGTAATAAATTTCATCATTTAGAAGTTAATGAGTTTTCTCTGCAAAGTAGTAGTAAATAATAACAATAACGTAGGTGACCAAAAATGTGGAAAGTGGCAGAAGTCAGTGGTGCACATCTCAATAAGGAGCATACAAGTTACACAGATCAACACCAAATTGCATTACTTTATTCCTATTGCCAAGTTGTCATAGCTATGTGAGTACAATTGTAGGTGTGTAATAGGCAGAGGCTTCTTCCCAGGGGGAATGCTATGACTTTAAGCAGTCATGTAGACAAACTATCCAATTTGTTGGGAGCAAGTGAGCTAGCTTACAGCTCAGTTTGGACACCTAACTTGAAGCATAGTGCTGAGGAGCCTAATTCTGCTGTGCTCTGTGAAGTTCGATAGGTGTCTGCTGAAGATTGTTCCTAATACCTAAGATCTAAAAGTGTCCTGTCATTGTATAGCTGTCCAATACACCAAAGCTCCATGCGCAGGGACTGCTGGGAAGCATTCAACGTAAGGCAGAAAATAGCCCTTCTTTTTTTCTGTAGGCGGTAATTAGCCATGGATAATCCTTCGGTCTGCTTCTGTATGCTATGGCTTTGGGCAGCCCTCACAGTGATACTGTCAAGCTTAACTGGGAAGCTTCATTCATTAAGCACTTTCCATCATACGGAAGTGAGAGTAAGAGTGATTGATTATTGACTGGCTAGGATTTCTTGCCGAGGAAAAAATCCTTACTGACCATGACAAAACATATGTATGTCATCGTATGAATGTTTGTATTTACATATAAGTTTACATGTAAGTATCAGTTTAACAGCAGTTACTATAATCAGCAAGAGTAAAAATCAGCGGTAGCAGAAACAACTGTGGTAAACTGTCAAAGATGACCGTAGTGTTTTGTTTTCTTTCTTTGTATTTGTCTGATGAAAAATTACTTTGTGGATCAAATATTTGGCAGGAGGCCAAATGCTATATAGTGATGACTTAATCTGTCTGTTCCCTACATGAGTGTCAATTGTGATGTAATCAGTGTCTTGTGTATGGGGGGTTATTTACATATTTTTGTGTTAACTTTCCAGCATTCTCCATTTCCAGTGAGAATAGCCAGGTCGTAATGATTGCCATTTCAGCAGCGGTAGCCATTATTCTCCTCACAGTTGTGGTGTACATCCTGATTGGGAGGTTAGTTTATTGTCTGGTTTGCACATTTGCTCTCCCGCTTCCATTTCCCCGAGGGGCCTTGACGAGCATGGCAAATTGGGTGTCATCGGGCAGTAGCCCGGCTGGTTTGCACCTTCTCCTTTGTCTGCTGCCCAGGAGCTCCGAATGCTGCTTCGTGCTCGGTAATGAGCCCACTAACGTTAGCAGCCCCAATCATGCAGCAGTTGTTAAAAAATGCTATAAACACATTCTTAGGCAATTGTAAAATTAAACTGTAGGGGTCAAAAATCAACAAATCCTCTCATTAGCCAATTTCCTCAAATTCCCTGAGAACATAACGTGCCTCTATAGGGCACACAGAATGTAAATATCATTAAACTTTCAAACAGGCATTTAATTGTGGAGGGAAAACATTTTATTCTGTTTCCACCTGCAGTTAACATAGAATTCTCTATATTAATTTTTTTTCTCTGTTGCTTGTAGGTTCTGTGGATACAAGAAGTCTAAACATGGCACTGATGAGAAAAGACTACATTTTGGGAATGGCCATTGTAAGTTACTGAAGTCTTTTAATGCTTTCAGTTCTGTTTAATTCATCCCCTAGATAACTGGTATTTTTCAATTTAAAAAAAAAAAAAAGTCATACCTCACTTAAAACAAGGTGAAATTGAGAAGAGAATTATCTCTTCTCATATGGGCAAGGAGATTTTCCCCAAACAATTATTCTTTGTTTCAAATACTTTCATTTGTGTTCAGGTTAGTAATGAGCAAAACATAGCTATGTTCAAACAATGCATGTGGTTAGCAATATGATGTTGATTCCGCTGTGCATTACTGAAATGCAGAGCATACTTCAACTTCCTCATTATCATCTGTATAAAGTCTGAGAAATGACTTTTCTTTTTTCCCAAGGCAAAATATAAAATCAATGAAACCTGTCTTGATGACTACTGAAGGGACTGTGAAAATTTCTTGCTTGACAAATTTGACCCACTAATAATTTAGTTTGGAATTATTCCAAGCATAGGCTGAAAAGTGATTTGAAGTAGTTTCTTAAATTAAGAATAACTACTAAACAAGTGTCTCACAAATTAATGTGATTTTTTTAATCCATCTCTATTTACAAACACGTGTTGTTTAAGTCCGGATTCCCTACTTACAAGAATGAATATGTCTATGCTTTCTTTGGGTCTCATCCAGGACTAAGAAGAGAGACCTTCCATTGACTTATGTTGTCTTTGTATCACAAAAATTGTATATAGTTAAGGGTGTGAGATTTTGCTCGTCCCGAGGATTCTGGGCTACTTTTGAAATGCGTTCAGAAGCCAAACCCAAAGCCTATCTATTTCTGAAGTTTGTGTACTTATTTTTAATAAGGCTAAACAAGACTTTATACATGGCTACTCTGGGTCGTTTGGCTGTTACCTGTGAAAGGAACAGCATGGAGCAAGATCCCATCCAGGAGATGCTCAGGGGAAGAAGTGTTGATTTTCTGAGTGCAGGCACGTGTCCTGGCTACCAGGAAGAAGTAGCTTCCTGTGGCCTGTGGCTAGAGGGGAATGTCGTGTCCTGCAGCGTTTCAGCTCCTCTCTGATCCTGGATCCCCTCTGCAATGTGCATAACCACGCAGCACTTTTCCACAGCAGAGGAGCTGTGGATTGTGAAGACTAGATCACAGTCAAAGCTCCATCCATACGGTCTTTAAAATAGAAATAAATTAGTTTTGGAGCAGGAGAAGCTGAGGGGAGCGGAAAGTGATAGTTTAACGTTCTGTTGGGGGGGTGGGATTCTTGGGTTTTTATCACTGCATTTTGGATTTTTCTCATCCTTACAGGGCAAAGATAATGCCCTTCATAAGCACCAAGACTGGAAATGCCTTTTTTTTTCACCCGCAGAATTCTTGGTGTCTAAGGAACGTGTTTTTAATAAGAAGCAGTAGTTTGTCTTTGAAACGGTTTCAGGTCCAGATAAATATCCTGCTACACCATGTAAACCATGTTGAACCATTTATTTCTATTGCTTAGCATGTTATAAGGTTAATGTATGTGGGTTTTTTGCACACAACAGTGGCACTGTACCGTCTGCACGAAAAGAGCTGTTGGTACCATAATCGGATGCCTCCCCACCAAATATAATTGAATTAACATTTTAATGAGAGATTTACCTGCAGTAGTTGGAAATTAGAGCTGCTTCCTAATCCCCGGGACAATGGAGTAACTGTTCTCTGACTGTTCATATTATTATTATTATTATTTTAAGTTTGGAGCCCCTCCTTATCTCCAGAGAGCTGAGAGCATGCATATCCACAACACGTGCGCTCCTTCCCCTGCCCTGGAAGAGGGTACACAAGCTGTAACAGGGGGTTTACTTTGTGGAGCCCAGCGACCGCTAACCAGCGAGTCTCCAAAAAAATCTATACGGTTACATGTGGCCCATAGAATTAATGCTTCATCATCCAAATTTAATGAGGTTATAAAATAAAAGCAGCCAGTAAAAAAAGTGTCACAGACAAATAACAGGGCAGAGTTTGCTCTCCTTGCTCCCACACAATGGAAAGTTGCAATCGCTATTCTTAAACATGTCAGTGCTGTTAAATTCCTGTGGATTAAATTGCTTTTAATTTGGCTTTAGATATTTATGTACTGTTTTGTGAGTAGTGCCATGCTGATTCACTGTGTAGTTAGAACAGAACCGATCATGGACCTGGTATTTCTGTTAGAAATTCTTGAAAGTTATTTTTTGAGTTTACAGATATTTATCTGTTAGGATTTGTATGTATGAACGTGTGTGGCTGTTGAAACTTTATTCTACTAAATTACAGTCTTTCTCAAAGAATAAGAAAATTGTTCCTATGAACTAAAAAAGGATAAAGTAACTTCCCTGGCTGTCGTAAACTTTCAGCATCTTAAATACAGCAGCTGGTTTATTTCAGTCAGTTTATTCTGAATTACTTTAAAAAAGGCTCCAGCCATGAACTATTCCCTGCAGCCTTATTACAAATCCTATAATATTACTTCAAAGGAGCAAAAATGTTTCACCTCCTCAGATCCTCTCCCTTTGCCTTCTTTGGCTAGGCCCTTTTTATTTTTTTGCTACCTTTAGGGCAATTCATGCTGTTAAAATGAAAATGTAAATTATTATGTTTGCACAGAATGAGCTGTAAAGTAGTACAGCTTAACACATGTGCATGTGTTTATTATCTGTTTTTCATGACAGAACCCAGTTACTATACAGGCTGCCCTTAATTATTGGTGTGAAGGGATTATTCTCCTTGCAGTCACCATCACCTGATCTTGGGAACCTCTGGGGTCAGCATTAAAAATCTGCAGTCAAAAACCCCACAGTGCAGCAGCTTTTAATTGTTGTTATTTTTATTGGGGGTATGAGGGAGCCTGTAATGTACATTCAGCATGGACGGAAAGGAGCATTTACAAGATTTTTAACCAACAGCAATATACAGCCAATTACTTTTTGTTTTACTTGCAAGTAATTCTGTAATCATCATGCTCTTGAAGGAAACACAGTCAGCATTTAATGCCGTGCACACGCAGCCCTTGTGTTAAGAGCATGGCTCTTAGTTTGCATTGTTTTCGAGGCAATTAGCTTAGGAACTCAGTTTTATCATTTCTTTGTCAATTCTGAGGCCAATAAATCTCCATGAAATTGATTTTTTTTTTTT
>VYZM01018172.1:83257-102907 GCA_013398915.1 Dromas ardeola
TTTTACATACACCTGGTATTGTTTGACAAAACAATGGTGTGCTCTACCTAATGGTCCAAAGGTGGTTGGTTTTTTTCCCATCTGTGTAAGCCCAGCAAAAAAGGTTTAACTATTCTAGCAGTCAACAAATTGATGCAGTCTAATAATGCCAAGCTGGAAAGGATATTCCTGAGTGGATTAAGGCAGTGTTTGTAAGGAGGAGTTAATATCTTTTACAAGACCAGCTGGTACAGTTAGGCAAAGCTAAAATACATGTCCAGGAATGCAGATTTTGTGTCAGAAGCAGAAAACTTCAAGCTGGAGGTAACAGTTATTTCACTTTTTGTTAACAAAACATCTTTGTGTTCTAAAATGAATACAGAGGCAGGCACGCAAGGTACTGGGTACAAGCACAAGCAAGGCCTTGAGCCGGCGACGGGGAATGAGGATATGCTTTGCCTTCAGCGTCTTTGCTGGAGAGAAAGGTTGGGAATGATAATGTGTTCCTTCCATCCCCAGTCCTGCTGGAGGAAGAGATGTGGAAAGCTTGAAACTGCCCCTAAAATCATTCAGTCATTTGAACTAGCACTTGCCCTGGGCAAACAGAACAATCCCTGGCGAGGAAACTGTAGAGGGGGACAAAATAATAACATGGATTTTAAGGTAACTGAGGACTAGAACCAGACTTTAATAACAACTGGCTGACATCCTAGTATGTACTAGCAGACGGACTGAGGCAGAGGTGCATTTGTTCATGTATAACTTTCCTTTCTTATGCATCTTGTTTGAGGACATGTAAAGAAAAAGTTTGAGTTTATATGCTCACCTTAATATATTCCTAAGAACTTTTCAGGTTGACTGTAGCATCACACATTTTGTTCCTTGCCTTTTTGTTGTTACCTTGAAAGGGACAATATAAGGCAGCATCTAAATGTAGCAAGCTGGGTGGGGTGGATGGTATTTTAATATTTGAAAAGCAGTTAAATATGGCAAGTGCAGATATATTTAAAATCGGTTTTCAGACTTCTGTGCAATAACTACATTACTGTCTCTGGTTTCACTCTATATAAAGAGTCCTGAAGACCCATCAAAAGCAGTTTGATTTGAAGAAGCAGTATGCCTTTTTCTTCTATTGATTTGATTTCTGTTGTCTCATGAGCTTCCTTTAGACTAAGTAACATTTTTCTCTCTGAATTTGTTTTTACACAGTAAAGCTCCCAGGCCTGAGAACTTACGTAGATCCGCATACATACGAGGATCCCAACCAAGCTGTGCATGAATTTGCCAAGGAACTAGATGCTTCTAATATATCCATTGATAAAGTAGTTGGAGCAGGTAATGACCATCAGATACATTGAACTAAAGATAGCTTTTTGCTGTAAATATTGTTTTATATCTTTGGGTTTATACTCGTGACTGGGAAGAAAATGTTCTAAAGTCTTCAAATTAGTAGGTCATATTTACAGCTGACTTTGGTGCATATGAAAAGTTAAGGGCACAAAGTTCTATTTTTTTCCCCAAAGAAAGGAGATAGCAAGACAGTTTTTCAAAGGACACCCGTCAGCCCACACTTGGACGCAGCACTGTTGGAGTGAAAAGACAGTTCAGCCTCACTTCTGTGTTTCTCTTGAAAATCTGTCAGCACAGAAAATGGTATCAACTAACTGTGAAGAGGTTTTCATTTTTTCCCTTAAAAGGACTGTTGACTATTATGCCTGGAGTGAAACCACAAACTCATTTCATACTAGTCACCACGCATCTATCAGACTGCAATGACCTTTGGTCATTGGATTGATTTTGGTCACTGCATTGGATTTGAATTATCGATTTAGGAGGAAAGGGTTGTCTGTCTGATAACTGATTGTCTGAACCATACAGACTCCATAGATTGTTGGGTTTACAGAAAACAAACTGTCAAAATGTGCAGATATTGTAGCAGAGGAACCAGATTACAGGAAGTCTCGTCAGAGTGAGTTGTCCATGTTGCAATGCAGCATGTAGTTCCTGATAGGATGTGTGCTCGCTCCTTGAAGTGAAGTGGCAGATTGTCTGATCGAGTCAGAGGATCATGAAGTGTTAGCTTTCCTGCTAAATTAAAGCATTTGAGAGAAGTACTATTCATTTTTAATCCATTGAAAATTACTAGTTCTTTTATTATTGATTTTTTTGCTTCTCTCTGAATTTACCATTTGAATTAAAATCATGAGATGAGAGAGACAGACTTCTAGTGCACGGTAAAAGATTTTAATTTGGAAAAAAAAGTAGAACCAAGCTACTGTACTCAGTCCATCTCCTGAATCACCCAGTAAAAAGAAACAGTATTCATCCTCTCTTACTGCAGCTACTCAACTGCTTGTATGAAGTTAGGTTATTTTGCGCAAAGGTAGAATTTTTGTTCCTTGCTGGTTTTAATTTTGCCCCACAAGAGTGCACTGTTCTCCATCATCTTCAGTCAAGGCAGCAAAGCTCTGCTTACTGCACATAATAGAGAATTAATATGGGGATAGAGAAGGGGGTTACTGAAAAGCTAAGTCCAAGAGCAGTAGTTTCTTTCTGAGACTTTCAGGAGCCTTTGTTCACAAATGTAAACTTTCTGAACTTGGGCTGTATGCTGTGTATGAATCTGGAAAACAAATTCAGAAGAACCAATGATATGTTATATTTTATATCTTATTGTTCTGACCTATTTTTAATGAGAATGTACGTGAGAATGAGAAGTAAAACAAAATTTGCCAAATATGGCCTCTAAAAATGGAAGAAGAGTTTTCTGAGATGCTTCAAAAAAGGGATATGTCCTAAAAGAATCAGGTGGTTTAAAAATAAGTCCTTTGCTTCACTTCACTTCAGTGAAAGTGACAGTAGGTTCCTGCAGGTCCTCTACATTGAAGCTTGAACTCAAGGTATAATAAAGCCATTTGTTGGAGACCATGACTCAGATTTAGATAGCCTAAACTACATATGGCATTACAGTTAGCATTCCCTATTAGCGGTTGCCAGAGATGCCAATAGGAAGAGACAGACAGGGAAGAACAAATGAAAATCAGGCTATATGGTGCTGGGAGCTTCCAAAATGCATTTGTAGCATCGCTTTACACTGCTGTCACATTCAGCCCATGGCAGCTTTTGCATTTGGAGTGAGTGCCTCTGAGGCTGCTTCTGCAGTAACGCTTCTTTCCTCCCTAAAAGCAGAAAGGCATTTCCTGTCTCTTACTTGAGTCAATGACTTATTTGAGTGAATGACTTGGTCTTTTCCTGCCCTTCTCCTTTACAAATGCAAGTGTGAATGAAATTATAAAAAACCAGTGATTTGAGAAGAAGAGATTCATTTAACTGCATCGAAGTGTGACATAAGTAATGAGACCTTCAAGTCAGGCAAGTAATCTTGATATTCTGAGGTACTTTTCCAAGTAGTTTTTCACAGCTTTAGCCAGAAGTCTCTGAGAATGGAGGGCAGCTTACATAGCTTTGAAAACATACCCAAATGCAATAAGGAAATACTCTTGTCCAAAAGAACCTCAAGAAAAACACAAGGGATTTTAGTGGGAGGCTAAGCATAAGAAAATTGCGGTCAGGAGTCACTTTTTCAGATTTTTCCTTACAGTAATTCTTTCTTCTAAAGCAACTCACTTGTTTTTATGGATCCAGTTCAGCAAACTACTTAAGAAGTTTAAATCCAAGTGGATAGGAAGAGAATACTACAGAAAGTACTTTCTTGATTTGGGATAGAGTTAAGTATGTGCTTTGCTGAACATGAAAGCAAGCATTTGCCTTTCTTTCAAAGTTTAAACATACTTGTAGCATAACATCTTACTGATCAAAGTATTTCTAAAATCTAGGGGCTACCTGCCCATGAACTTATTGTGAAGGTTTGTAAGTGTCTCAGTGAGGGCTTGTAGAACACTGCTGAGGTTCATGAGTTTTATGAAACATTCAGCTTAGGTGCCTCTCCAACTCCGAGGGAGTTCTGTGCACAGCAGTACAATCAGAATATAAAACACGGCAAAGTAAAGGGAGTAGCTAATTTCACAGAGTCATCTTTTACTTGTCCCCTGGGTCTAAATGCACAGCAGGTGCCATTCGCTGATGCACTAAGTAGCCTATTTAAAAAGAAATTAAGATCTCCTGAAGAGAGATATTTATATCATGAACAGCCCTCCTAATAATATCTGTTTGCTTTCCACATGTAAATAGACATATCAGTCTGTAGGGCAGGTTATACAATGTTTATGTGTGTAGCATAATTAAAAATAAACACTTCAGAAAGGCTTTATATTAAAAGCCGTCAACCTTATCTCTTAAAATCAGTGCCAGGTTTTCCATCTTCCAACTCGAGCATAAGTCCTTACTCCTCCTAAACGATATCTGATAAGATCCAGTCTATTTCTTACTGGGACCATATAATATTTGCAGGAAAAAGTTGTAGTGTAAAGGCATGTCACTATGGGTGTCGACCAGGTAGACTCATGTAGCATCTGTACTGCCCTGTATATGAAAGAACCGAAGTTTAATGTAGTTGGGCTGCCCAGTGAGCTTTTTCCAGCAAGTCGTTACAAGAAAGTAAATCCATTTTATATTCACGGACAACAGTAAGCTCCATTGCTAAGAGGGGTCCAACTTTCAGTCTCCTGCAGCATCCACTGGCCTTCAAGCTCTTGTGGAATCCAATTAATCACCCAAGTTCTAAATTGTGTAGCCATAGCTAAATGGGACTGTGTTGATGGACATTAGCCATAACCTTTTCCTTCCCAGAAGTCAAACAAATATCAGATACATGATTCTAGTCAGAAATGAAGGACTGATTGCTGGACTGCTTGCTGAAATCATAGCTGTGGTCTCCATTGACAGTAACTGAACTACAGTTTTAAGAGGTTAGCTTGTTACAGCCTTTTGGACCATTAAAACATAGAGAAAAGGGAATTCAAAGCTGGACATTACAAGATTTATTTCAAGCACTTTTTTTCCCTTCTGTTTTCAAGGCATGTTTTGGTCTTCCTCTTTGTGGTGCTTTGACAGTATTAAGCTGGTGTTAGTATTTGAACTGAAGCAGTGTTTGCTCTTGGTAAAGTATACTAGTCATTTTGACTTGCAGAGGTTGAATATTTTTAACTAAGAAGTCTGAGCAGAACTCACCACCCATTAGTTACTAGTAATAGGTTTTACAATTTATTTTCTGAGCTGCTGCCTGTCTTGGCAGCCTGAAATACAAATAATGTTAGAAATAATGGATGTAATGCAAGTGCTATTTTAGTAGTAGATGAGTATGTAAAGATACATGCTGTTTTTAATTTTTTTGGTTATTACCTTAATAGCACAGTACCATGCCTAGAGGATGAAGCAGCTCAGCAGCTGCTGGTAAGATATAGCGACATTCACTTTTATGTTCTTGACTCAGATCTAGCCTGGATTAGCAACAGAGAAAGGTCATTGTCCTATGACACACTTGTTCAGGTTTTTTTGGTTAAATTGGCTGTCTAACAGCAAAACCTTAGAAAATAAAGCTGAAAAGTGACCTGGAGAGGTCAGTAAGTCCATACCTTTGCCCTAAACAGAACTTCTTAGGAATCATTCTTGATAGATGCTTATTCTTTACAGTCTCCATGATAAAAGAGTTTATAGCCTCCCTCAAAAAATCTCTTGTACTGCTCAAGTGTCCTTACTGTTAGATTTTTTTTTTCCTGATCTAACTGACCTTTATTGTAATTTGCAACTATTCTTTGGTTTGCCTCTTGTGCATAGAAATAAGAGTTGGTGTCCATCTTGTTTATAACCATAGTTTTGATAAGCCAAAACTATTGTCATGTCTCTCTCTTCCCATTCCTTGTTGTGTATAAATAACACCAATCCTTGAGCTTTGAACTTGAAAACGCAGCCCTGACTTTTAAGATTCCGGTTGTTGTTATTATTACTGTCTTTGTCATTGCTGCATCTCAGTGCCACAAATGGGACGTGGACTCTAATACCAGCCATATTGGTGGCAAGCTGAGAAAAGAATAATTTCAATTTGCAGGTAAATGGGCTGAATGTAACATCTAAAATGTATCCCATGTGGTATCATGTCTGAATTCAATGGCGAAGGGCTGTCAATCCATCACACATTTCTGAGCGTTAAATCTATGAAGAGCAGCACAATTGAATTTTGCCTATTAAAAATACCTTATGGGCGGGTTTTGATCATTTTAGTTTTCACAGATGTTGCTTAATGTAAACAATCAGCTGCAGAGATAAAGAATCATTGTGGGCAAATGAGCTCTAAGAGCCTTTGCTCTTCAGAGGCATAGTAATGCTATTGCATTGAGGATTATTACACATTAAATTGGGAAAAGCTCATATGTCAGCAGTGTAATCACTCTTTCCGTGGTGTTTCACTCACAAATAAAAAAAAAAATATTCCCAGTTTGCAGAAAAATGATGCCAGCTAGATTTAGATTTATGGGATTTGTTTGTTTCCAAGTCAAAATTTCTATGCAAGGCCACTTGACAAAATATGGCATATGAGGGGCTATTTATATTTAGATCTCATATATTTTGACAAAAGAACCTGAATAGGTATGTATTGTTGGAAAATGAGTGGTAAAGCCCTCCAGCAACACCCTCTAGTTTCTTGAAAGAAAAAAACAACAACAAAACAAAACACCTTTCTTTTCCTCTCTGTTCAGTAAGGTGTTTTCCTTGTCTTTAAGTATAAATGATCATGTAGGCAATTCTTGCCATCGTATTTCTTATATATTTTATCCATTCTCTGCTTTTATTGTATTTTTCATTATTTCAATTATTCTGTCATTAAAAGAAGGAGACAAAAATTGCTATTGTAATTTTAACTGGGAAGTAGTATGTGCAGTTTATTATATCATATGCAATCTAAAGTGGGGAGTTGGATAATTGGGAATCAAAAGTTAGTTGCTGCTCAAATGTTTTTTTAAGATACGGAAACTTCCTTATATGCTTTATGTAATCTTGAGTTAAATACAGAAGTTTTCAAGTGAGATGTTTTCTTCCAGAAACTTGTCAACGTATTTAATACTTGCTTATTTGAATGCTAAGATGATTTTCCCTGCGTACTCTTCTTGGATGTTACATAGCAAAGGATAAACCTCATTGTATAAAAGTAAACATGCAGCTGATATCTGCCATTTTCTATTTAGGGATCTCACACAATATACAGTGGGCACAATATTCATGGTGGACTCGCAGGTCCTGTAGTCCCATAGTGACAATATATATTTACATGATTAGATCCATCTGAATAATGGTAGAACAAAGGTAATCTGTATGGATTTCTTTTTTTCTTTGCAGCTGCGTAGATAAATTCTTTTGTTATGAATTATCTTGCTACTTTAATTGAAATAAGTAAAATAATTGGGAACTGTACTATGCCTGTTTGGTAGAAATGAAGAGTATACTGTTCACAAGGATGCGTGGCTATTCTGACACTTCCGTATTAATCAGTTAGCCGTCCTACTATTGTCTCAAAGTGCATCAGCTGAAACAAAAAGGGAATTTTCTGGTGACATTTATGCATTCCTCTGCAGTCATCTGGATATGCAGGGTAAATGAGTGACATTATCCAGTTTGACAGCTGGAGAACCCAAGCATGGAAATGTTAAGTAGTTGTCTGAAGGTCTCTTTGGAACTCCGGTCTGTGGCCCACTGGTAAACAGCATACTTTAGGGACTTTTGCAGAACTCTAAGTCTTTCTTAAATCCCCATGAAATAACTACATTTCATCTTCTGTCATTTTTCCACTTTTTTAGGGGAATTTGGAGAAGTGTGCAGTGGGCGCCTAAAGCTGCCATCTAAAAAGGAAATTTCAGTGGCTATCAAAACGCTGAAAGTTGGCTACACAGAAAAACAGAGAAGGGACTTCCTGGGAGAAGCAAGCATCATGGGACAGTTTGACCACCCGAATATCATTCGATTAGAGGGAGTCGTCACTAAAAGTAAGCTATGACAGGGGCATCTGTTTTGCATAGGAGGTGTCACTGGAGGTGTCTTCCACCCTAAATTATTCTGTGATTCTCTGATCCTTCAAGGAAGAGCAAAAACAAATAAAAAACCTGAATTATCCATGTTTATGCTCTGCAAATCCTTCTAGAAATGTTTATGTTATAACCCTGTTAATATGTGCCAAATATCCTTCAAAAGAGATAACAGCAGAAACACATAGCTTGGCTTTTGCGATGTGTATTGTATTTCCTCAAAAACAGGAAAATAAAATTACCCATGTGCAAGCACCAGCGAAACCCACGCTGATGGATCCAACGAAGAATAGTGTCGGAGGCAATTGCCCACAGCGCGACTGGCAGCACCTTCACTGTCTTGCTGCTGAGAACTTAAAAACAGTATCCTGGGTTAATGAGATAGGGAAAAATTGGGAAATAAAAATGATCTGCTTGAAAAAAAACCTAGAGAACATGGAGAAAAAGGAGCATTTCTGAAGAACAGTGCAGCTGGGTGATAAACTGGCAGGTTAATAAACTCCAAAGCTACAAATTGCTACAAAGTGGCCAAGAGGGACTTGCTGATAATCTGTTAGGAGTCATGGTGTCTGATGTCCTAAGGTTTCCTAATTGCACTGAAGCAGTATGTTCTGCTTTCAACTAAATCATTAGATTTTATCGTTAGCACGAATTAATGAACAGCCCATCTGGCTACAGCAACTGATACTAGTATATTAAAAAATAAGTCCAAACTTCTTCCTATCTGGTTTTCATGCAGGGAGAATACTCCATGCGATACTCAGTATGTACCATTAAGAAGCATTCTAAAGATGCTGATCCTCTAGAATTTATACCTCTTAGTAAAAATCTCAAAAAGAAATCTCGGGACTTTAAGCTGTTAGTTATAAAATTGTTTTTATTTCTTTGATAATTATGTTTTTACTAATAGGCACTTTCTAAATCTGCCTTTGGATGTTTTTGTTGTGGGTTTGCTTGGGTTTTTTTTAAAGCATGTTTTTGTCTATGGTAACAAATCACCTTCTTGAGTTGAGGCAAATATATAACTGAAAACTCCTTCCATGTTTGGTACAATCCTGGAAAAGTAACATATTCAAAGAACCCTCTCCAGCTCTACTTCCCTTAAGATTGTAACAAGTTGTAACAGACATTCCTGAACGGTGGTGTCGGGCTTAGAGCTCCTCCCCAGCTTTCCCGTGGCAGCCTCCTCGAAGCCACTCAGATCCTGCATGCTCTTCTTCTTATGAGCACCTGTTGGGATTTGGTGCTGGTGATGATGTCTCATTTAGGCAAGTTCTGGATCTCGTCGCGTGTGCTGCTGATAGTCCTCTACCTTGAGGTGGAAAGACAGAAATAGTAGTAGAAAAGAGAGGTTGCATAAAGTACCACAACTGGCGTGTTTCGTAAGACGTAAATTCAGAGACTTTCTAAATTTCCATTGCAGCACAAGGTGATAAATTTAATGATCAAAGTCCTGCAGTAGTTATTAGGTAGGAGATCAATACGATTTTATATGAGGTATTCTGAAAAAAAAAAAAATTCAGAACTGCTCTGAAATTTTTCAGGGGAGTGGAAAAAATTGGTAGGATGTTTCCTGGTTCATCCTAGAGGACTCTACCAGCAAAGCAGCTCCTTGCCATTTCAGTCAACTGATTAGAATGTGCTGAGGACATTTCCAGTTTAACTGGGTAGAAATGTATACCAAATACTTTAAGTAGATGGTTTTATTGGTTTTGAGGAATCTTGGTTTTCAAATTACGTGATTCATGGTTTCACAAACATAGACAGGCATGAAAGAATTTCATAGCTTACTGCAACAAATTGTATGAAATAAAAACCGCACAAGAATGTGTCTAAAAATAACTAGTGAAAGGTATGTAAAAGCCTATATGTTATGAAGAGACATAATTAAAATAATAATGCTTTCTCTAGCTGTGATTCATGAAAGTCTATTTTGCTGATTTAAATAACAAAGAAGTTATTCTTCAGCTTAGGTCTCACAGTCCCATTAGGAAAGGACTGCCAGATCTGCCCGTGTAAATCCAAGTTATCTCCTGCTTTTTAATGACACATGCTTTGTACAGTCAGAATAACATTTGCAGTCCCAAAATTACTTGAAACGCCAGCATCAGTCTGTACACAGCTGAGCTAAAATCTATTTTGTTACATTTTGTATTTCTGTGGCACTTGAGGAAATAATTTAATTGCTGTGCATGCAGGAATTTGTGCATTGCTTTTGAATGCGCATTACTAATTCTGTCTGTATTCTGTAGAAGTGACTATTAGTAAGTTGGCTACTCAGCTGTATTCACAGCAGACTGCTGTCTGTTTCGGGGGGCTGGGAGTGCCAGCTGCCTGTCACATTTAAGTATGAGAGAGCAAGCTCTGAATATTCCCAGCTGAAGTCGATAAAAGCCTCAGGGATACATCACCCTCTCCAGACAGCTTGAACACAGCAGTTGAGAAAACTGCTCTGGGACTATTTGTATCCATTTTACTGGGTAAAATTATGTGGCATAAATGCAAGCAACGACAATCATTTCTTTTCTTTAACATTCAGTAGGGTGATAGAAGGACAAGAAGGTTGTGGGGTTTGTTTTTTTTTTTTTTAAAAAAAAAGCCAAACCAATATACTGTAATAACAAATTAGCAAGCGTTCATATTTTTTAATGATAGCTATTAAATCACCCTCAATAGCGTTAGTTTATGTACAGTCAGTAGAGAGGCTGTGGAGTATTTGCTGGATCGCCCTCAGTACAGGTAATGCATAATAAACAGGCAATATGACCTTTTCTTCATTAACCAAAGTCTTATTGACAGGTGGCCCTTAGCAATGATCTAACTTTTCATACTAAGCAGATCTTCTGAAGCAATTCCTAATAACTTCAGTTGTCATGATCCCTGTAACAGGACCATTTGGTATGAGAAGTTTCCAGCCTGGGATGGCTGTGGTTTGCCAGTGGGACAACCCACCGGCAGCATGGAGGAGGTTGCACCCACCAGATAAGACTTCAGTCCTTAGCTCCAATGCGGAGTTGTTCCCCTGCTTCACGTTGGTTTCTGTTCTGCGTTTTCCTGATGCACCAGTCTGCTGGGCGCACCGTAGGCAGTAGTCTTAATAACCAGCGCACATGTTCTGCTTAGTTTACTAATAATTTGCAGCAATTTGTAGCCTGTTATTGTAATAAATTTCAGCAACACTGTTGACACAAGTTGTTATCATGTATAAACGGCTGTGCTTTGATAAATGAATGCAGAACGTTCTTTTAAAAGTGCACCGTGTTGCTTCAGAGCATATGCTTCTTATTATGGACACATTTCCAACTCAACGAGACTGAAACCCTGCACTTGGGGCTTTAAGAGTATGGGTGAGCAAGGCAGGAAGATGCTCTCTTAATAATTTGAAAGACGTATCTTAGACGTCTCTAATTTCAGTCATCTGATTTGTCATAAAATTGACTGAGTTTATACAAAAACCAGGCACCTGATTTCAAAGTAGGTGGATTTATCGTAGACATTTTTGGATAGCCCCGTTGGTGTGCTGCCCTTTTACTTGAAAGATCCAGCAGCATTTTCGGAGCATCACCAGAAATGCCTTTGGGTTTATGTTACACACACAGCGTGAGGTACTTTTCCTTGCACTGCATATTTCTTGCTAACAAGAGTAAGGAAGCAACAGAAATTTTTTTGAGGTTTTACATCATTAGGTCTTTTATCTGTACCATATCCTATATAATTCAAGATTAATGTTTTGGATAAAAAGTTTGTTCCTACTAGGTAATGGATGACAGAGTCGGTTACCCATTAGTGTGACTCCCACGGTATAACACATCATTTGCACAGCAGAAAGAAGATACTTTAACCCATTAAACCATACAACGAGGACAAAGGATTTTCTTCTCATTATATTAAACTCATTCTGTGAAATTAATATTTCTCTTCTAAGAATTTCTATTTGGTGGAAGTTGTATTTTCTAAGAAACAAACAAAAGAAGGAGTTGTTACCATTTACTTTGCTTTTTTAATGGCTTTCTTGCTTTTAATTATACTGGGTACCTCTTTCCTGCCTCACGCTGTTCAATTTTAAAGGTTAAAATATCACCATGCCTGCTATACAATATGCAGGCGTTTGTCATGCTTTTATGGTCAGATGCCTTCCTGTATTATACCTGAAATAATAATTCATCTCCTTAAATAACTTCATGCTCTTGCACACCTTTCTGTCTACCACAAAGAGAAAATAAACAAAGCTTTAGAAAATATTATGCAATAATAAAATCCATATGATGGTAAAATATTAGCAGGGCGATGACCTTTGTCTGGAAACTTCACCATAATCACATTAATTTTTTGCATTCGTTTCTCTCCCAACATGTCAGGGTTCCATATAAAATCTTGGTTATGTTACAAAAGACCTTAGGGTAGAAAGAATGGTCTGGATTCTGATCTGAATCTGCATGGATGAGTTTTGAAAGATACTAGAGGCTTTTCAAGGATGCGGGGCTGTTTCTTTAGAGCGTGCCGCTGTGCCCTGTGGATGCAGTGTGCTCGGCCCCCGGCTAAGTCGTATTTGGCAGGAGGGGAGGTTCATGTTATCCATGATCCCCCCCGCAGAGGGAGGCAGGACTGCTTGCAAAGAGGGCTCAACCCCAGCACTGGGAGGTGGCTGTGTTACAGCTCTGCTTTTCTTTCCAATGCCCTCGATTACTTTTATTCCGCACTTTCCCTTCCATCTCTAATCCCACCCCAACGTTTTCCTTGGCTTGTGCGAGGAAAATACTGAAGCTCTACAATTTAAATGCATTGTAAATACCCTCCTGAGGGAGAGGTTTTTTCCTATTGCCTCCATGCACACCATTTAATCTCTCCCTTACTGTAGTTTCTGAGGAGCATCCTAACTGTGGCCATGCAGACCAGGGCACCTCTGGAGCGGAAACTATGACTCCCCCCACAGCAAGTGCCGAGTTCCCTTCCAGAGGGAGCCTGGGGTAAATGCATGGCAGAATGCACCTACTTCATTGCATAAATTCAACAATTATATGAAGGATTATATTCAACAGTGGTGAATAAGACACCGTATACTGAAAATGCTTCACTTTGTGTCTTGGGACTTGAGCTGCTAAAAATTGTATCAGTTTATGTTGAAACGACTGTGTTTCTGTTGATGTCAGTGAAATTAGAATTATGTTGTGGACAGAGCTGGTTTTGCCCATGCATCTTTTGCTTGTTTTCTGAATGTAAAATTATCCTTGGGATTTGGAAGATTTGGGCGCGCTTGTGATATACCTGTTTTTACTGATCATCATGTATTCGTTTTAAATGCTTGACCCCTGTAATATGTTTGTAGGTAAACCAGTCATGATTGTTACTGAATATATGGAAAATGGTTCCCTGGACAGCTTCCTACGGGTAAGTGCAATAGAGAATTATATGGTGCAGGACTGGCTCTTGTTCTGAATTTGTTATGAATTTGCTGCCACTCTACTCTGATTCATCAGCAGGTCTTATTGCTTGATATTTCATTATTTCCAGTTGATTTTGTATACATTATGATGTGCTCAGAAAGCCAGGTGGGGATCTGCTAGTCCCTTTTGACTGTTTGCTGGAAGTATTATTCCAAAATGAAGAACGTTTTTGTTTTATTAGTATGTCACATCAATAAAAAACAAAACAAAACAACGTTCTGGCACACAACAATGGAAATTGTTTTTCTGAGGACTGAATTATTACTGTAATGCAGTTATGCTTATTGGTTGGCAGCCTGTATGTCTTACCAAGCGATTTGCAAAGTGAATGGATTTGTGGAAGTTTTATCAGTAAACCAATAGTACTGAGCCAAGAGCCTTTTCCCTAAGTGTGAAAAGTTTAGGGAGTAATCCCGTACCTGAGGGTGTTTGAACTGTTTTGCTAGCAAACTTTATCGGCCTGTTTTCTTTCCCCAGCCTTAGACATGCTAATACTGTTGTTGATTTATCTTTGTTTTCTGTCAAAGTTGGTAGCGAGCCTAAAAAAATTTGAACGCTCCCTGTGTCACCAAGATTTACTTGTGGCAAAACAAGAAGTGTAGCAGAAATGAAATCCCATCTGAGGGGAAACGCTAGTTTAATTTTAATTTGTTAGGGCAAACTCAGCTGTGGCTGGGAGACTGCTTTGGTTCTGCCACGGTTGAATGACATTATCCCCCAAATTCATAACACTGAACTAGACGTTTAACCCCAAAAGGGGATATATTGTCAACCTTCGTTTCAGTATGTACTATGTATGTTATGATGTCCACTGGAGCATGTAAAATACATATAAATAATGTGTCAGTATATCTGAATGAAATATATCTGTACTGAACTGTACGTATTTTGTTTAGGCTAAAAATCCTTGAAGAAAGCTCTGAGCAAAAGAGAATAATTTCTGACTATACAAAACAGTTGTTCACCTTGTTCGTACATTTGAGTGTGGATTTATTTTTATATTTTTTTTACTACTTTTACATGGAATCGTTGATAAGAACCTTGTGACTCATTAATATCACAGGCAACCCAGGCAATATAACCCTTTTTATATAAATGCCTTTGAAAACTGTATAGTTTGCTTTCCCCATTGCTATTGAAAGGCTATCTCAGTTTCTCATTCCTTTCATGGTTAGAAACCTCCCTCTGGTTTCTAGCTAAACCTTTTCCAGGGTCTATATAGATCCTCTTGTGTTGGCTCTAGTTAAAGAAGGTTTCATAACAGGGAATTGCTAAGAGTCTTTCATAATAATGAATTTCTTCATGAAAGAGAATTCTGAGAGGCTCTTTAAGCATCTGTTGTGCCATATATTTGTCTAATGTTTACAGTGCTAATATCACCCCTAAGTATATTAATCAAAAATGAAATTAATGCAATCCGTCTTGCAGACTGATTCGTGTGAGCTCACCCCACATGGCAGAGCCAGCTCCCATGTATTTAATAAAATTCTGGAAAAGCAGCAGGAAGAGCTGGAGAGCTGCCCATGATACATTTATAGCACTGGGGGATTCATTTGAGAGCTGCACTAGGGCGTACTGTTGTCCTGTCATCTATGTACCTATATATCAATATCAAAGCTAGATGTTAACAAACAGCATTAGTAAGAGCTGGGAGATTTAAAACATGTGTCTAGAAGTAGACAATTAGAAGTATATGCGACTATTGGTTTCTAGGCTAAGTCACAGTGTGTTTAAGTGATTTTTGTGTTCCTGAAGTTGAGGAAAATTTTGAGGAAGAAGTTTAAATTTAATGAAATTTGAAAGCCAGTGAATCAGATCAGCATTTGCTTTTGTTAGAAAAAATGCTTGTGTAATAGAAAACTTTCATTAGTCCATTGGGTAAGGCTGGGATTTTCACTAACAATTCCTATGATCTTTGAGGGAATTTGGACATCTGTTTCCCTAATGTCCTGACACTCCAGTCTCATGAGCACACACAACTTTGATTTATGTGCCGCTTTCACACAGCCCCTATCTAGGAAATTAAAATTCTGATGACAGCAAGAATGGAAAAAATGAATTTTTATCTGAATTGAAAATCTGTCTCCTTCCCTCAGCTGCCTGGGAAATTATCTTCTGCAGATCAAAGTAGTTCTACACGTTTAAATCATGACCCCGACTCAGGAGCTCTTCGCTTGAGGAGCTTCCAGAATTCAAAAATTCTGTGTAAGGAGGAACACGAACAATCTCTGAAATGACATTTCAAATGTTTTCCAGAAACATGATGCCCAGTTCACAGTCATCCAGCTAGTAGGCATGCTTCGAGGGATCGCATCTGGCATGAAATATTTGTCAGATATGGGTTATGTCCATCGAGATCTAGCTGCTCGTAATATCCTCATCAATAGTAACTTGGTATGCAAAGTCTCAGATTTTGGTCTCTCTCGTGTACTGGAAGATGACCCAGAAGCTGCTTACACCACAAGGGTGAGTTTCTGTGTTTGTTTAGCCTTTTAAAGTTCTTGTTGGTTTTGACAAAGTTAGGCTGAAATCTGAGGGAGTCCCTGAGGCTTAGACTCCGGGTTGCAGAGGCCATCCAGTCTTGCATGCCCAGGGATGTTCAATAAACCATAAACTCATCGCAGCTATTTTTTAATTCATGTGTCAGAGAAGCTAGAAAGCAAAAAATATGGTTTCTGTTGGTAGATTATTTTTCTTAAAGTATGCAAAACTCACGTTTTCTTTCTGCTGGGTGCATAAATGAGTGAATATCACAATTAAGGCATGAGTTAGTTTGGCGCACAATAATGTAAGACTTCATGTGTGTTTTGAGCAGGTTTTGTTACACTGCTGACTTAGCTCCCGCGCAGTAAAAAAAAATCCTACCCAGCAATATTTTATTTTATTTTTTTTACCTTTTTATTTCTTCTAGTATGATGGGACATATGTCTGATTGGAGCATGCTGATATCATTGTTCTGCAAGGGTTTATCAGTTATACCTGCTGTTGTAGCCCTAACTGAAAACTTGAGTAAAACAAAAAATGAAATCTTGCTTAACGATGTAATAAACCTCCTGTTCTTTCTCCTTCTTATACCATATGTACAAAGTCGTACCCATCTTTTGGAGATGTAATGATATCAAGGAGGAGACTTACCTCTGACTGTTTCATCCTGAGTCAGAGAAGCTTTTATCAGATAGGGGACTGCCCATAGTGTACGCTGCTGCTTGTTTCTTTTCTGGATTTCATTCTGCCTGAAAAGCTACCTGGAAGCTACGCTGTTGGCTTAGAGCCTTAGAAAAGCCACAGTGTCTTCAAATACAGCTGTGCCACACCTCTTGTTCTCACCTGAATAGCGCTTCTGTTTTATTGTGGAAACCTTGAAGGCATACATTTAGCTTTGTGTATGTAGATATTACACTGGGATGTCTGTTGTTCACTTTAATCCTATTGCAAGTGGATTTTATTAACTTTAGAAAATGTGGCATCAATCTCCAGAATCTTAGTCAAGTGTAATTTGCAGTGATGCCTAGTAATCGTCTCCTCTTCACTGTACAAACCAGATTAGAGTAGAGCGTACCAGCAAAATCTTAATGTGGGTTTTCTAGGGCTTCCTTCATTCCTGATCACTGACAGGAGCAATCAATTACTGTGGTAGTTTGCATGTTACCTTCTTCATGATTGAAATAAAATAACATGTGACAAATGAGTAAAGAAATCCTAGCTGTTTCCTTACACATTATATATACATTATATACACATACGTTTATAGATACATATTTATCAATCACGCCTTCATAATTTACCAGGCATAAAGACTCTATTCTTTATTTGACCTTCCAGTGCTTTCTCTAACTTCTGACAAGCTTTGGCATGTTGTTAGAAATAAGCAATATGTACCACTTTAGAAAACTGTCTGCAGAGATCTCTCATGGTTAATGTAAAGAGACGTTAGTAGGAGAAAGCAGTATTCGTGCTCAATATAGGTGCAGCATTCATAAGTAAATATTAATATAATGCAAGAATTACTCAAGAGAAAATTGTCTATAATTCAGCCAGAGGTTTATTGCCTTGTCAGATATGCTTGCCTGCCCTCTTCTTAAAAACTCCCGTGAAAGTAATGGATGTTAGTGTCTCCGAGGTAAACAGTTTTAGATATAGTATTTATCTAGTCTCATATTTAACTTCCTTCCCCCGGGATGTATGCTTGTAAGCTAAGGCAATTACTCTGTGTCCTACCACTACTGCCCATAGGCAGGTGATCGATCACTGCTTTAAAGCAACTGCTTACATGCACGGAGATTGCCACCCTCTTCGCACCCATCCCTCCATTCTTTTATTTTCTAAACAATTTTTCCAAACTTACTCTTCTTGCTGGTCTCCTTTAGATTCTTTTCAACTTAACTACATTTTCCCTAAATCCCAAAAAGGGATACTAATCCCCAGCACCAAGCATAGCATATTTATCTCATATTTCTTACGCATGCCCTTTCTGTTAATATCTCCATCAGTGAAAAGTCTCTCCGTCTCCTTCCACCCCCAATACAGCTTTGCCACATGGTTGGCTTCTGTTCTTCTGCACAGACACATACCTCTGCCAGGCTTCGAGGTCCAATCCTCTTATTCCAAAAATCACCTGGGCATGCAAACTAATTTGTAAGTTAGTAATGGCATTTTGTGTTTTCACATAAATAGCTGAAGAAACCTTTGAGTCCTACTTAACTTAGATGCATCAAACTGCATAGTATGCAGCTTTGTAAGGGAAGCATGCTGCCCTGAAAATGAAGCAAATGTCAGTGACATATATCCACAGGTGACCTAGGACAAACCAGGGTGCACAAGGTGTCAGTGTTTCTGGCCAGTGTTACATATGAATTTCTTATGGCCAAGTGCAGTGTAGATTTTTTTTTTCTTCTTCTTCTGCCACCTATTTTCAAAGCCTGCCTGCCTATTTACATTTAGATTGTGAAATCAGATGGAAAGAAACTATTTTGTAAAGTGTAATCATCTGTGTTCAGTAAACTCCATCTGGCATTTATGGTGTATATGCAAACTGCTGCAGGAAGATGCTCAGATAATTAAAACCTTCAAATACAACCTAGGACAAATCTAATTTTCTTCAGAATTAGTTGCTGAATATACCTCTGCCACATCTTGACTCTCAGAGAAGGGCAAGGCTATTTACTATTCATCTTTCTGCTCAAGTTTCCTTTGAAGTGAATCTTGTATACGTGTTCAGGTAGTGTGTTTGATCCCCAACTTAAACAACTGGGGACCACAAGCGTGAAACAGAGCTCCAGTCCACTGGAAGAAAGCTGGGCAATTCATGTTCCTGCTGTTTAGTCATATCACAAAATACAGTACCGTTCCCTAGGCTGCTTCTAGTGCATTTACAGGCACTAATTATATGGCAAAACCAAGACAAAAATAGTGCCACTTTTTAAAATAATGGCATCATCCCAAACAATTTAATGCCTTTACAACTAAAGGATGACAGCTACTCAGCAGGATCTTTGAAAAAAAAAAAACAAAAAAAAAATCCAAGTTACGACCATAAGGCCAAACATTCAAACAGTAAAGAGTGCGTATTATAACAATGGATAGAGACTTTTGCCTCCCCTCCAACTCTTCCCACTCCCGGTTCTCCATTTAATATCAGTGGTACTAGATAAATTTACACAATAAGCTGCAAAGTAGGATGTTTTATCTATTTAGCTTCCTCTTCTACCCCTATTTTCCACCTGTAAATGTCAAAGCCTGAGAACAATTCCATTGCTTTAATTCATGATTGCAATTCGGGATTGTTCTACCCCCAAGAAGCCCAGTCAGCTCTTCAGGCTTTCAATACACACCACTGACTGGGTGAAATTTTATGTTGTTCTGTTCTCAGAAGCTGTGTCTGAAGCTTTGCATAAAGAATATGAACATCTATCCTTTTATATATCAATAATGCATGTATCCCTTCATATATCAATACATAATCCGTGACATTCATGGTATTGTACAAGAGCTCTGAAGGACAATGCACAGATCACAGGTGCATATGTGAAATACAGGGAATCAAGAGTTGTAAGAAAACTTTGCCAGCTGACAGGGTCATTTTTTACCTCTTGAATTATTGTCACTGACTCGATACCACAAAAGGCCTTTGGCAGCCTGTGGTCTGCCTGCTTACAGAAGCAGAAGCCAGCATGTGAATTAGACTGACTGAGTGTTTGGATTTTTTTTTTTTTTTTAATTTTTTTTTTTTTTTTTAGCCTTTTTGTAGGGGG
>VYZM01018172.1:102920-151237 GCA_013398915.1 Dromas ardeola
TGTTTTTTTTTTTTTGTTTAATTTTTTTTTTTTACTGAGCCTTTGTGCAGGAGGGAACGTACTGTAATTATCTATGTTCTCCGCACCTATTCACTTTTAATCGAAAGGCCAGGATTGTATTAAAATTGTCATTGTCAAATTGATCCTTTTTATTCTTATTATTTTTAGATGTCTGTATGACAAGTAGGTGGACTAATGACACAGTATGAAGTGGAAGTAAATTTAAACCATCACACATGTAGAGGGACTGTAATTATGTCTCTCAAAGGCATAATATTTGGGTAATCAGTAGACGAACTTTGACTATTTAAATGCATAGTTGGATACATCACTGGTGTTCGTGGCATTTCAGTGTAAAACACTGTCCGGTTATTATATTTGCATGGATAACTCCTCATTAAATCTACATCACTTCAAAAAATACTGTGCTTTGACGGCAAGTGTTCTGGTAGCCTGTGCCCCCAGGTAACGGTGCCAGAGCGGGGAGGGGAGGGCAGGGCAGGGCGCTGCTCCGTTCCGTGCCACAGGGAAGGACACCCAGGTCCTTTCTGTTAATGCACACGTTAGTGCTACTGGTGCTTGACAGAAATTTGTCATGGTTTGTTCATTCCCTATATATACAAAAACATGGTAATACAGTCTGAATGTATTGAAGGGTGTGGTAAAAAAAAAAGGAAAAACAAAAACACCACAAATTCTCTTGCCTGATAAGCATTAGGAGAGAAGCAGAGCTCTGTTATCATTTACCACTCGAGAAGGAGATAATGTCAAGATAAAATATTCATTAGTAGGGGATGAACAAGTAGCATCAGGTAATTTTCAGGTCCTTAAGAGGGTAAGTCAGGCTCATCTCACTCACATGAAACCACCTTGCATCTTACATGTACCAGTAAGATATCTCCTGAACTAGCCTAAGTCAGGTAATGAATTAATGTCAGGCTTCTACCTTCAGGTTTCCCTGCAAAGTTCTTCTGATAATTCTGTTAGAATCCATTTTTCTTGATTCTCCTCTCCCCAGGCCTGTGGCTTAGGTGCCTGTGGCAGTCACCCTGTAACAGATTATAAATCAGAATATTGGAATGGGTTATGAAGGCCTGGAAACAGCTGCCTTGTGCCGGAGTGCCAGACGCACTAGAAATAAATTGAGGACTTCATTGACTTTAGATGAATTATGCTGAACAACCAGATACTGTAGGAATCACAGCTCCATCTAGAGCAGATAAAACCTTTGGTTACTGCTGGCTTACTAATTTCAAACCCCGAGAGGGGTTCTCTGACCGAGACTGCCTGGGATTTTGAGCTCCAATAACAAACTCCTACAATTTCTAATAGTACTGCTTTCTTTCTACTCAAATTCAGGCAACTTATTTGGCTTCATGACGAGCATGCTCTTAAAGAGAGACCATGACAAAAATATGTAAAACCCGTATTTATCTTCAGAAAATAATCAGTATATATATTATCAGTAGCTAGTCCTGCATGCACATGTAGGTTTCTCTTTATAAGCCTGTACCAGATTCGGGCAAACCTTTTTTCTAGACATATCTATAAAGATTTTTCATTTAGGATGTTTGTCTTACATGTTCAGTCCCAGTAGTACTAATTTTGAAGGGCAGGAGCCCAGTAATACCAGCCAATAAATTAGAGTTTCAGATTTTCCAGTGCAGGATAAGCAACAGAAGTAGCAGATAAAGATTGAATTGTATGAAAGCCTAATGGACATACAATACATAATTTTAAAAAGCCAAGCAGGTAGGATTTCTTAGCTCTTTCATCATAGCAGTTTACAGAGCATTTTAAACATCGGGAGATGGGGGAGAAGGAGAAAAAACAACAGACGAGTAGGGAAACAAGTATGGGAGCTTAGTTTACCCAGCTCCAACTCTATGGTCTAGGAGAAAGTGTTTGGTTTAATTTATGCAAAGGTAAATTATGTAAGGTATCTTTGATCCTGGCAAAGGATATTACAAAGCATATCCTGATTTCTGGCAAAGCAGAAACTTGAAGAGGTGGTATGTGTTCAAATGAGATGTGTATTTCTCAAAAATGGTGGAAGAGAAAGGGGATTTTCTAATGCTGAATGATCATGTTTTTTTTAATTTCAAAATAGACTATTTGAATTACAGCAAGCCTTATAATTTTCAAAGGTAATAGCAATAGAAAACTACGCATTTGGTTTGATACGACTCTTCAGATTTTCTGCATATATTGATATTTGGACATCTGCTAAAATGTGAATGTTGCATAATCCTTTGGGGGGAATTGTTTTTGTGTTAAAATGCTTATTTGTCTAAAAGATACTTACCAGAGCTTTTTTTTTGCTGTTCTTGCTCTTAAATTATTCAACAAATTAGTCAACAAAGTCCTCTTTTAAATACAAAGATAAGATTGACATTTTTGTGACAAATCGGGGAGCAAAAATAGCAGTTACTCCATTCAGTGGCAGTTGATTTCTTTTTTAGCTACATTTTAATACCCTTCTTATTTTACTCTTGTTTATGGTAATGCAACGTGTATCTGTACACTTGTATAGAGTTACAGCTGAGACTTAGCAAAGAAAATTTATTTCCTTGTAATGAAAGCTAGGGTTGATGTACCTTCATTTCTCACTAAAACAAACAAAGCCAGAAGAACTTTATTTCATTGAGTTTACAATCTTCCTTAACCTGCAATAAAGCAGTCCCAAAATGTTCGGAGACTAATTAATGTCATTTTATGTAAGCGTGTTTCTCCAATTGTATAAATGACTTCTTCCATAAGATTACAAAGGTAAAGACCTTTTCTCAAATATGGTATTTCCTGCCCTTGTGTGTGACATCTGGCAATTATTTCTCGAGGGTTCAGCAAGAAGGGCTCCATTTTCGTGTCTTGACATGAAATTAAAAGAGTGAGCCTAAAGCCACCCACAGAAATTCAGATTCTTTAGAGTAGGATTCTGGAAACTCCAAAACGGTACTTCTGTGTTTCACAGGACCAGCCCTTATGCTGAGGCAAGAAAAACAACAGAACTGTTCCCTGCCTCGAGGGCTTTCTTATGTGGCACGTCCTAGGTGTATGTTCTGCCATCCCTCTATTCTAGATGGAGCTGAAGCAATTGCTGGAGAATGAGGCCAGGCTGGCTACATCGCCAGCATTCCACTGATGACACCTAGTTCTGTATCTCAGCTTCTTTCAAATCAGATGGCTCAGTCTCTTTCCCAGAATCGCTGTTGCCTCCGGGCACAAGGGGAGGGATCAGCAGAGGTGAGAGGAGGCTTGGGGCTGGTCTGAGGTTTCAGTGCTACCATCGGAAGCAGCAAGGATCAACAGTTCCCTCTTTTATATCTCCACCTGGCCAGGAATTTGAAACATTTCACCTCAAAATGAATGGCAGTGTTGGTCTGGCCTGCTGGACATGCTCACCCGTGGGAGCCCTGGCAGGGCCATGGAGCTCAGAAGCTCCCACCAGCCATGGGGCACGGTGGTGGCCCCTCATGCCTGGGCTCCAGCAGCCCCACGAGCTATACTTTCCTTTCCAGGTGTGATCCATGGAGTCGGGTTTGATCTGTAAAAGTCCTTTGCAGTTTACATTGTGTGTATACTGGAGAGGCAGTTTTGTCCTGACAGTTGAGATGAGATGGGCTGGGGTGGGTGAGCACCTGGTGGGGAGGTCTGTGCTGGGGGGGCTGGTGACCGCAGGGTGCAGCCCGGGCTTCCCCCGCCTGCTCCTCTGTGCCAGCAGCTCCAGGGCACCATGGCCTTGAAGCTGCTCTTTAAGTCTGCTCTGTTTTGCGGGTATCTTCTGAGCCTGTGGGACAAGCGGGAGATGTTTGATTTGGAAGCTCTCTCTGTTCATGTCGGTGGGTTTTCGTTTGTGTAAATTCAGGATATGGCTTTTTCCCAGCACTGACATTCTTTAATGGAAATCAAACTTCACCCTACTAGTATGTGTAGAGAAAAGATTGAAAAAGTGGGATCAATTTCTTTATCATCCACCATCTAAAAGTTTAAGTGGATTTGGTGTGAAAACACTAGGACACAGGAGAGCTTTCCTTGTTTCTTGGCTGTGCCTTGGGCTCACTGAGGAACCCTGGACATTTGTAAAGCGGGTATACTATTGCTTCTCAATAGATTATGAGAAAAACGATATCATTTTTATGTTATCAGTAGTTTCATGGAGCAGCACTGGGAATTGTGACTTTTTGTGACTAAAGAACATCATCGTATAGATTTCCAAGTTTGACGGAGAGGCACATCAGACCCTCCAGTCTGGCTTCTGTGATGAAACAGTGGATTCAAATACTGCTTTTTATTTTCTATGTCCTATTTGTTTGTCCACAAGTAATGTGGAAATTTACCTGATTTTAAGGGTTGTGTGTGAAATTAAGGTTTGTCTTTTGGTTAAGGTAGGGAGTCTGCTAAATAGGATGGGATCCTTAAAAACTGTAAGCCAAGATAGATTCCCTCTTTGACCTTTGCCAAGCCTCTAAGACATATGTAGTGACATTTTGGAGGTCTAAATTGTAGCCTGAATCAGGCCTGCCTGTGTTGCTTATATTTAGTCTAATTCGTGGAGTATTAGCCATGAAATTGCTGATACTTAGGCTCCAGTGTATTTAGGCTGTATTAAAGATTTTAATTAACGCTGATGTCCGCATTTCTATTGTTAACCAAGCTAGTTAACCTAAAACTGGTGAGTGTATGGCTACGCTCAGTGCAGGTACACTTTATGGATGCGTAGGCAAAGCATTAGTATCTTTACATTTTATTTCCTGCTGATTATTCAGTGGAAATAAGAGCATTCCCTTCCCACATGGGTTATTGTGAGGATAGGTGTATGACTGTAGTATAATGGGGGTTGCAGAGGTACCTCAAATAGCTAGTCTAGTGTGAAATCCCCAGAGGATATCCCTGCACATGTTGTGCATGCCTGGAACTGGAAAAAACTTTAAACTCTCACAGTTTTCTGTATTGAAATATATCCATTCCAGTGTTACCTTCATTAACAAGTTTTGCACCGCTGTCTTTTAGAACTGTGTTTTCTCACGTGTGACTCACAAACCAGAGTCTTAAAGACCTCTGTCAGAGCCGGCACCATTGGAAATTGTCTCTTTCCTCTAAGTCTCATCTTGCAGAAACTCAGCCTGAGGCTGCTTGTGTGCATTTTACTATTTTGACCTATGGCACCAAGTGGTGGCCGTAATCAGAGAGAGATGTTCCCCTAACTGCAATATTAATTGTAGCAGTAGCTTTAATTCTTTTCAAGTTTACATCGTTTAATGATGGCTTGCTCCTCTTGTGACTGTAACAAATGTTTAAGACTGCTTCCCTAGATTACATTTTTGCACTCTCCCCTCTGCACAGGTGACCCTGTCTGAATCTGTCTTTCTGTGATTGTATCTCAATGCTTTGGAATGGGAAATTTGTGCATACGGTCACAGTCACTGCCTTGTGCAATTGGAGGCTTGGCTTTAGTGAAACAGAGCAACATCGTGGCCCCTCATTTTCCTTTAATGTCCTAGAAAACATGGGGCGAAAACACGGTGAAACCATGCAGGTTCCGCACCAACAGGGAATTCACTTGAAATACCTTACCAATAGCCAAATCCAGCCCTCTTGTGCAAAGGGATCTAGCATGTAAGCAACGACCTCGGACTAGCTTTTTCATCCTTCATGCTGTATGACTGTCTTGCAAGTTTCCAAACATTTTATAACTGAAAATCAGCCATACTTAACTTACCGTTTATTATTATCTGCGCATATTGTGCTCCACATAAATATGTATGTGTGTGCATATATGTATATATACATGCATACAGTATGTATACTATACTATAGAGCTTCAGTAGATTTTGCACTGTAATGTATTTTACTCTGTATAGTACACAAGATATTTTCATGACAAAAGGCAATAGCATTTGCCAGTTTATGCTGTTCTTTACACCAATATAATGATGAATGAGAATCTCAGAGATAAAATAATCCATCATGCAAAATTATGTCCACTGTATTACAGTGAAGTGGACTGTTTTATTTTGTTTTGCTCCTAGGGGGGCAAGATTCCTATCCGATGGACATCACCAGAAGCCATTGCATATCGGAAGTTCACATCAGCCAGTGACGCGTGGAGCTATGGGATTGTTCTCTGGGAGGTGATGTCTTATGGAGAAAGACCATACTGGGAGATGTCCAACCAGGATGTGAGTATATTGTTATCTGAGTTATGTTCTCAAATAAAGGATCAAGCTGTGAAAGGAAGTGAAGCATAATGAAACCAGGTGGCTCTGAGTTTTTGACGTTGACATTGAATAAGATGTAGGAATTAAAATCTCCCTGAACTTAACAAAAAGCCAACGTCTTTATAGTGGGGTATTTTGGACCTTTGAAGGAACATATTAGAGAATTTTATCACGCTGGTGGTTTTCTGTAGGATGATTCAAACAATTCCACTGCAATGAGGTCATTGCCTTTTACATTCCTTAGCTTATTGTTAAAAATCCTCCTAAATTTCTGTTGATCCCTTTTGGTTCCACTTGTATAATATTCTGTAGAAGTTTTCTGTAAATATCAAATACACAGAATAAGCTCTTGGAGCTTGTGAAAAAGAGAAGGAAAGCATTTCTACTAAGAGTTTAATGAAACCAAAATACTTCTGGAAGTAATCAGCAGACAAAATAGAGAAGTAGCGTGATCTTATTAGAAGCCTTCCAATATAGGCTTCTTTGCAACATTAGTAAACTATCCAAGCCTGCAATCCAAATGATTAATGGACGTCTCCCAGTATTTTTGTAAGAAGCATAAAATTTCCCCAAATAAGATTTTTATTGTATCTCTTTTGGGTTCTTTTTCTGTTGTCTTATTAATCCTAGATTTATTCCACAGGAGTTACTTATGAACTAAATTTTCTGAAGTACAGTCACTAACACAAATAGATTTTCCAGGGGATTGGTATCTATTGTTACTAGTACTAAATTTAAAAAAGTCAGTAACATAGATGCAGTCAGACATTCTCTATACTACTTTATGTTAAACAAGGAAAAAAAGAAAACTTCCTTTCAACTTAGTACTTCTTGAACCCAAGCTTCTGCAAAAAAATATGTACTTCTTTTAATTAGTCATGAATGTTTTTTCTGTTGTTTGTGGAGATTAAGGACTCATGTTATGTAGACTGATATACTAGTGGAATGCCTTTAATAATATCATATTGAAATCAGAAACAGAAGGATTAACCTGTTTATGGGCCTCTGCTTCATGGCTGCTTAAACTATGGACTGTTTTCCTATCCCTGTTCTGACTCAGAATAGCTTTTCCTGCATTTGAATTAACTGATCCAGATAAAAAGGAAAGATTGACAGAATACGGCTTTATCATTTCTTTTAGAATACATTGGGGTTTTATTCATGGTACAATAGATAGTGTAGGACTGATCAAGAGGTGTTACACTCTAGTAAAAAGGTTTTATTAAAAAGCTTCATAACAGCTTTAGTTCTGGGCTATTTTTTTTAGTCAGTCTAGACAAGTGATAGACAATCTAAACAAACTTTGTCAATCTAGACAAATGATAAAAGAATTGGGCCTGCACTGCCTAGTGGGAAGTGTACGGTTATCCTTGTGGTAAGTTTTAAAATATATTTCTGGCCCTGTGAGAATGTCCACAAGACCTTCTTTCTATCAGTTCAGGATGTCCTGTGTAAGGGTGGGTTGGCTTTCTGTGGAGTGCAGTGTCCACTGGGGAGTGTGGAAAGTGTGTGTTGCTAAGGGTGATCAGACCAGAGATATTCAAGACCTTTTGAAGTTTGGCATAGCTAAGTAAGCATCTTACTAACTGTAGCTTTTGTTTATGGATTTAGTTCAATCAAGTGTGAGTTTTGGAGATCCTTTCTAGACTCTCACCTTCCTCAAAGTCACACACTGTATCTTAACTCCCCTTTCTGTATGCCTAATTTACTGCCTGGTTTACTTTGCAGATAAACCAGAGGCATTGCATGACAAGACAATTAATGAATAAACACATTTGTTTAAACACAGAATGTCCATGCTAATGTGGTTCACAGAACTGATAAAAACAAGTTGAGTGCCTTTAAGTTTTCAAAAACTTTTATCCTTGTGCAGGTGATTAAGGCTGTTGATGAAGGGTACCGCTTGCCACCTCCTATGGACTGCCCAGCTGCCTTGTATCAGCTGATGCTGGACTGTTGGCAGAAAGACAGAAACAACAGACCCAAGTTTGAGCAGATTGTCAGCATCCTGGATAAGCTGATCCGTAATCCCAGCAGTCTGAAAATAATCACCAATGCAGCGGCAAGGTGACATATTAGGTCTTACATTGCACATAAATAAATGGCTTTGATTTCTTCATTTTCCATAATTAGAATTTGTTTACGTTGTTTACCCTTTTCCTCAACTTTTAACCATAGCTGTTTGGAATCTTGAAGGCTAGGGAAAGCTTCCTGGCTATCCCTTAGGGAGAAGGATTTAATATTATTACGATGATTAGTGTATTGATTATTATTATTATTATTGCTGTTATTTTTATTAATTATATGCTATTATTTATTCAAACTGTGAAAAGCTGTTATGCTAAGGTTATTGTAAAATAACCCATTGTAAGATTGTGCAGAGGTTTGGGAAAAAAAAAGAGTTGGCAGATTTGGCCATCATGTGATCTTCCTTCTGACCTTATGTGGTGTTTTAAGTGCTTAAGTGTTTCATAGGTTACAGCTGGCCATGTTCCTAAGTATCTTTCTGAACTGGGTCCAAACACATATCCTACACTCTTATGCTCTGCTCTGACATGTCACCTTAACTTTAATCATATGAATAATCATTGTGCTTTCAGTAGGACTCACAAACTTAAAAATGCACTTATGTTCCCTGTTAGATCAATGCCTTAACATGGAATTCACTTCCAGTCTGTGCAATATTCCTAATTATATTAAAAACATTCATTTATAATCCTGGTTATTCAACACACTCTGGAACATCACTATGATGAGATAAGAATTATCTCATGGAGAGAGAGTAACTGAAGAGTGTGTTGACACTTAAGGACACAATGAGGATGTGGTGAAACAAGAGATTTGGTTAAGTAGGGTTTAAGTGACTTGGTTTATATAATACAAAAAATGTCATACTCTTACTGAAGTGGTCTGAAAAGATGTAAAAATACTTGTAGCATGAATGCTAGTGCAAAATCCTCCGTCTGCAAAGCGGGCAGAGTCAGGGACAGACACACTCTGTTGCTTCAGACCCAGGTCTTGGAGAGTGTTTCAGTGGGCCAGTCTCTGCTTTTTCCTGGCCCCTGGCATTGTGTTGCTTCCTGAGCTAGAGGCTGGCCATTCTAATTACCTCCTACTGCCACTCCAGAGGCATGAAAAAGAAAGCAGAGATGGGAGGAGGAAGACAGCCATACTAAAGGGGTTTGTTTTTAAAAATATACAAGACGACTGCTTGAACAGTAATTATGTTTCAATAATTTAATTGGTGTGCATTTAACATATAGTAAATCAACATGCTTACCAAAGCAATTATTTCTGTTACCTGCCAGGTAGCAGAAAAAAACAAACAAACAAACAAAAAAAACCCAATTTTTTGGAAAAAAAAACCAAACTGTTTAAACACTATCTTCTCAGTCAAGCACATTTCTTCTAAACATCTTGCCACCCCTGTTTGGCAAATGATTGGTACAAATTATTATTTTATAGGGATATACTGCAGCAATCTGCTGAATTAGGGGAGTTGGGAATCACGACTAGCATGTTTTGGTTTGGGGATTTGATTGCAGAAACCAGTGCTGCATATTTTGCATTCCAAACAGGAGCAAAATGTTCCCTGTTTGCTGTCCTTCCAGTTAGGGAGTTGAACCACAGCAAAGCTGAAAACAGTGTTGAACCATCATTTCCAGTATACCTGGCCAGTAAAAGCTGATATCCTCTTAACAGGGACCTAATTCAGTCTGAGTGCTGCTTGCACCTGCTGGGTTCTGCGCAGGAGCACCGCAGTGTGCAGTATTGCTCCCTCCCGCCTCTCTCTTGCTCTCTTTGCTCCCCTTTCATTATACGCTTTCCTGGCGCGGGCAGCAGAGGCTGCACGTCAGCCCGACGATGCCGTGCTCTCTGCTCATGGCACTGCGTGGGGAAGGAAGGAGGCTGCTGACACGGTAGGGGACTTCTCACAGCTCTCAGTAAAATGCTCCTGATGGCAGGCTGCTGCTTTGGCTTTGATGTGGAGCACATTTCTGACGAGGGGAATGTCAAAGGCGATTTTTATTCGTTTCTCTACAATTACCTTTCCGCTGCTACGTCCTTGCACCCTTGGGTTTCCCAAGCAGTGCAGTATCTCTCCCTCTCCGCAGCTTCTTGCTCCCCAGTGACAGAGGGGGGCTTGTGGGGTCCAGGTGGCGGGCACACCGGCATGGGTGAGCCCAAGCCCTTCCCCTCTGGAAAGGGATTTGTTGCAGTTCAGGGAATGTGTGAGCCGTGATCTCTCCAACTCACTCGTCCCCTTTTGGTGTCTGCAGCCCAACCCAGGCTGTCCTTAAACTTGAATACGGCCAAGAATTAGGTCCTATGCCGATCTGAAAGTCCATGATCACCCCCATGTAACCATTGCCAAAACCAACTAATCTTGAACCTCAGACCTGGCTGAAAAGCTTCAGTCACTCCAGATCCCCTTCACGTCCTGCAGAGAGATTCTTCTGGCAGGTAACGTGTGCTGCTTCTGCAGCCGGTGGTGCTCCTGGCTGAGGACTGAGCACTGGAGGTCCATCCAGCATCGCCCTCTCACAGACTGACAGAGAAAAACGAGCAGCCAGACTTAAAATACGTTTGGGTCTTGCTTTAGCCTTATGTGCAGAAATATGTAACTGATACGCAAGAGCGGTGGGTCAGGGCAGCTCCTGGAGAAGAAGACCTGCAGTCGGATCCCTGCTGGCATCCTTGTACTGTCAGCAGCCGGAGAAGGACAGGCATCGCTTCGGAGGTAAAGCACTCTGCGACCCAGCCCCGAGGGCTGGGGGGGTTACATCGGCTCAAAAGCCTGCTCTCAGCTGTTATTTGAGGCTGCAGTACTCCCACAGCACCTCTCCCCATACCTGTAATAAGCAATTAATCTAAATTATAGAGGTCCCAGCTCTCTTTTACCCATGTCTGTGGTGCTACTGGAAGAATGCTGAAGCTTTATGCCCGCCATATGCTCCTAGGTGTTCAGAATATACTTGGTCAGGAAAAATGTTTAACCTCACGATGTCTGTTGCAGATGCAAAGCCTGTCTCTTCTTACAGATTTTAGAGATGATGTTTGTTTAAAATAGTCATGGCACTGTTGTGTCCTATTTAAAAGCACATTGCTGGAGGTGCACAGGATATCCCTGTCCTCTGGTACATTACTGTTAACTGACTTCAACTGAAGGATGTGCTTGACTGTACGTATGATTCCAGGCCATAGCCCAGGCATGTTTTACACTAATACCTCACAGGAATACAGGAGAGGAGTCAAAGCCTTCAATTCTGTATTTCCTTTTCAGTTTTCTATCCCTTCTGGCCACTCCATGGCATCTAATAATTTCTTGATACCCGAGGGGATGTTTTTATCCTTGTTGATCGTCTCTTCGCAGACCATTCTCTGTGCTTGTGAACCTTCCATGGACAAAAGGTTTTTGTAACCTTAGCACAGCAAACATTTCATAATACCTTTCCTGGTGTTTTGTTTCATTGCAAATTCACATGAAAATTCCTTTCCTGTTCCTTGTAAAGTACAGAGTATGGCTGATTTCTTTATTACCTGTCAAAATTCACTTTTTAATCAGGTAGACACCTTGAGCTCTTGCTAACAAGACCTGCACTGGTTATGGACACATGAGGGTTTTGTGTCCTTTAGGCTGCCTGGAGTTATCTAGCTCTGTAAAGGGCTGTAGGAACAAAACTTAGGACACAAAAAGTTATACAAGTCATGCAGTTTTCTAAAGCACAACCTCATGATATTTTTATTTGATTTATGTCTTGCTGTTCTTTCCTGTTTTCTGAGCACGATGTTCGTTTTTGTAGGAGAGTCCTTAGGTTGTTTGGATATCTTTAGGGTGGAAGTGAGTTCATAGTTCTTCCAGTTCTGATCAAGTTCATTATTTTTCTTCTTGAGCTTATTATTTTTGAGTCCACTGTGTATTACTTCACATTTGTGAACATTTCATGCAGATACAAAGCAGATGGAAAGATTTCTCAACTGGAGTAGGAGCGACAGAATCACTTCACCCACCTGCTAGCCACTTGGTGAGGCTGTGGTCTGAAAGGACTTATTAGTGGTTTCATTTGTGTGGGAAAAAAATGTAACCCAAGAGTCACACAACTGGAAATACTTTGTATACACTACAAATCTTAAATGGACTCATAAAATTCCATTTTCTTTATCTGTTTCAGTTTTTTTCACCTATTTATATTTCTGATGTTTTTTCTTATTTATATTTCAGATTCTGATCTTTTATATATACGTGGTGGTTCTCTAGAGTTACAATGTGTATTATCATTTTATGTATGTGAATCTTATTCTTACACAGTCATTTGAAAAAAATATATTTAAAACATAGTGTATAATTAGAAATATATTTGAAGCCCTTCTGTGTCCCAAAGTAAATTAAGCTGTTGGAGGATAGTGTGACCTTGAGGTACAAGGGTTGTGATATGGGATTCAGGCAACCCAAGTATTATGACAGCTTTCTAAAGTTGCTGCGTATCTTCACATCTGTGATGTAGGTGTGACTAAAAGCACTTAGTCTTCATGAACCCGCTATTAAGCAAGAATAGCTGAGTTAATCCACAGCCTCTGCCAAGAAAAAGCATTTGAAAAAAACTGAAAAATGTTTCTAATTCCAACACAGGGTTTTTAGAAATTCAGAATTTTTGCCAGATCTGTGACTGATTTCAAAACTGACAAGGAATCCCCACAAAAAAAACAACCTGCTTCTCTGTTTGCTTTTGTTTCTGCTCAACCTTTCGGTAAAGTGAAAGTCAGTGTCAAGTATTGCTGCTGTTGTTTCTTTATACTGCAAGCACATATTTAGGAGTGGAGGAAAGATTTATATTGCAAACAAGGGGAGAAAACCGCCTGAGAATTCAGAATATTTCTTCATTAAGTGGTTTGTAACCATTTTTTTTTTGTTTCTCTAGCTGTACTAATAGCTATATCTGAGTGCAAGAATTGCAAGAATTTGTCTCATATATCGAATGCAGAAAATAAACAGCTGATAGTCTTCCTTGTAAAAAAGATCATTATTTTACGAGTTGCTCAAAGTTAACAGCTGACAATTTTGTTAGTTTCTTTGGGTCTTCACAGAAAATGCTGCTTACTTTGCATTGCAAATTGAGAGGAGGATTTCAGAGGAAGGAGATTTTAATGGGACATTTATCATTCAATATGTTTATTCTCAGTTCATATCCAGCCCAAGCATCTAACATGGAAAGTCATTATCACGTCTTACTGCTTTCGGGGAGTTCTGTAAAATTATCTTGTGATTTTTATCCACTTATTAATAAGGTGTGGGTAGTGTGGTTTCAAACACATTTGTGAAACAGTTTTCAGTTTGGAAATGCAGATATCAAATATTTTGCAAAATCCATTGGTCCTCATTTTATTTTGGAAAATGTCAAATCACCATCAATTTCAAAGGCAGTTGCCTTATTGGGACTTTTAACGTGATTCTTTTTGTTCAGCTAACTTCTCTGTCTCTCTGAAAATTTAAATTGCCTTCCTCACAGGAGGATTAATTAGCAAGTTTGCCCCAAATCTTTGAAGATGAAGGTGTTACTCACAGGCTAACCAGCAGTCGTTAATAGGATTCAGCATCTGTTTCTTCTGGCATGGAGCTACCTTTAGTATGAAGTACATGGAAAAGACAGAGCACGTTCAGCAAGGGCAGTAGGCTCCAGTAAAGCCATTTGTTTTCATAAGCAGAGGCAGGAGGCAAGGCTGGCTCTCTTGCACTTTGTAGTCTCCTTTCTCTGCTCTCCAAGCACTACTTCTAGCATCAGCCAGTCAAACTGCTTTCCAGTCAGTCCTTGCATTTAAGATCCTTTCAAAGAATTAAATATCTGTTTCTGTGTTCTTACATAAAGAAGCTTCTGAAGCAAAGTTTTATTTTGTAATTTCAAGTATTCATCGTAGTGCACTGGTCTGCTCTGGATAACACGATAAATGTTACATGTTGCAAAACGTAGAATTTCTGAATAGGCAGACAAAGTGAAAAGCTGATTCAAAAAAAGGGAAAACAAACCAGATTTTTAAAGAAATAATGCTGCATACCAAAATAAAAAGACATTTAAAATTATATTTATGCTAATTTGAAAATAAAGACCATTATGCATGTTAACTATGCACCTCTTCTGTGCATAGAACTTAAATAAAATTTAACTGCAGATTTTTTTTTTCCAGAATGAGGTACCTCATCAAGCTCAGTCAAGTTATTCTTGATTTACAATAATGAATATGGAGTTTGAACTTATTCTTTGTGTTTATGAATTACAGTTAAGGTACATGTATAAAACCTCTTAAGATTTTATTGAAGGCTCTGGAACTGAAGTTTACAAAATGTGTAGTTTCTTCCTTGGAACCCCACTCAGAGGCCTGAGATTATACATCCCATACTGTTATACAAATTTCACATCTTCCATTAATTTCCAAGTTCTAGTTCTGTGATGAGGAAGCAGCATGCCCGTCTATGGGAATAAAAAAGTAAAAAAAAAAAATTATTCTATGAACAGTTATGTGGATTTTTCTTTAATCCCCAAAAATATATATTTTTTTGTTAATTGATGACACTGTGTGACCGTATTGAAAAAAAAACCAACCCAACACTGTTTCTGGATTGTACTGCAGCATTAGAGGGAGATTTGGTTAGATCTCTTTTATGTGTTAGAAGTTCTCTATTTAAAATACGAGTTATTGTCTACCACTTTTGTTATAGCTAACGCTAGAAAAACAAGGCAGACACTTATTTTCAGAAAAAGCATAGCTGAAATTCTTTTTATATAGTCCAGGAAATTTGGGGGGGTCAGGGTCAGTTGCTCTTCCTGATGAAAATACGAAAGTGTTCGAAAATGTGTATGAATAATTCCTCATGCATTCTTTCATGTGTTAGCAAGTTGTTTACAACCCTGTCCTGATTTTCTTGAATTTGATGTGGTGTCAGAATTATTCACTGGAGTAATTTCCTCGAGCAGTTTTTGGCCTGTCTGTTATTTGCAAGTAGTTGATTGCAAGTGTTCGCTGCTAAACATCTGCTTTGTTGGCTGTCGTTGTGGCACCCTCAGTGGTGTCAAGCGTAATTTCTGCTCTTGAACGTCCAGAGGCATCATTTGCAATTTAAAATTCGAAGTTTGCTTCTCACGAAGTTTGTTTCCACTTAAAATCTGATGATTCGGTGGAAACTCTAGTATGCTAGCTTGGTAGGATATTTGGGAAAATGAAACTCAGTAGGAGCAACGAACAGGTCAAATAAAAAATTCAGGCTGCTCCATTATGCAGCATAATTCAAGCCCTGTTTTTACAGTAATATTTGCAACAAACCGACTATTTGTGTTGGCTGAACATTTTGTTGAAAAGTTCCCTTTCTTTGCCATTCAGGTCAAAAGGTTTCAGATGCTTGACATATATTGCTGACCTGCCACAGTATTACTTGTCTGCTTCTCCCTGGTCGGAACTTTCAGGCCGGAGGACTGAACGAAAGAGCTTTCCTTTTTTTTTTCCAAGCGTTTCAAAGAGAACTTATGCTTTGTGGTTGTCCAGGCAGTAACAACAGGGTCCAAATGCTGCATAACGCCAGGCTACATAGGAATTTTTAACCTCATTCAGAAACCAGCACCAATATAATCCGTGTCCTAAAATGGACTGTTTGCTCTAAAAGAATTCAAGTAATGTAAGCCTACAATACCAGCCCTCTTTCTGAAGTCTCTTAAACATAAAATAGTGAATTTATGGAAGGGGCTGGCGGGGGGTGGGGGGGAACTTAACTGCAAATCACACAGAAAAGTAAAAGATTACAGTAAACGATACTCCTTGGTGTCTGTCTAATCGTAGTTTGGGTTGCGTGGGGAATCCAGGAGTTGGACTGAAGAGATTTTTAGGGACTTTAGTTAGTTTGCATGCTAGAGACAGAAATGCCTTATTTTCACCTGACTTTTTCCAGCAGTCATTAATAGCGTGCCTGAGGCAGACACGAAGCAACCGTTGTTCCTTCAGGGTTAAAAGTTGCCGGGGCTCGCTGCTAACAGAGACAGTAAAACATCTATTTGCACTTTCGCACCTCTAATTTGACTCTGATGGTGAAACTCGGACAAGAATTCACAGCAGACCGAGTTGGGTACTGTATAATTTAAATAGCTATGCTGCCAGACCAGCGGGTGGCCTGATCGTGCGCGTTTGCTGTTTACTGTGATTCCCAGGGATTTTGTTCTGCTGTTCTCAGCTCGACGTGGACGTGCCGGGTTTACAATGCAAAGCCCTCATTAGCATTAATGGTAATTATGTGCTGCAAATGCTCGAAAAAGAAACTGCACGGAGCCGTTGCCTGACGCTGCGAATGCTGTGGTGAAAGTCTGTAGAAATTCATAGTGCGGCCAAATGTGAGATACAAGTCATACACAGAAAATGGTAGATGGAAAGAGCCAGAAAAGCATTTTAAAAGCTCTCTGAGGCATTTTTCTCTCCTTCTTTTAAAGACCCTATAGACTGTCCTAACAATAATGACTAGTTGTCATTAAGGGTCTGTCTCTGGGCCAGCTACGAATCCCAGGAAATGGCCATGTGACATTACTTCTGCGTCTTAAAAGCACAGCTTAAGCTGTGTTATGAGAAAAAGTAAACCATTTCAGCAACGTGCCGGTATTTTTTGCCTTCAGTGGTTTTGGTGGGGGGAAAAAGTAAATTGGGGAGCACTGATACACCCAGGCATATGATTTATTACCCCACCAGGATGCTGAAAAGATATAAGCCCCTTGAAAAGCATGTTCTGAGGGGCAGCTAAAGGAGTAGGGAAGACTGGAGGACTGACCTGTTGGGCAGTTGAAATTTTATTTGTTCATTATCCTAGAGGAAGCTGTGGTAAGTTTTTTGCCAACAGACAACACGGAGCTAGAAAATAAGAAGTCCAGGGTGACATTGAGGGAGATGCATCATTTTGCATCAGGCCATCAGCCTCACCTGCATTCTTTTCCCCATTGGTTATTGGTAATGGTAAATGGTAATGGTATATGGTAATACCCAAAGGTATTACCCCTTTTTGTTTCTCCAGCTCTCTTTGGACTTCAAAGAGTAGTCGCAACCTGCTTATTCTGACAGCGTACAAATGTGACATGAAGCCCCTTGGGAAAAGCAAATGTGCTTCACCATAAGAGGTGAATTGTATTTTAGGGACTAAGTTACAAATTTTGCTAAGGGTACCTTAAAAATGGTCACGAAGTGGTAGAACTCCAAAGATTCTTATCTTTAAGGTCCGGGAATAATCAAGTAAACACAATGACTCTGCTTCTTCTCAGGATGTCACTTATTTACCAGTCTCCAAGAAGGTAAAACTAAAATTTCCATTCTATGCCAGCTGTTGGTTTTTCATTTATTTTTTTTCTTGAAATAGGAGGTATCCCTCTTGCTAGACCTGAATTCTGTGCTTCAGCTTGGCATAATCACAAAGCACATAAGATTTGTTTTCAAACCGAGCCTGGCTCCCTCCTAGGGAGCAATTTCACTTTACAAAGTCAACTTATAATTACCTAAAATTTGCCACAGGAAATTACGTTTTTTAAATGCTTTCCCCTTTAAAAGAAGCTGACTGTGGAAGAGGAAGTCTAGATTTAAAAACTGAAGTTTGGTTGTGGTATTTGGAGGAAGGGATGGAAAGAGAGAGGCTACTGCAACACGAAGTCCAGGATCATGTGCACACAACTCCTCTGTCTATTTGCAGAATACCACCTTTCATGCAGAAAAAGTGGCAGGACATTTTCCTTTTATTTGCCTCAGTTCCTGGATTTTACAAGTTAATGTATCCCTTTCTCGCTGGGCAGCAGTTGACCAGAGACGGAGATTTCCATGCTCTACTGGGAAGGGTTCTAACGATGTTTTCTGTGGTCTTCATCGTTACTATATGGTGCAGCAAAACTTTTCCTGTGTTGTGACAAAAATCTGTACTAATGATAACAAACTATCATTCCTCCTGCTACTGCAGATGACTCGAAGGTTAATTCCAGCTGTTAATGTAGCAGATACATCCAGAGAAAGCTTTCAGCAACAGGGCATTTTGTAACTAGCATCTTGCTGTTAAATTTGTCTTTCTAACCTGAGTCTTGCTGATTTTTTTCAGGGCACCACACGTCAGTAAATATAACTCTGTAGACAGGCACACAGTCAGGATGAACAGGATAGAAAGTCTTTCCATGACTGTTGAAAGATAGCACAATGGGGTATATCATAGTTGGTCAAAGCAACGAAATAAAGAGAGTTAAAAAAAGGGGGGGNNAAGAAAAAAAAAGACAGAGGGAAATGTTCTATTTCACTTCCCCTGAGCAAACATGTAATTTCCATGATTTCTTTTTAATGACTCTCTTCTGAAGCTAGTAGGTACTGATTTATGAAAAGCTGTAAAAGATCAGGTGGAACCCTGCAGGACGTCGTTTACAGCTGCACGGATTGCAACCCATCTAATTTGTCTAGTAAAGTGTGAGCTCATGGCGCACATCACCCAGACCATAAATTTCATGTTCAGACCTTCTGTCTAGGGGCTGGGTCAGGGGGGAAAAAAACTGCCGATGTGTGCAGATGCTCTGAAAGCCCGGCTTTCCCTTGGTGCATGCGAGGAGACATCACAGACTCTTCACAGTGAGACAAATTCCTGTTCATTGATAAACTGTCCAGATGTCCTCTCTGAGGAGGAAAGTAACTAATTTTTGTTTGGAATCCTACAAGGAGAAAAATGATACTTTACAGTGCTGGTTATTCTGAGGTCACTTGCATTAAAATTAGGTCATATTTTTTGTCCTTATGATACTTTGATCCAAGTAATAAACATAAAAGCTCTTTTGGGCCACTCTAATTCCTAATCCTAGAGACCTGTTCTATTTCAACTTGTTTATACTTTTTTTTTCATTAGTGATTCTTGAGTCAGGCCTTGTTTTATTAGATTTAAGTTGAAAAGACATGCTAGGCTGGAAAAAAAAAATCTCCATGCTTTATCACTAAGAACACTTCATAAATACTCTTAATAAATGTCTTGGGATTCCAGACGCTATACCCAGAAAACTATAAATAAAAAGCATTGATTCTTCATGGGACAAACAGTAGTCAGGGAGATGCAGGCTGTACAGCTACTGAATAAAATTATTTTGGGGCTGATTATCTAACCTGAGCCTTTAACCGGAGGTCATTTAAAGCTATCAGGTAGGTGCCTAAGATCTGTTTTTAGCATGAGAACAGTAAGCTGAAGTGCGCTGCATCTTCTGTCCTTAGCTCAGTCTTTGTGTCGGTGTGGCCATGCTGTGCTTTCCCTTCTTTACTGTTTTGGGGGCGGAGCAGGTTTCTGGTGTCTTCTGTCACTTTTCTTTCCGTCTGCGGCTGTTCCCAGGGTGTGAGGTCCATAGCTGGTACCAGTGATCACGGTCATTTGCAGCAGCTCCTTGTCCTGGCTGGGCTCCAGAGTGAACGTAGTCGAGTGAAAGGTGCCTGATCAGGAACATCGCTGCCCTGAGACATGGTGAAAATTGATGGTGAATCTGCAGCGGTGTTATGTCCGCTTGTGGTTTTGAAGTTAAGATTTTCAAGCATCTGTTGAGCTCTTTAACTATGGCCTGCAATCCCAGAAGGGAAGAAGATATTAAAATAATTTTCTGACCCTGAAAGAAATCAGCTGATTGATAACAATTGGCAAAACATCAGAAGTAAAAGGTGCTGTTTAGTACGTAGAAAATACCAAGAGTTATTGTTTAGCAAAGCTGTATTGTTCTTTCCTTCAAAGGTAAGAGGTAAAAGTCTCGGTATGGATGATGTGGTATCGCCTGATTCCAGTGCAAGTCAGATGTACTGCAAGGATGTGCTATTGCAGTGCTGCTGATCTTGATGAAACTTAATAAAGACTTGTGTTGGGATTGAGAAGCTCTGTTTGGATTTTCTAGGCTGCTTATTCACTGGTATTTAGACACTTTGGGTTTTTTGGTGCCTTTACAGTCTCCCGCTTTATGTTTTCTCCAGTGCTCAGAGATGGCTTGGGCTAGGGTCTTGGGAGAAGAGGGTGTTTTATAATCCAGATCAGTTCTCCAGTACCAGTTAACTGTCACCTACCCATTACATTGCATAATCTCTGCCTTTAAATTACAGTGTTAGTCTAACCACGTCTCATTTTCACTTCTTTCCAGTGCAGGTGATGTTTCATTAGAGCCATGGGGAAAAAGAATTATGGGGCAGAAAACAGACTGTAAAATTGCAGTGCTAACTGCTTTGAACATCCTCTAGTTCCATCTGCTGTGCTCATGAGTAGCACCATCATAGTAGCACAGCAAAGCATATGCTTAGGTTTAAGCCTGAGATAGACAACCATTTACTTAGAATGGAGCGTGTATATTTCTGAATGGGAGCTAAAAAGCTGTCCGGTATGAACATATGTTTGTCAGTGGAGGGGAAAAAGGCAGAAATAGAGCTGATGTCTCTAATAGCATCTGACTAGTCAAGGAAGTCATTATTGTACTAATTAGCACAGAGAGAGAAAGGTAACTAGAATTGGTAAGGTGTCTTGTCAGTAGAAAGAAATTACTGATCGTATTGCTATTCAGGGGCTTCTCACACCTCTTCTTAGAAAAAATAGCAAGTCAGTGAGGAGGAACAGCTGAGAACCTCACTGAGAAATGGGTGTCTCCTCCAAGCTGTTTGCCCGGAAGACCTATTTCAGAGAGGACAAACCCCCTGCCTGGAAATGCTTGTTTCTCTCCATGGACTGCAGTAACAGTTCGGAAAACTAGCTGGGCCTATGTGTGGTACTTTTAGATGGCTAAAATGAAGTGTGGTAGACCCTGACTTTAGTGACTTCGTGGGGAAGGGCTGGCATTTATTTTTAGTCGTGATGCTCTCAATAAGAAGTTGCAGTATGCTCACGAGACCATGAAAACAAGAGCAATCATACCTGACAGAGCTGAATTTCTGGATCAATACGGGAGCAGCCATTTTTGCCATTTGCAATATGAAAAGTGCAGAGTCAGCTGCAATATATTCCTTCTTGATAAGAAATTATACATTTAATCATTATTTGGAGAAGGATATGTTTTTCTCAATAGCTTATAGGTAGACTTATGCAGGTTTAAATGTGCAAAGAAGCATGGACATAGGTTTTGTTTGATTTATTGTGTTGGTTTTGTTTGTTTCTTACTGGTTTCTTCATCGTTTTCTAAGAAGAGAACTTGGATGCAAATCATGTCAGTTCAGCATCCTTCATGAGGACCAAGTTAATTTCAAAGGCAGGAGATGATTCAGTTCTTACTTCTAAATTGTTTGCATGGTATCCTTACAAAAGTTTCAGTCTTAGAGTGAGCATCGATTTTAAACTGGTTATGGCAATTACATTTTACATTCAACTAAGCGTATTTAATAACAAATGTCCTCATTTCTACCTCTCTGCACTGCAGAATGCAAGTCTCGTACAGTTACATTTGTCTCACGTATTCACTTAACATTTGGGTTTTAGACTTGATACAGTTTTTTTAATGCCACTAGTGTCTTACTATTTGTACTTCTAACTTAGTAGCAGCATTTAGGACTTGTCAGTGGGCCACAATACTCTGAACATTTGATACGTGTAAATTCTACCAACACACTCAACTTGGGGTCTAGAGTGCATCATTCGTGTGTTGTTTGGGACTAGGTGAATTACATAAATGTAATCTAAATTAGGCTTGTCTTTCCTAATGCTTCACACATTAAATTGTAGGGTAGCGATACACTTCATGAATTGGTGATGCTTCGGTGTATTTAAATGCGGGCATGAAAAGCAGGCGCTTTTAAGCAAGATGATTACGCAGCGCTCATCAGAGCTGCCAGCGTGAGTACCTGTGGTGGCCTCAGCAGCAGATAACTTCCACAGACAAACAGAAAAGCCACATCTAGCCTGGAAGCTCCTGCTGATGCCAGTGCTAAGTTAGACACAAAATAAATCCATATGTTTCCCTGCTCCCTAACTTTCATCACATTCTTTTTTATTTCAGGCCATCAAATCTTCTCCTGGACCAAAGTAACATTGACATTTCAGCCTTCCGCACGGCAGGTGATTGGCTCAATGGTTTTCGGACAGGACAGTGCAAAGATATTTTCACGGGCGTGGAGTACAGTTCCTGTGATACAATAGCCAAGATTTCTACAGAGTAAGTTTGAATTGACTGCGGCTCTTAATCATTGGTTGCGGCTGTGTTGTACAAGTTTAAACGTAAGCATAAGCGTAGCAGTTTTGTACAGAGTTTCCAGTTTTTAGCTAAAAAATTCTTACGTTTAAAGACACAAATGTAAATTATTGTTGTAGTTGCAATAGCCGTGCAGGAAACCTAGATGCTCTGGTGATTGTGTGAAGGCCACGGTCCCAGAGATTTTTCTCACTGATGCCAAGGAAATTCCTATTTCCTTCTGATACAGTAGCACCGTGCATCAACTGGTACACCAGCATCACTTTCTTTCACTCGCTGTTTAGGAGTTTCTGTGTCGATTCTTTAATTTCTGCCTTTTATATGGGGGTTTCCCCACAGATGGCATGTGTGCCAATCTTTTCCTTTATTGCCCATCCCATATTCCATCAAACCAGCTGAGACAGAGCAAGGACTGCGTAGCTGCGTTCCTCCTGCATGGTAGTAATTATTCAGGTGATGAACTCCCTCCTGCCTCCATTTTTGATATTTAAACGTGCTAAATTTGTAAGTTTACAACTTGCAAGTTTATTACATTTATATGCAATCTGTCTTTGTTCTTGTGATAAGAAAGAGTAGGGTAATGTTCTCTCTGCACCTGAAAAGGCATCAAGTACAGTTATGAACTTTCTGTCAAAGGGAACCTTGACGCCCTGTTGGGCTAGCTGGATACATGACAGATTATGAAAAAGTAAGCAGCAGCTGCGGTACCAACAATTAAACACGTCAATGCTGTTAATTAGTGTATTATTGCAACTATAAAAAGGCTGCTAATGGCTTTTTGTAACAATTACCCTTTGGGGACAGCGCAGAAATCCTCTAGGAATGCCCAATTTCCTGTGAGCCTGTGTTAGCCCTCCACAAGTGTTAAACCACTTCTGTGTCACACAAGGAACAAAGAGACTGGACGGCCTGGAGAAACGGGAGGTGAAAAACAGGGTAGATGCTGGAAGTTTGGCCGTGTAGCCATTAATCTCAGTGTTGATACCGGAGTTAAGATGACTGTTCAGAGGGTTTGTCACATAATAGCCAGGTGTCAGCACCGCTCAGGAGCAGCAATCAGGCTGATAAAGGGGGATGGAGATGGTAGAAAGGCTCAAGATGTCAGCTGGCCCAGAATTGAACGCCTTGCCCCCAAGTCCCAGTGTGTGTTTCACTGGAGAACACTAGTTCATTGTCTTTTTTTCCAGGTAAGCAAACACAACAAAGCTAAATGAGTTTTTATTCTTTTTTGCAGCCTCCTGCTGTTTTCATACAATGGCTCTCAGTATTTTTTGTACCAGGGTTTGTGTTTCAACAGTATTGCTGTTCCTGGAGGCTCCTCCAATGCAGCAATATAATATAAGACGAACCAGTTGATTTCTGTTTGCTCTCATCAGGCCTAGGAAACACAGAGGCAGTATGCTCACTCACCCGGTGCATCTTCTCTTTTTTCCAGTGACATGAAGAAAATCGGCGTGACAGTTGTGGGGCCTCAAAAGAAGATTGTTAGCAGTATCAAAGCTCTAGAAACTCATACAAAGAACAGCCCCGTTCCTGTGTAAGGTACCAAAATGATGTTGCTCAGGAGAGAAGAAAAGAGAAAAGTTGTGTCACAAGGCAAAAGCAACGGCTGATAAACAGAATTTAACGGAGTTCTTTGCAAGAGCTTTGGAAACATAATGGTTGAAATTTCAAACCCACTAAGACACTCAAATATTGAGTATAAATGCCTTAAAAATAGGAGTGAACTTGTTTTCTATCTGTTAATCCTAAAGGGTGGGTGCTCTTGACTGACTGTTAATGCAGATAGTAAATTTTGAAAGAAAAAATATGTAAAAAATCCTTCCAAGTAAAAACCAGTGATACTAAAACCTAGAGCCATTTGAATATTAAGTGACTGAATAACATGAAAACCCATGGACGTAAAAGCTGTGTATTTGATCTATACAGCAAACAAGAAGAAAGAAAGACTTGCAGTATTTTTATACAGAAGAGATCTGTAACAGGTATTTTATTTCTTTAAAAGCAAGGAAAATAGAGGACTATACCTCACTACCTGTCTGGCCATATTTACTATAATGTCATTGTAACATGCTATTTCAGCTTCAGAAAGAAACACAGAAATAAAGTTTGTAGTGACTTTTAGTTAACAAAAGATTTTCGCCATTATGTTAGCTACCCTAATTGTGTTCATTTAAACAGAAACAAGTCTTAATTTTTGAAAGACTTATTTATTTCCTTTGTTGGTTTTTTTTTCCACTATTGTTTATATTTATGCTTAAATACCTTAACCTGGCTGTATTAATGCCAAGTGCCAAATGTTATCAAAACTTCATTGGTTCAACCTGAGAAATTGTTTGAGGGTTAATTGCTAGATTATTTTATGCTCATAACATCATATATGAAGTACAGAAGGAAAGCAAGATGGTCTGTTTTCCAGCTCTGACTGTAGATAAAGCATCTGGACTTGTTGAGATTCCTTCCATTTGCTGTGAGGGGTATTTTAACCCTGGCTTGCGTTCTGGCAGAGTTGTGTGCGTATTGGTCTCTAGATCCGTATCCGTCCCGGTCAGGTACGTACATCTCATTTACTTCCCAAAGGCCTGCTTCCCTGACAAAATAAGGACCCCTGTTCTCGAGTGGTGTCCAGGTGGGAGAGATTTGCCTTGCAAACATTAAAAAGAGTCAAGCTTGCATCCTGCATCAACTGAGGATGCTTTCCAAGTTCCCTGGGGAGTGGGCCATTTCTGGCTTCCATCTGGCAGGCTCTGCTCCCGATCCTGGGAACTGGGAGGTGGACTACCATGAGGGCAGCCACTGGTAGTTACGCTGAGATGGTGACTTGCAGACAAGGATAAGTGGATAGTTTAAAAGGATGATTTAAATCTGTGAAATGGGACTTCGGTATGTAATTTTACCTAAGTCTGGGCTAGAAGACCTCGGTCCAGATGCTGCCGTCCTGCAGGATCCTTACTTTTTGGCGCAGGTTCCTTAGGCACCTGCTCCTTGAAAGAAAGCAGACAGGGGCCTACCTTTAGGAGAGCATTCACATTTCCTGGTGGAAAAATGAAAAAGGGGGAAGGTGGGATTCGAGAGTCCTCCCCCATCTTCAGCATCTTCCCAGTAGGGAGCTCTTAAGCTGTTATTCCAGAGCACATCGGTCCTGGTTCTGAGCAGACATGACTCTCTGCTCTGAAAGTGAATGGTTTAAATCACAGTGTGAGGCACTTCTTGTGCTTCTTAACACTCTAGATGTGATGCCAGGCACGCAGACATCAGGCTTTGGGCACTAGTGGAAACCACTCCTGTTCTCAACTTGCCACGCTGGAATCTAAACCCGATTCTGATGAACATCAGTAAGTCCCTGTAAGTCCAAGGCTGTGTGGGAGGCAGATGTGGCACGCCACATTTCGCTATGGGTGAAAAGCAGGTAACTAGTTGTGCTTTCTCTGTTGTATTGGTTTGGGATTTGAAGCTCCTTGTAGCATAGGGCACATAAGTAAGGGAAGAATCGGTTCCTAGGATTTGTGTGGCTGAATCAGCTTATAAATTGTTCTTCTTGGTTCCAAGACTTAGAAAATGTTGAGACACAAAGTCTATCACACATTGCAGAATTAGAGACTTTTTAATGAGTACTGGCAGTGAGCATGCTGTGAAGGACTGGATTCAAAACACACAGGATAATAATTTGTTTTATTTTCTGAAAGAAAAATGAATGGGACTTAAAGTAAGTTGAAATAAAAAATGAAAAATGGAAGAAAATTAAAATAAAGCACTTAAGATGTAAAGAACACTTCTCCGTATCTGCCACAAACTATTGTGAAATGCAGCATGCTGAATAGAAAAGCTGTATTTTCGGTTGCTTAGTTCATTCAGAATCTTTCTTTTCTTCAGTTTGAGATTGCTCTAAATCGGACATTGTTAGTGCATTTGAGTCACCAAAATCCATTTGCAGACGTTGTCTGTGTGGGTACAGCTTTTTATAACATATTCCTCGTGACATTTCTCATCAGCTTCATTCTGCCACTGGAGAGTGGGGGAGAGGGGCCTGGGGTGGGGGGAAGACATCTGTGAAATGCCTCTGAAAACACAGAACCAGTTCTTAGGGTTTTAGATGACGACTGAAAACTTTGCACCAACCACCCGTAATTTTCTCTTAGTGTCATGCAATGTTCCTTGCCCACTGTTTGAGCATGCTCAGCATAAAAGATTAAATCTCACTGATGCTTGGGGAAAAAATAAACTCAATTTTGCTTTTCTTTGCTATTAGGAGTAGAGAGTTTTAAAATACGTTTAGTTTTCTCTCCCTGTGAAAAGTTGATTTGTACTGTAAGTGGCCTCTGTTGCAAGCATCCTATACTCCCTGTCCCCATGTACATATGTATACATAGCAGTGTACAATTCTTCATTGTGGAGTAGAGAAACTAGAATTCGTGTGGCCGTCTTCCTGTACAGGACTTGCATCGGTTATCGACATCAAGCAAAATGCAACTACTCATAAAATGACATGGCATATTATTGGTTTTGTATCTTTAAATATAGTTTCCATTTTATTTATTTCTGTTAACATATCTAGTTTTGTGCTGTTACTTAGCATTCAATAAGCAATGTATAGATGTGATTTGATTGGCAATATGTATTTACGTTAACTTGTATTTCAAAGCATTACTTACTCATTTAGATTATATATTGTGCAATTGTAGATGGCCTCTTACTAATGTAAAATGATTTGTAGTGGAAACATTTATATTTTTATAATAAACATAATGAAAGTATTTTTTACATACTGGAATACTGAGGTGGTTGCTTGGAGGACAAAGTAAATTTATTTGATTAGAAAAGTATGATGATAAAATTGTAATTAAATATGGATAAATTCTGAGTGTTAAAGCATGGGTTCAGAGTGAAAGCTAGATATTACCTATATTATCTATTAAAAGAAACAAGTAGTGCAGGTTTTAACTAGGTAGACCGGCATTTGTGCTAAATCGACTTATATCAGTCAAAGACTTTACTTTCTCCGTGGATACGGGAAAAACATCCACTGCAGCCTGCCTATGGGATATTGAAAAAGCTGTCATTTATTTTAGTTGTATCAAGTATTTCCAAAGTTTTGCTTTTCTTCCTCCCTTGCCAGTGGACCTCTTTTCATCTTATTACTATGTTGAATCCAGTAAAAGATGTACTTTTCAACAAAATAAAAAAGCCCACCGCTTACTGTAATTTAACCCCATGATCATTTCTTGCCTCTGAATATCTGTATTAGATAATGTTTTGCTCCTGTTTTGTTATGTCCCTACCAAGTTGTTTCTGTACGCTTCACTGAAGTACAGCGTCTTTGAAAATGCCAACGTACAACTCAACTTTGCATCTCAGGAATTACCGTCCCAGAAAAATAGGAGTGGTTTGAATGTTCACCAGTTACTTGAGGAGTGAAGTTACAGGATCTTTCTGTACCATAAAGGATTTTGCATGCTTTTGTATGTTACTGTGCTTACTGGTGCAAAACAATGAATGATATACCTGTCCTGCAGTCTGTAAGTTGATAAACTTTATGGACGTGGATGTGGCATACTTTTTTTTGGCATTTTGTGTTGGTATCTTCAGTAGAAAGGGGATTCACCGAAAAGAGCTACCCAGAATTAGACTTAACTTTAAGTGACAACAGCTGGACTGAAATCCACTTTTTCTTCGTAACACCAGTATGCCTCACGCTGTGCTGCAGTGGGTACGTGCAGTGTCATTTTAACTTCTAATGAGTTGGTTTCGATGCTGTACTTGAATGACAGGGAAGCAGCTCTGTTGGTCTAATCTGTGCAGTATGCAAACTACTTACATCATGAGTAGGTTTCACTTCAGCAATCATTTCACACTGTCTTGCATCTATCCCTTTAGCCTTACTGGTACATTTTATTCGCTTTATCTCACAATGGGCACCATGGATATTAATGCTTTTATAACTGTTGCTTTTGTTGTAAAATGGTATTAATACTCACAGCCAGTTCTGGAGTGGCAGCAGGATGCATTCACATGAAGAGCAACAGAACAAGCAAACGCCTTGCAGCCCACCACTATGTCTCGGCTCAGATCTGGAGGGATAAATTACTAATAATCAGTTCCACAAAATTTGGATATGCCTTTTTTTTTTTTTTTAGTAACGTCCAAGTGACATTTTTCCTCTTTGCATTCCTTCTTAAGGATGATGCCCAGGCCTAGATATCTACACTAGTAAAAGCCTAAGCAGTGCCAAATGGAAACAGTCAGTCACCTTTGCGCTCTCACGTATGCACTCCTGTTCGTTCAGACAGATATCCATACTATTGACTTCCCTTCATTTTCTGAGCCATGATAATTCCTCAGATCCTTTCCAAACTATCACTGCCTGGTCAGTAATTCCCCATTTATATGTGTGCACTCAGATCCTTTTTCAGTCCTCAGTTCAATTCTTTGTGTATTTCTTAAGGAATTTTACTTTCCTATTTTAAAAATATTTCTCCTAGAAAGATTTCTCTCAGACTTGATTCATTCACACATATAAACATGCATGTACTCATTGTCCAGGTTACTAATGCAAGTGGTGAGCAGCATGAAACATGAAGGACAGCCTTCTCTTGGCTTCTTTGTTATGCTTTTCAGATGGCCAGAGAACCTCTGATAAATGAAGAGTACCCGGTACGCAAGATTTTTCAGCTCGCTCTGCTTTCACATTACAATGATTTCATAATAGCCCGTATTTCCCCAGTTAGCTCATAAGAATGTCATGTGGGACAGCACCAGAAGTCTTACTAAAGACAAGATAAATCACATCTACTACTTTTTAGATTATCCTGTCACAGAAATAAATTAGACGAGCTTGACATGATTTGTTTATTCTTGACAAATCTTAGTTGGTTTCTTAAGACCTTGTAATCCTCCAGCTGCTTGGAAATGTATTGTGTGATATATATATGTATCTTTCTGGGTATTTGAGGTTAGCATACCGAGTCCGTAATTGCCTGGCTCTGCTTCTCTCCCCCTTTTTAAAGGTCAGGATGATCTTTGCTCTTCTCCAGTTGCCTGGACTCCAAGACTTCTCCAAGAAAATAGCCAGTGGCTACTCTTGGACTAGTCTCTTAGTTGCTATAGTAAATCTCACAGACTCTGCAATCCTGAATGCAATGATCACTTGTTCTGACTCCTAGGATTCTTAATTGTAAAATAAAAATAAAATACATGCAGGCAAATGTTTTTACTGCATGCCCAGGTTTTCAGCTTGTGTCTTGAATTTTTGCAAGCAAGCAACTACTACGAGTCACCATTAAAAAGGCATGTAGTAACATCTGTTTTGTTAGCAAATTTCATTATTTGTTTTTAATTAGATTGAACAACTGAGGTTCATCACTACTGTATGACTTTGAGGTGGGATGGTAAGGTCAAGCATCCTACGAAAGTAGTTGGGATCCACTGTCTGGGATCATTAGAAATCTTTTAATTCACTCTGCTGCTGTCTACACAAGGGGGGAAATATCCTTTATCTCCACTCCTCTTCCATCCAGTTGATCCTAATATTATTAGTAAGCTCAATTTTTAAATCTCTTCAGTAAGGTGAGCCTCTTGAGTTTACCCACCATGGATTTGTAATTAATCGTGAGTTTAGTTTCCAACCCTTTCAAAAGTGTATGTTTGCGATGGAGTGTGAAATAACCAGAGGTTTATATTCTTAATATTTGGGGATTTAGGGAAGCAGATGTTGAGCTTGCATCTGAACTGATTCATCGTTAAGCTATGATACGTAGCAGAAATTTCAGTTTCAGCAACAGTAAAGCGCGTCTGAGTGTAAAGCATCAGACATGAGGTCTCTTGTCCCGTGTATGTAAGGCGCTTGTGGGTTGCTATTCTGAGAAATATTACATATCCTTCCTGGAAGAAGCTGTGCTGTAGCTATACATTGAGGCTTCTTCTCAGTTGGCAAAGTACACGTGCCTCTGCGTTGCTGAGCAGCCGTGTGTGCTGTGAAGGCACAGCATCTCCAGCACCTCAGCCAAAGTGACATCCACCTTCGGAGGGCTGCACTGTGGTCCTCATCCCAAAACGCCATGTGGGCCCCAGCCCAGCCCTCCCCATGGGCCTGGGTTCCTCCTCCCGGCACAAGGTCTGCAAGGACAAAAACCCAGTATTTGGTCTTGCTGCTTTTGCATGAGTGCAGAGTATAATATTTAATTTTAAGGCAATGAGCTGAAATGAAGCCAGAAAAAACATATATGTGCTAAAAATGATTAGTTTGAATGAAAAAGAAAATGGAGGTCTAGTAGCTTCACACCATAGTCTGCCCAGGGATTCAAATAAGCATCTCTGAGGCTAATTTTCCTGTCATCCCCCCTCCCCACCCAGCAGAAATGAGTCCTTGGGTATAGTTTACAGCTTGAAGCGATTTATTTTCACAGGGTGGTTCACTCTTTTCACTTTCATTACTCTCAGAGCTCCCATCTTCCCGCATGCAGTTCAACAGGCCCTAAAATTAGGCTCAAACCACTACAGTTTTGTGTGTCAAAGCACCCCTTCCTCCCACAGACTTTCCTCGGTACCCACCGTCCCCTGCCGTGCCCACCAAGCATTGTCCTGACCTCCTCCTCCCCATGGCGGCGAGAGGGGGTCCCCATCCACTGTGGCTTATAGCCCAACCTACCGGAGAACCCAAAAGCTACGATGGCAGATGGCTGAAGTGGTACTTTAGAGTCGAAGCAATATTTCAAAAGTTGCACTGTTCGTTGCTTGCCTTGCTTCGCTTTCCGTTTTTGATCTCTTGCCATAGGAATTTAACTACGTGAAGTCTCACCAGACATTTAGGTTTGCCTGTGATTTTTTTCCCCCGTAAATCACATTCAGTGTAGACATTTCCTCCCACTTAGGATTTTGTGGTAGAATAATGATTTTAGCTACAGAACAGTATTATTTTAATAAAAACAGATTGTGCTTAAAGCATAAGCAAATAATAATAATAACCCCCCCCACACACAAGACAACACAACACCCAAAATCCACCAGAAATCCAGGTTACTTAGAGGGCTAGTGCCTCTCAAGCTCATCTTTTGGACAGTGAATAGGTGCCCCCTGCCCTGAATGGCTAAGTTGGGATCCTAGGTGTTCCCATCTTTTGTTTGGTATCTGGGTGGCGTTTTGCACAGCTAGCTGGATGCTTGCTGGTGGGTTTGGTCACTGCTGGCACATGCAGCTTCCCCTCAGGCTGGTTGTCAGCTAATCAACAGTAATGATTCCCTTCTTTTAGTATGCCCCTTTAAAATTGTATCACCTTTTATTATTTTGCTATTTTTAATCTCTCTCCTTCGCTCTCATAAAATTTTTGTTTGGGGCTTTAGTGGAGGACTAATGCACAATCCCCAGTTGTATATACTTTTTTTAAAAAAAGTTATGCCTCATTAACTGACTTAATACTTACCTAATTGTAATAGCAAAGCAATAAAATTCAATCCCTACAACAATGTGATACAGTAACTTCCTTTCCTCTAACCGATGCAGCGCTGGGCTACCTGCCAAGGAAGTCAAATGGAAATAGGAAACAACATGAACAAATAAAATCTTTCTGAGGTTTAGATATAGATTTTTTTTCTTGGGGTTTGTGGGTTTGTTTTTCTTTTTTTTAATCTGCTGGCATTACTTGATTCATTTTTCTTTCTCTCTGTTCCCAACTTTCATTCTGTCATTGGCCCACAGAGGAATTATTTTTCTGCCCCTTTTTACTTCTTCCTCGTATGTAAGCTATCCCCTTTGTATAAGGTTCCATCATTTTTTTTTGAAAAACCAAGCATATCAAAGGCACCAAAAATGCATATGTGAACACCTCCCCACCATGGACAATATAAAGAACTGTAACTAAGCCAAAGAAATTGTTTGATTCCTTCAAACAAATGTAAAATAAAATGTAAAATAATATAAAATAAAACAGAGAGATCGAATTAAAGCAAACCTCTTTCCCTGGCGCCAGCCAACCACTGTACCTTGTAACACAACTTCATAAATTTTGTGGTGCTCATGTGGCAAGCAGGCCAGGTAAAAAAAATCGAAGTCAGAGACCTTCACTAGCCTTCACATCCAAAACTAGAGTGTATTCTTCCTCCTTTCTCCTGAGGTTTCTATTCACTATATCCTTTGCTGGCTAAGCTCTGCATTTGTACTGAGAAAAGATATTTAATAGCACACACATGCTGCCTGGCTCCTCTGTGGTAATAGTGCTTAAGATAAAGTTGCCTGGTACTAGGTGGTGATCTCGGTCTGCATTATATAGACCAGGCTCCATTATTTCAACTGTGTATTTTGGGCATAAAGTATGTGAGCATTATGGATACAAGCAGATCTTCAGCTTATTCTCTTTGTCTGCCACGATACCTGGTGCCGTTTTTAAGCATTCTCCATCTGAAGTGCATTTTGGGCAAAGCTGCCAAAAAAAAAAATGTTCTGATTATATGTATCTATCTAGTCTGTTTTTAACTCTGGAAAGTGCAACCGAAAGAACAACACCCACTCCCCCCAAGCCCCCAGTCTACCTGCTTCAATGACATGCCAGTTTTCACTGGTACCTGTTAGGTGCTTTTTTTACAAGAACCTGTCTCACAGAATTCGTTCCCTGGCCCAAATCTTTAGATTTAGTATAGGCACTCACTACCTGTTATATGGCCTCCTAATGAGACCATATAATGATTTTGGCTATAGTCTTTTGTTGCTAAGTGCCTGCTAGGGGAGCGCTAAAATTATAACTCCCCGCTCTCAAAAGAAAGATCTCATGGGTTGCAGTAGATACTGTGCCACAAGAGGGGATGCTGTTCCAAACAGAACAGAAGTTTTCCATCTTGTGGGAAACCAGTGGAACAATCAAGTTGGAAATTTTTTTTTCCTGATCTTTCTGAATTTACTGAAGCAACCTGAAATGAAGATCAGACACTTTCTTAGTCTGTGTCCTTGGTATCCATACTGTATCCTGACTCAACAGGCACAGAGCCAAATGAATCAATAGTCAAAAATGTCTCAGGAGCTTGCCCAAAAAGGAAACTTTCAAAACCGATTATTTGTATGGTATCGTTTTATCAACAGATACGAGTTCTTTCCCCAAGTAACGGTTCTTGTCACACTGTAAAACACATTGCGTTTGCTGTGACAGTGCTGTCCATGTGTTAATGGTCTGAGTTAGTGTGATATGCAAACTGTAATTTCTTAAATATTTATCCAATAAAAATGGCATGGGCTTGGATCACTAGATGTATGAAATGCACTTAATGTTTTAGGCTAAATGTTAGCCCTATATCTTGAGGGAGAGATTGCCACTACTATGCAGATAAAAACTATATCTTCCGGTACAAAAGAATCTGAAAATCTCAGGAGAGTTGCCAGAAATTTCACCTACCGTTTGTGAAGAACTGATTAATTTTCCAATGGGAGGGTGAGGAAGAAAAAAGCTCTGGTTGTGTCCCTGAAATACCAAGCTCAGTAAAATCAGAGGCAGAAGGAGAGGACTCGGGGGAAGCATTCCTGTTTCCTTCATTTAGCCTTAGACGAGTGTGGACACAGGGCTAAAGTTACTGCTCTCTCCAGAGATACTATGCAGGGTCTTACATGTGGAATGGGAACGGTGCACCATAAATCTCTTTGCTGAGCATAAGAGTGTAAGAATCTTGGAAGAAAAATATATCGACTCTTGTGTCATTTAAGGGTTGCGGCATTTCCAACCTTGCAATAATTGCCTAGCACTTTGCATTTGTGAGAAAGTAGAATGAGATGTCTTAAAAGTAGGTTCTGCATATTGTAAAAGTCCAACTGCGACTTGGAGAAACACCCCTGAGACTTATTGCTACCATTATAAGCTTAGAGTAATGTGCACATATTTTTCTTTTTAGACCATGCACACTTTATCCAACCCTCAGAGGTAAAGAGAGAAAGGAAGAAAGGAAGAAAGGAGGAAGGAAGGAAGGAAGGAAGGAAGGAAGGAAGGAAGGAAGGAAGGAAGGAAGGAAAATGTCCTGTAAAATTTGGTGGGTTTTTTTCTTTGTTTTGACCTTCCTGGGTCAGACACACCAATGCATGTCATGAGTTCAGCTGGGTTATGAGTCCCAGCCACCATGTTCATGGCATCACACATCGCAGTGCCACAGCCTCGGGGGGGGCTGTCGGAAGGCTATGGTTTCACTGCTGGGGCTGGGATTTCCAGGCTTGCTTCCCAGCTGGAGAAGGGACAAAAGCAGCCACTGCAGGGGGGTGGCAGCGAGGGAAAGGGCTTCATTCAGGCTGCAAACCTGTGAGCTCGGTGTCAGCCTTCCCTCTGGGTTACCAGCACCTGGTGCAACAATTCCCCAGTCCTTGCTGGGACACAGTCAGTTTTGGCGAGACAAAATAGCTAACAACGGTAGAATATTTTATTAAGGAAAATGCTCTTTATTTGAATATCATTAAATTTTGTTCTCCATGTATATCGGCTGTTGTGCCTCATCAGCAGAGGAGAGCCAAGGTAGCAGCACAGATTTTGGTAAACATCTGTGTAGCTTTGGTTCTCATTGGTTTTGTCATTACATTTTGGAAGACCTCAGGCCTACTTTGTAGCTTAACAACTGGAAATATTCTTGTTTCTGTTTGAACTTCTTAATGTGCCTTAATCAGCTTTATATAGAGGGTGGGAATGATTAAATCACAGCAAATAGAAAAACAAATACAGTGATGGCTGTAGCTGTTGAATAATTCAGAATTTTTCACTTGGACGCTAGCTATGTTTCACAGTCAGCATCAAAAGCAGTTACAAAACCGTTGTCACTTAAGCCTTTTAGGAAAGCGATAGACTGGGATCTCACAGAAATCATTTGGTGTACCTGAGACGTGACCCGAGGCAGAAAACCTCTTGGACTTTTCGGCTTCAGACTGCGTGATTCACCCATAGTCACACAGCTCTTCCCATCCCTACCCTTGAAAAGTCTTTGGACTAAAAGACAAATATCGTCGTTCCCTTTTCCCTGGTGGGCCGGGCACAGACAGATGACAAGACTTGCTGGAAGTGTCTCAGGTGGACATGAATATCTCTGATGCCTGAATCAGGGCTGATTCCCACCCAGTACGGTCCCTCTGCCACCGGGCTGCTCTGCCTTGTCTTGTTATTGTTACAAAATACTGACATACTGTGAGAGTCGCAAAGTGGGGGGAAAACTAAAATTGCACATTGGTCTCCTGCTGCTCATCAGTCCGAGAGAGCTTTTCCCTCACTTTCCCTCAGCCCTCCACCCTCACCACTTTCGTAACAAGAGAACAACCTGCGCAATCTGTTCAGCGAGAGAACAACTCATCTGAGCACAATTTCCTCTGCTCTGTTGTTGAATATGACTTCCCTTGGGTAGGTGAAAATTTTGGCAGTCTGTACAAAGGCTAGCAGAGACTGAAGCAGAAGCTGTAATAGAGCTGTTATGACTTGACAGCCCTGTTTTGTAATGCACAGGGGGATTTTATTACAAGTCAATTGTAGCTTCAAGAAATTTCAGAGTATGTCATCTGCTGGTATGATTTTTTTTAATGTTTAATAAATGAAATTGCGGTAGATTTTAACAAGGAGACTATGGCTGTTGGCAGGCCTGGATGACTTAATAAAGACTAAAATCAATCAGACAACTTTACTTTGCTGGCAAGTTTATGCTCTGTAAGTGGAAATAAATGTTTTTGCAGCTTTAATAATTTCACGCGCATTTCTTCAGGTGCTGGCAAACCACTGTATTTTTATACTGTTTGCTGAATGCATTGTTCTTTGCTGAATTTGTGTTTAAAGAACATCCTGTTAAAGATCACTTAATGTAGCCTTACGAGGACCTGTGTCACTACAGTCTGTGTCAATGATGACCAAAAGCTTGAAGGAAGAGTCCTGTGGCTTGAGAAAAGACTTTTCACCTCCCCACTCACAGCAACCTTTCTTGTTCTTGAATTAACTAAGGGAGACATTGACGGCAATTAAAGCTACCAATGACTGGCTCCATGTAGTCACAATATAGCTTATTTTTATTATAATACAGTGATTTACAGTAGTGGCTAACAGCATTTTTCAAATCCTAAGTCTCACGATAGACGCGCCTGTCTCTGGCACATCAGGCTCTGAAGCATCAGGGTCTGAATCCTGTCTTTGGCCAGGACTAGTTTTACTAGTTACTGGTACTGTTTTGATGGTGCATGTGGTATGAGCCAGCTGAAAAAACAGGGAAGAAAATAATGCAAACCATCAAGGCTTTACCGGTACCTCCACAGGACAAGCCAGGCTCACACTGAGCCCCCCCTTGGCAGCCTGGCATGTGGTCAGGACCCATGGGCCAGAGCAGGGACCGACCACCCTCTCCCCCACGGGAAATCCAAGGGCTGCCGAAGGGCCTGGGGCCAGGACCACAATGATGGGCTCCCACAGGCTGCCACTCCATCAGCTTTTCTAGGTTTTTGGGGTTTTCGGTATGTTTTCAGCTGCAGTCCTATGCAAAGGTGCATATTAGCATGACTCAGCTTCCTGTGGGAAGTCTCTGTTTGATGTTATTAGGAGCATGCTGTTGAATAAAGATATATAAATTATATAAAACGTTATACTTTGGTGTTTATTCCTTGGCAGAGCAATGGGATATAATCAATGGCCTATCTTTGGAAGAGTACTCAATTTGTATCTACTCTAAGCCCTTCACTGGGCTGAAAGACATCATCCTTTACAACCAGGTGTTTACAATACCTGTTATAATCTCATATAGTGCTGTCATTTTGAGCTCTGTACCTTGTTGTGTTCCCCTAGAATTTAGCTCGGTCCCCTAGCCTGGCTTAATCCACATCTGTTCGTAGGACTAATTCCTCCAGCCTATGCTGGAGACACTACCTATTTATGTGAACTTCTGACATTTGCATGAAAAAAAAAAGTTTAGTTTAAAAAAAAAAAAAAAATACAGAAAAAAAGAAAAACAGAAAGTGTTTGAGTCAGTCTGGTTGTCCGGTTTTGAAACAAAGGCCTCTGCCTGCATCTGGGAGCTCAGAGTAGATTTCAATGATAATTTAGACGTCACAGCAGCAACCCAGGGCATTAAAAATACACCATGTGTTTGGATTTTTTTTCCCGCGGTTAGAAACAGGACCTCTTTAGTGGATACAGCATTACAAAGCATGTGATACTCTTGCCAGCAGTTATCAGCAGAGAAAATCTGATGCGTTCAATGCCACCAATATACATCACTCACATCGCAGATATGTATCAATTTTCTTAGTATATGATCGTTACCCAGCCTTTTAGGTAGCTTATGTTAAAGCAGCAGTTCAAAACGTGAAAATTAGGGGTGACAGAATCTCCAAAGCCTGACAGTTGCCATCTAGATAAGCTGAAGTGGTTGATACGTTGGAAGGAGGCCATGTGTCCTGTGGCCGTGGGCAGAGAGCAGAAGTTGTCCTTTGGGTAGAGCCATGCAGTGCCCAGTGCACTGCAGGACGCACAGCTGGAGGGCACATCCGCCCCACCAAGGGCGCTGCTAAAGCCAAAGGGACGGGCGGCACCCTCCAAGGAGGCAAAAGCCCAGCCTCCAATTTTTTATTTTTTATTTTTTTTTTTTTAAACAAAAGAATACATCTGGCTGCGGATTCCACAGAATTACCTTTGGAGGATTTTTTTTGGACACTCCTGATTTTCAAGGCCTCGGGGTATTTATGGTCCACGGAGCACAAAACCCTGAGGAGGCCAAAAGAAATGGGATTTCCGGCACTGATGAAGACTTGAAAAGCCCTGCTGGGATGCCTGCCAGCATGCAGGACTCCCAGGTGCCCAAAGGAGGAGAGTGCGGTTATCCATGCCCACCTGCCAAGAAACTGGAAATTTCCAAGAGCCCAGGCTCAAGCCAGATGTGTAGCTGGAGTTTACATGACTTCCTGTGCTCCCTTAAATCCCTGGCTTTCCGCTCTGAGGCAGCCCTCATAGCAGAGAAACCGAGGTGGGGACATCTGTAAACTTATTAGCTGCTTATCACATTGCTTTGAGGATAAATATTTTCAGAATGTTCATAGACTATTGGCATTTCCACAAATCAGCATTTTCTAATGAGAAGGTGTTTTCTCAAGGGCGTTGTGAGCAATCCTGCTGAAAACCATGCACCTGCAAGGTGGTGGGACAGGAATATACAGGGGACATAAGCTATCTTAGATCTAGCCAGTACCATATGCGATGTTTAATCTTCATTTGTACCTGTGTGAACATCTATGCCCTGCACTGGGGGTGCTGGGAAATTGAAGAAAATAAGTAGGTGTACACTAGAATTATACCGAGTTCCACCATTTTCTTCTTCATTCGTGGACTCATTTTTGGAGCACATCAGATCATTCATCTAAAACAGATTTTGGGTGTGTTTCTGAAGACAGCGTATTTTAGGGACTTTGGCAGGATGAGGCCACAAATCCGTCTGCTGGTGCTCCACACCGTTCTGCAGGTACCAAAGCCAGCTGAGCGCTCCTGCACTCCTGCACACCTGCACACCACCTGTACCTTCTGTTTCATGAAATCACCTTCCTGGTGGACTTCAGCACAGTCCTCCCCTTCCCTCCCTTGCCCTGAACAAAAGAAAAAGTAACCATATACATATAATTATGATTTTGCCATCGGACAACCAAACGGGCCCCAGAGCAAGGCAACGTGCAGCTGGCACCACCAGAACTGAGCGGTCACAGGGCTTGGTGCATTGAGCAGGTGCAGACAGTGGAGAACCGACGTTTTTAAAGAAGTCATTAACAGGTCAGCTAACAAATGCAACAAAACTGATCAGTGCTTTTAGCTGGGTGTCATAGGGAGGCACAGCCACAAAGCTGAGAATTTTGTTCTTCCTTGGCTGCAGTGTACAGCAAAAGATTGGTCTTGTTAAACCCTCTTGCTGGACAGAAGGGGATGAAGATGTTTGTCACCTGTGCAAACTTCGATGTCGTGCCCCGACCCTTTGCTTTTTCTCCTTATAAGGAAGTTCATGAGCTACAAGCAATATGAAACCTATCCAGAGGCAAAACATTTCCCATACAGTCTTGAGATCCTTTGCCTTTCAGGATTTTCCTGACAAAGACGACAAGACTCTCTTATGGCGTGGTGGCTCTGGTGTGGAAAGCGGCCTCTGAAACAGACAGTCGGGTGGAAGCCCACCAGAAACACTGCTTCATTGTCTGTAGCATGCTCGGATTTGCAGGTGTGCCTCTGAAGGTGTTGTGAAATCCCTATTTTGGATCTCTGCGGTCTTGAACTGCAATTCTACATTAGCTGCAGTTTCTCAGAAAAAAACAGCGTCCTGTTTCTTGTCTGTGAGGAGCTGGTGCACTACATCGCCTTTCAGGACACTGCGCAGTGCCGGGGATGGTGAAAGCATGAGCTGCTATTTATTAACTGAGTGATACCACATGTAGATTCGCTGGATGTTTACGAAGCGGCGTGGGTGGGTTGATCAAACGCACGGGGCCTACCCTTCGGTTTAATTCCTGTTAACTGATGAGAGTGAAAAAACCCCAACCAATAAAATCAAAACTAACTGGGCTGCAGCCAAACAAAAACAAAAATGAAAGATGATCAAATTGTATTGTGCTTGTATCATGTTTTTTGAGGCTTAAGTAAAAAGATGCCTGTCCTCTTTCTTGGTATTCCAAGCCTGGAAGGAGTGCTGCCTTCCAGCCTGGCAGAGCTGGAGCCCTGTGTCCCCTCAAGATGCCTAATGACTTGCAGATTTATTCCAAGGCAGTTAAGGGATTTACCTCCTTCCAGAAAATACTTAGGAAATGATCGTCTGATGCAGAAGGAGTTGTTTCATGTATTGACATGTGAGATAGAAATATGTCATATGCCCAGCGGCCCAAAACACATCTACCAACCATCTAGATGGATATTCCCTGGTGCACGAAGTGCTCAAGGAGTCCCTTGTCATGGACCCCGTGGTCATCGGGGAGCAACGCTGGAGACATAAGCAACCAGAAATTTGTCCTCCTGTTACAGAAACCTCTGTTTCTGTTGCTATGAGCTTAACATTTGACCTGTGCAGCTTCAACCTTTTCCTTTTAGCATCCACAAGTCTTTAGGGGAAGCTGTGTAGCTGAGCTTTTAAACAGTATCAGTAGCCACTACATACACCTGCATCCATCTGTAGTGAATAATGAAGAGAGCTTGCATTTAGATATAAATGTGTATATTTTCCCATGCTGTAATTTGATTGTCTTCCACAGAATTACACAGGGGACAGATTTGGGTAAAAGTAAATCCAGTCCAAACTTTTACTCAGGGAAAAACTTATATTGGGATTAATAGGTTACTCTGGCTTTCTATCCTGCAGAATCAATTAAAAACAGTTAAAGAGAAACAGAAAAAAGCACCCCTGGGGTTAATGGGCCTATTTTTTATGGCCTTTTATCATGTATAGTCCACAGCACCTGTTTAAAACACTATGTAATCTGAAGGCAGCTTCTTTCCACGGGTGTAAATGCAGGTTCCCCTCTCACAGCTGTGCGTACTTAAAGCAAGGTGGGGGAAGTGTGGCTGGCTCTCCCTGATGCCTGAGCACACCATGATTTTGTGAGGGCTGCTCTCTGCTGGCTGACAAAAGGTAAAATAACCCCTGATATTGTCCTACTTGGCGCGCTCAAATGTGAGGTGAACCTAGAGCTGTCTTGTGGCAGATGGTATGGGCTAGTTTGTGGGCTACCACAGGTTAAAAATCTGGCTTGAGAGGCTGCGATGTGGCAGCTGAGAGGGGGGTTTCCTGACATGGCTGCAGTGCTGTGGCTAAACTGGAAGCCTCTGAGATATGGAGGGGAACCCATCTCCGTGGGGAGCCCCTAGGTGTGCCTGGCCCTGTGACCTCGGGATTCTGCATGGGCTGGGAGCTCTGCTGTGCCTGCCCTTGCCTTGGGGCGATGCAGGGATTTCTTTGCAACTTGAGAAGTGAAAGCTGCTGGACTGAAACCAGGAGTGGTGGCAGGGCTCCTTTGTGACCCTGCTCTTGCCTGTCCCTGCCAGTAGGGAGCATGGCTTGTCTATGGATCCCTGTCGTTCTGATCTGTCCTGCTCTTGGCTTGAGTTTAAAAAAAAAAAAAAAAATATAAAGATATNAAAAAAAAAATAAATATAAAGTTATCATAGCTTATGTTTTAGTAGCATCTAGTCTTGAAGAGTGAAAGGCTTGTTGCTGTGTTTGGAATGCTTGTTTGAAGGAAACAGTGTGGACAGATGTATGTTAAAGCTTGGGCTGACTGACCCTCATCGTGTGGTTTAATGCTCAGTAAGTGCTATGGCTGCTGGGAGTTGAGGTTTTGATGGCGGTTTAAAAAATGCTGAGGTTTTCCTCACGTGGCCTTTCCCAGGCTCTGGTCAAGGCACTTGGACACCTCTTGTGCTTCAAGCATAAGCCTCGCACCACGCTATGGGAATACTGATAAAATCATGTTCTGCGTTTGTAGAGGTGACTCTGTGTTAGACTTAAATATGGAGCAGTGCAGAGAGCAGCTTCTTGCACTTTTTTTCCCTCTCCCTTCTTTTGCTGAACGTGGGCTCCCTCTGCCCTTGTTGCCTTCCTGTTCCCAGCTGCTTTATGTTTCTTACCTTGCCCCCTGGGCACTAATCCCCAGGTGCTGTCCTGCCGGTACCTTGGGAGGTGGTAGGCAGTCAAGTGTGGCTGCAGATCCCCCCGTGGTGCTGTGAGGGGGAACGATGGCTCTGGGAAGTGGTGTCCCCAGTCACCCAGAGCTGGTATAGGCATGGGACACTGAGCTGGGGACCCACTTGCCATCCTTGCAGATCCAGAAAGGTGGACAAGAAACCAGTGCTTTCCTGTGTCTCTCTTTCCCACCTGTGTCTCGCTCATTTTCTGGCTCAATCCTTATAGTATTTTTCTTCCTGAACTGTTGAGGGTAGGGGGATTTAAATTTGTTTTCATTAGACTTGCTGTGCCCCTGTGAGCCCTGAACTAGATATGCCTTAGGATGAATGCTTGGCTCTTCTTAGCATTAGCTAGACCTGATGGTTTCTGCTGTTATGAAATACATTATAATCCATAAGGTTTACACATATGATGGCTATATCACTTTATGGTATTAGTCCTTTTAAAGATGTGATAAAATTCCCTGTAACATATTTTGTTTGCGTGGTGGAGATAGAACTGCCTTCCCTTTTTCCCTTCCAGACTTCCTCTTACCATCCTTACCCAGGAAGGCAGGTGCTGGGCTAACATGCTATAAAGATGTTTCCTAAATCAAAGATGTGTATGATGGGAGGAGGGAGGGAGGGAAAGAACTTTATGCTTAGGGACAGGTGAGGAATTAGAGGCAATTTAGATACTGCTCTCAGCATGGAGAGTGGTGGTCTCAACCTACTTTGCAGCTGCTTGGTAGCTGCTGAATTTGAAGTTGTCTTTTGTGAGTTGATATAGGTTGATTGCTTTTTTTTTTCTTGTTTGCCTCTTAACTTGAGGCTGGGGGGGGTGGGGAAGAGATGACTGGAGTGGAAAAACAGCGAAACAAGTTGTTTCTTTAAAGCAATACTTTGCCCAAATCCCTCCTGCAAGCAGGGAGTGTTTCATGTTTTACGCCGAATGCTGTGTATGTGTCAGAACTATGGATGCCAGACACAGCGATAAGTGAAAAGATCATACAGCTAACTATCTTAGCAAAAAGAAAGAGCAGTTTTGTGGCGCTAAAACACAGAAGGCATTCTTTATGGAGGATGTGTGGGATAATCGTGTTGCTGGTTTGTTGTAGGCTTTTGGAGTATCGCTTACCCTGTGCACAGAAGGCACTAATGCCACGTCTTGTCAGGACACTGAATTGAATTACATTCCAGGCTTGAAACTCAACCTCCCACCTTGACAAATTGTCTGCGAGCTGAACATGATTTGAACCACTCCAGTGCAGTTTAGCTCAGCGTCACCCCTTGGTACCCTATTAATAGAACCTGTTAGCATCAGACAGCCTGGTGAAATGGTAAATATTACAGAGCACATGGCCGGATTGTCTCCTTGATGGTAAATAGATTGTGAATAATTGAATAACGCTGTAATAGTGAAGAGGATCTGCCTAACATAAGGCATGAATTACACTTCTCTCTCTGCTCCAGCTCAAACATTTCAGACTCCTTTTTCTTTGCCGTAATTGGACATAATCAGTAACACAGTCAGTGACTAAAGACTGTCTGGTATCAATTCCCATATCCAAGAACCACAACATCCAGATTTTGAAAGAGTTAATGCTCTCTATTATCTGATTAGTTCAGTTAATTTGTTGTGTCCCATGGTGATTGTAAAGTAAATAAGAAAGGGTGCTCTGTTTCAAATATCTTCCTGCAGCTCTGTGTGTGTTATGTATATATGATCCACGCATATGTGTATATCTACAAGCTTGCCTGGTAGTTGAAGGTGTTGAGAAACTGCAGCTTTCCCTGGAAAGCTCTTGGCTGAGGACTTCCTAAAGAAAAGTTGTCCAAGAATATTTAGTCTGGTCCAAAGGGAACAACTTGTTCCATGGAGTAATACAGAAACAGAAGTGTGCACGACTCCTAAAATTTGTCTCAATTTTACTTCCAGATATAGCCTGTATGTCTGTGTTGTTGGCGGATGGGAGTGTTTTGGGCAGGACTCATCTTCCATAGAAATGTGACCTTGTTTGCAAGTAAATCATAAAGATAATACAAATCTTCCTTTCCTTCCTCCCCAAATAAAGCTTACCCATGAATGTGTTCCAGCTTGCTATCTCTAGGTTTCAAAACATATAGCTGCTATGATGGAGGCAAAAGTAGCTTCTTTAAGTGTAGACTACTGATAGATAGATTAGGTACATATTTTCTTGTGGTTTAGTTCACTAGTTACGGGTTTCTGAAGTAACCCTTTTTTTTTTTTCTTCCATCCGTGAAAGACAGTGCTTTTGCTATATTTGACCAACTGATAATGCTGAAAACACCAGAGAGAGTTTATGCAGTTGCTTAACCCCACGGATGTGGGAAGTAGAAAGTCTTCCCATTGGCAAATGGCTTCCTAGGGTCAAATTTTATTTTAATTTGGAGTCAGACCAAGCTTTGTTAGAACGTGAGAGAGAATCTCTTGGGTAGGTATTTGGGGGTATATGGAGAATACAGCCTTTGGCCCCTGAATACCACCATGGCGATCCCCATGCCAGTACTTCAGCATCTTCAGCACAAGCTGAAACCCTCTGGGGTGGTGAGAGATGCTTGGATACCTGGGCCCCAGGACCGTTTTCTTCCTCCTCTATGCTAGTAGGCACCAGCAACATTCACTGACTTCTATATTAATCTTTATGTTTGCAAACAGGCAGAGATGGCGTTTTTTACTCTGTGAGAGCTGTGGGGTGGCTTGTGACGATGGGCCCAAGTGCAGGAGGCGCTCACAGCTTGGTGGGGAACAGCAGCTTGCAACAGTACCGTGATTAAAGTGTCAAGTTACTGCTCTTTTGCATTATGTGTAGACTGTAAAAGATTAACGCAGGGTGATTTATCTTCCGTTGGATTCGCTTGACAGTGAATGAGACTGTAACCAATTTGCCTGGAGCAGGGGAGCTCAGAATAAACCCTGGAGGTTTAGGGAGGTCGCTCGCTAGCGGGACGGACAGATGGACAGACTACCTCATCTGGACGGCCCCCTGCGTCCTTCCATGTCCTGGGGAAGTCACTTCTGAAAATAGTAATTGAGTGTTCTGTGGTCAGTTTTAACTGTTGAACCTTAGTGTTTTGAAGCTTCAAATAACCTTTTCCATAAAGTTGTCTCAGACCAGCAAGTCCCATTGCCAGACCAGACTGTAATACCTCAGTTTACCTGCACTTTCTGCGACTTCCTGGTTCCCCGGATTTTTTTTTTTTTTTTTTACCAAAAGTTTTCTGAATGAAAACTGCCTGTCAAGTTCACTTTGTTTTCTGTTTGTGGGTTTTCTTGTTTTTTAGTCTAAAATTTGCCTTTAATTCTATGAGGTGTGGAGCGTCATGAAATTTTGTTCCTTCTGGGCACTCAGCCGCAATGGCAGTCCCTGGCAGTACGAGAGAAATATCCTTTACCCTGATGGTGACCAGATTGTGAGCGCTGCCATTTGCCTGCTGTGAGCATCATGTGTGTATTTTGTACTTCTGGTTGTTAAATGGGGATATATAAATGCAAGAGCCGAGTAGGGAGGCACTGCTGATTGGCAACCAGCATTAGCCAAAGGTCAGAGCTAATTACTCTCTCTCGTTTGCATGAGAGGCTTTGAAAGATAGAGAAGAAAGTGTCTGTGGCATTTTCTGCCAACAAATTACTTGGCTGACAGGAGGATGTCACTGCTCATCAGTACCAATAGACTGCAAGTTGGTACTTGTGCAATTAAGAAGGATAGAAATATTGCTTCAGAGAGTTAACTTTCTGGGAGTAATTACCATAGGTGTCAACACATGCTGATGAAAAGGAAGAGGATGTATTTACTATATATGTGAATCAGGGTTATGAATGATTAGACAGTTGTTTAAGATGATCACCTCTGTCTCCAGCCCATCCTTTCTTCGTCTCGTTTTTTCATGTTTTACTGATGATTATGCCAGGGAGGGATAGAGGGCCACATCTACGCTAATTAGGCATTGCTGATCAGAGTTTTAACTGTTTCTCATCTACTTGAACCTTATGAGATTTAGTGAAAGATTTAGGCTTTCTTTTTTTAGCCTTGCCTTACAGACATACCCCTGCAGTTCTGGTAAAGGCATTGCAGAGCTGAAGCTGGAGCTGCTAAAACAGTAACACAAGGGAGGCCTGGAGGAGCTAAAGGAAAAACTGACTTTTGGAAGAAATTTGAAGGCAGGAGGCCCTTAATTAATAAGACCAGTGGCTTTGGATGTTTCAGGTTCTGCATGTCAAATTTCCATTACCAGAATTTCAGTGGGGGATAGGAAACTGGGCTCTGGAAAATAAACTCCTCAGGGGTGTCTGACGCTGAAGGTGAAAGCCATTTTTTTTTTTTTTTTTCTTTTTGAGGGTGTAAAACATAACTTCCAATGAAAGGTTTTGTTCAATAGCATCGGTAGGATGAGGCTTGGCTCCAGCAATTGAAGTATTGCCAAAGATATGTCCTGGAGCATGTCAAGCCTAGTCTATGTCCATGTTACCATTGTGTGCTTGCGACTCTGGGCAAACGCTGCCGAGCCTCTGCCATTGGAGAGCTGGGATTTCCTTTAGTGTGAATTGTGTAAATTCAGTTATTTAAATCTATAGTCTCTTTTTTTTTGTTCTTCGCCTGAATAAATCGAAGTAAAAAATAGCAGTAGCCTCTTGAATTTTTCAGTTGAGCTGACAAATACTTTTTTTCCAGCTGTGTCCCCAGCTCTTCTCTGTTATCGTTATGTATTTAAACTAGGTGCATGGGGTTTCAAATAGCCTACCTACATACTTATTAAGTTACAGAGACTTAGAGTTGTGCAGGAGCCAAATGTCCAAGCTCTGCTGTCACTGAATGACAGATGAGTGCGAGTCCTTTATGCTCCTTTGAATGTCACCACCTTTGTGCTTGTCCTGTGCACAGGACGTGAGCACGAAGTCTAAAACACACACCAAAAACCCCCTCGCAAAGGAAAGCAGTGTCTGTAGCCTCACATAAATCAGAGCTTTGACTTACCCTTTGCATAAGGGAAAAAAAAAAAAGCTAGGAAATCGTACTCGGAGACAAAGAGCTGCATGTCGTCCTCCGAGACAGTACAATTTATCATACATTAGGATCATGTGTGTGGCCAAAGGCAATGCTTAGTGGAGCAGGGCGATGAATACTTCTCCTTTCCTACTGTGGCACCCGTACCCCTGTTCATTGAAGAATTGCACTGTGTTATTTTTCTCCTCCTTTTGGATGTGACGGGGCAGGGGCAGCATCTCCTGGAGATGGGGGTGCTTTGGGGTCCTGCCCTGTTAGTGTGTGAGAAGGACTTGCTGCACCTGAGCCCCTGCATGTTTCTTCTGGCACGGCAGCTACACTGTCCCCTCTCACCAAAGTGAAGAGCCCAGTTCTCCTCTGGAGAAGCAAAGGTGCACCATCTGCTTCTTTGCAGGAACAACTTTGAATCAGTTTACCCCTCGATAAAATACCATATTGACCAAATCAGCATAATCTAATACAGGAACAAGTCTTTGGTGTACCCCAAAATTACTCTGCTATGAGCAATTTTCAGTGCTGATTTAAATGATATTTCAATGTCCGAATAAGCCTCGTACTGAAAGGAGTGAGAAAAAAGTTGCTGTCTCCTGCTTTGCTTTGTTGCACAAACTTTGTTTAATGTTGTCTTTTGTAGTAATGGTTATCAGATACTACTTATGTTTAGAAACAGCATTTAAACTGTAGGACAATGGTGTGCTGAATGGATAAATCAAAGTCAAAAATCATCAGATGGCAGAGCACAGAGGCTGAGAAATGGAAGTCTTGAGCATAAGCTTGGAGCGGGGTCAGAAGTAGGAAGGCACAGTTGTGATCACCAGAATGTTTAAAAACATGGGAGCAAATGAGATCTAGTAAAAAAGGCAGAAAGAGGAGGCTGAGGATAAATCTTGAGGGGTTTGGCAGACAGTAAGAGAAGCACTGAGGAAAACAAGTCTTGCAAAAAGCACTAGGGCTAGAGAGCACTACCTTGATAGAGTTGAGGAACTTCTTTTATGTAGTTTACATAGCATTTTTGGTTGTGACTGTGCTGTGACTTGTTAAAAACTTCCAAAGTCCCTTGTTTACACTTTGATGTTTGGTCTTCTGATAAAAAGAAAGACGTTTACAGCAAACGATAATTTCCAGATGGAAAACCTTTCATTAATTTCTAACTCAACTGCATGAGAAGTATGTGAGGTTTTATTTCAAGTCCCTTCATAAACTAAAAGGTGTTGCTGATGGCATGCTTGTTTTCATATTTGATTAGTAAGCACACTAAAAACTTACTAAAGAGCAAGACTCTGCGGGGGGGTGGGGGGAG
>VYZM01018172.1:151243-164865 GCA_013398915.1 Dromas ardeola
GGGATTCGTCTCCACTTAGTGCTATCATTTGTCACTCAGTGCTGTTAGATCAAAAGCAGCATGGCTGTAGCTCAGCTATTATCTACAGCCACTTAAAGGCCAGCAGTTTCAATTTTAAAACCTCTTACATTTCTGTGGGTTTCAGTACCACATCTTCGTCCATGGCTGCCCAGCTTTTTATTCACTCTGAAAGAAGCAGAAATGGAAAGCCATCTCTACTGTGTGTCTTGAAGAGCTCCCAGCAAGAGGGCATGCTTCAGTGTGCTGGGTTTGAGTGTGGTGTTTGAGGGTTGGTTTTGGTTTCTTGGGGGGTTTTGTGGTGTAGTTTTTGTGGTGTGTTGTGTTTTTTTTTTTTTTTTTTCCATTTTTTGTCTTTGGAGTAGAAGTGGGGCAGCAGCAGGGGGTTGAGTACCACTCTGGTCACTGGTGGGAACATGGTGATGGAAGCAGCCTTAAGTGTCTGCTACAACTACTTGTATTACCATGAAAGCACTTCCATTCCTTTCCCTCTGTAAATGCAGTGATACCTTTGTGGTAGGTACAAAAAGACTTCATTAAAGGGAGTTCTTTACAAAGTTGATATCACTGTTTATCCCAGCTTTTCTTTCTTTCATGTTAGGTAGTAAATCTCAGTTAATCCTATATAGTGATAGATGATGGGGCCTATGGATGGGGGGGGTTGTCTGCCCAAAACCTTGGGTGTCTGTGTTTAAGGGGGACTGGAGAGGGGGCTGAAGAGTGGAAATCCAGCAGGGTTACCTTTTTGGTATATACTTACCTGTATGGAAGTATACCTTTTCATATACTTCCATATGTCCTTAGGCTCTCATGGCTCCCACTGAACAACCACAACGATCAATAGAATAATTCTTTATTGAGCAGAAACAATTGCTAAGAATGTGTTGAACTGTCTCATGGCATGGACTATTTTAATGCACCACAATGAAACTTACAAAGAGTTCATTACACTGGCAGCTAAACAAACATAATGAGGAAAAATTGTGTAATTATATATTTGAGGATAGAAAGCAATTTGCAAATGCATGCCTTAAAAGATATCAGATCCCTGGACCAGGAGATCTCCTAGAGTTTTAGACTTACAGAGGCTAGGAGACCTGTCAAGGTAAAATTGTTAGGATCAAACCAATTTTCATAAATGATCAAGTCCTGAAATATTTTAATACTGACGGAGATAAAAATCAGCTTAGGGAAGAATAATTGATCTGGCCTTCAGGTGATTGTCCAGTGGTGCATAGCTTTTCTAGTAAGAGCGAATAAGCCTTCAGGGCAAGTGATACTGGCAACATTTTTGCTGTGAGCAGTACCCTTAACGCATAGGGCAGGAATCCAGTGAAGCAGAAAGAGGATAAAATCTCAGAAGTAGATTTACAGAAACAGTTGCGCAGCCCAATGTCCTGATATGAGATTTCTCTTTTTTTTTTTCCCTGAGGCTTATTCTGCCAAGAGCAAGGTCTTGATCTAAAGAAAGCTCCAAAAACTCATAATAAAGCAATCATCTGTTGATGTGTGTGAATTACTTTATCTAAATAACACTAAAGGAGTGCCTGAGAGCTGCTGCTACATTCATCTTACAGAGTTTACAGGTTTGCTCTGTGAAGAAAAATCCTTTGCTTTTTCTAGTGCACCTTGTTCTTTTGAAAGATGATCCAGCTGATCTAACAGGCATTTTAAATCTGGTCATTGGTTGATTGCAATGAGAATTAAACTGGAGGGGGAGGGGAGGAGGAGTTCCTGAGGATGGAAAACCTTAAGGTTTAGACTTCTCCCTGCCAGGACTATGTGGTTGAAGGAGCAGAGGAGGTACCTGTCTGTTGTTTTGTTTGGAAACCCTCCTCCTCCACCCTACTCGACAGGTTTTGTTCTTACTGAAATATTAGGAGAAGAACATGCATCCTGAGAGGGTAAAGGGGAGCTTAAGGGTAACTTTTTTTTACATTTCAGCAAATGCGAAATGATCAGAGACTAAAATTATGTCTTGAATTATTAATTAACCATGTATTAGAGAAAAGGCCTACCTAGATGGTAGGGCTGTATTCACTGAGAGCAAACACAGAGCAGCTGAACTCATTGGAGACCTATTTTGAGAACCCTTTGATTCATTTGAACTGTGCTGATGCCGGTTTACCAGCTGCAGAGCCCCCCGGCCTGCTGGGAAGGCTTCTGCAGAACAGTGACATCTTCTGGAGTCACCGCAGCTCCCCGGCGGTGCTCACTCCTCCCCAGCCTGGAGTCACTCCTCTAGACAGAAAGCTAGATATATGGATTGGGGAAATATTATTTGGTATTTGAATGTGGAAGTAAGCTCAATATGGTTTAGATACTGGTTCAGCATAACCTTAGACACCTTACAACCACCTTACTCTCGGGTAAGAAGTACTCGTGCACTGCAAAATAGTAAAAATCAAAAGCTTTCAATCAAAGGCTGCCTTTTTTGGAGAAAGTGATATGTCAGTGAAGTGGAAACAGGTTAGTAAAACAAAACTGGGGACACTGAATATTTTTATTTTTTACTTCTTGGGGAAGAAGAAAGAAAATGACTCTCTGCCATTATGGCCCTGGTATTATTATACTGAGCAGGTGTACTGAGCTCTGACGCTTCTGCCAGTAAGCATGGCCAGAGCTTCTCACAGGAGGTGGTGAGGACGTTGCCATGAAACACTGGAGAAAATGGATTGCTGCTTGGGTCGTCCTTGCCAGGGAAGTCCTCTCCCCACTGTAGGCATAGAGGTTCCCCTAACCAGAGCGCAGAGCTTCTCGGAACTGACACAAGGCACTGAATTTCCCTTAAAAAATCATTCCAGGGTTGCATGGTCCTGAGTGTGTGTGTGTGGAGGAAGGATCCCTGCTTTGAGTTGGGGGTTCATCTTGTTTTCATAAACCACTAGGCTGACTCCTTTGAAATGGTTGCAGTGATTCCTGAATTGCCTTTAAATTGGGATTTAATGTCACTGCATTCAAAACAAACAATCTCCACTTTCAACCTCTGAGTTTGATTTCCTGTATGGGTTTTTGTTGTTTTTTTGGGGGGGTTTTGGGGTTTTTTTTTTTGAGAGTTTTGTACCAGCTTGAGCTGTTGTGCTTCATTGCCTCTGAGGCTGTAGTAATCTCTCTGACTGTGGGGAACACAAAGCCCTTAGTACTCTGATGGGTTAGAGTTCCCTGCTTTTACTGCCTCTGCTGCCTCGAAGATCAAAAAGGAAAAGCCAAAAAAAAACCCCACCCCAAATCTAACGCCAACTCCCACACCACATTCCCTCCCAAACCTCCCACAACACTAAAAAGCAACCCCAATGCAAAACTCTTTTCTTCTGTGGGTAGTGCTATATGTAGGCTTGCTGTGAATCAGTATGTAAGTAGTTCAGAAGCCAAAGTGTGTTGAGGGCTCATGCCACCTTTGCCCCAGGGAACACCCCCCACTCCCCCAAAATCCCCTTCTCAGCGCTTCGTCCTCCTGAGAGATTTATTTTTGCTGGCATGTGCTCTACTGTATCATTCAAGACAAAGCTACACCAGTCACTAATGTTTTAAAGTGCATTCAAGCCTCTAATTATCAGAAATGAAGGAGATATTCAGCTAATTATCCCGTTTTAAAATTCTAATGGAATGGCACTGAACCTGTTGTGATATTTTTCTTTTTGTTAATATGGATTATGTAAATTTTTGAGACATTAAAAATGTAACATCACATGTCCCTTTGAAGGTCAACAATCTGATGTTAACTTGTCTTGAATGTAGCCACCAAAGGGGGGAAAAAAACCCATTCCACTGCTCTGTACTGATGTGAGTGCTTTTATGTGCTTCCTTTCAGCCTGATACTATATAAACCCTACAATATTCAGCCAAAACAAAAAAAGCCCAACAACCAAACCTAAACCACATCAGTAAAAATAATTACTAGTGATGTTACGGGAAAGCTAGCTTTAGATGTAGGGTACTTCAGCCTTTTTTCTGTTCTGTCCAAACTCTTTGCATCTGTGGCTACAGTAAGAATCCTTGCAGTTTCATGGTGCAAGATGCCAAGAACAGCTTGCATGGCACAGATCAGAAATATTTGTATTGTTTATTCTTGGAGGTTTCACTCAAGGAGCCTTCTCCCAAAACCCACAGTAAATACAGATCAGGATATGCAGTTTGTGCTCTAAAGCAGCTAATCCCAGACAAAATTGACGAAACTCAGAGCAGGGAGGAAGAAAGAGCAATTCTATCTGCTTTTTTTTTTTCTTTTTATATATGTACTCTGAGCACAGGGACAAGGAGTCTAAATTTTATTTACTACTCGAAACTTGTATGCCCTTGCAACTACTTTAAAAAATGGAAGGCTGTATTTAAACTTCTTGCAGGGCTTATTAGTGCAATGCCCTTAAAATTAGTGTGCCTCGGTAACTTGCTCGAGGTTACACAAAAAATTGATGGCAAACTTAAGAGCTGAGCCCTGGTGGTACAATGCTGCTGTTCTGAGGGGACTGTGACACCCTCCTTCCTTCTTAACTGGCGTTTGGTGTAGAAACCTGGACTATGGTGTTTGCATACATAGTGGCTGCATACTGTGACTCAACTGGTATCCAACAATAGACTAGCACTATTCTAGTCTGCTTTTCATACACTGAGTAGGTGCAAAATTGGAAACAAAGAGGCACAATACTGCTGTTAGGAAAGTAGGTATGGTGGGAACGCATGTGTTTAATCCTAGAGGAGTGCAGGTCTTTTGTGATGCTTTGGCTTTTGGAATTATTTCACTAAAGTCCTCCTTCCACGTAATGGCAACGTTTTGAGTTATGTGATGAGAATGGTAAGCGAGGATTAAGTGTAGTGAATGTTTCTAATACTGATGTCCTCAGTATAGCTATGGGCGGTTAATAAACATCAGGTCTTATTTCTCAAAGAAAAAATTGGATTTTTTTTATCTGTGTGATAATACTGTAAGCAATCGATTGTTATCCTACATGACTTCAGTGTTTAATGCAACATTTTCATTAAGTTTAATAAAATGTGTTTGTGTACTGTGTGTGATTGACAGCATCTAGTAGGCTGCAGTGAGATAAACAAAGGAATTTCACATTCAGGCGGGGATGTCAGAGGAGTCTTAATAATTAGATCCAACATTCAGAGGGTCCAATTCACCTTGAAAGGGTATCGGAGCAGCCTATGAATTCTGTGTACTGCAGCTATGCAGTCACACTTCAATTCTTTGGTTAAAGGGTGGGAAGTGTTTTAATTCACTGTAAAGCAAAAACCAACAGAAATTTTTATGAAATGATATGATACATCTGCGGTGACTTCTTCCAAGCATCATTCTATATCTGTGTCATTCTTCTGGAAAAGCCTTTGCTAGCATTCAGTCTTTCCCAAGCACAAGGTCTTGATCCAAAAGCAGGCATCCTATTGACTGGATCAGGCAGCTATCAGTAATTTCTTCCTGATGAATTCACGGTCACTTTAATTATGCACTTTTAGAGGCATGTGTTCAATAAATATAGAACTTCCTAAAATAGTTCAGATTTTTGATCAGGTTGCAGATCTGAATAATTAGAATACAAGCTCTGAAACAGTAACATTTAAACATTTCATTTTTGAAGGATGATAGTGTGTAAGTGCCCTCCCTGAAGATATTCCCCCCCACCCCGCCCCCCCCATGATTAATTTGCTTGCATTTGCTTTAATCTGTTGCCATGTGTAGCAAAAAGACAAATTGTGTTTACATTACCCTAGTCCCTCCCTTCATTTCCAAAACAACTGCTTTTATGCACTTCAGGCAGCTTGAATCAGGCCTAATTACAAAGTCCTACATCTGCTTTCAATCTATGGGCTAGCACACAAGGTTGCTCTTGTATTTAGGCTTACACCGTGGTTTCACTTGTTTGTTTATGTTTTGCCTTAAAAATGTATATGTATAAACATCCACAAGGACAACAACATCCTTACATCTGACATCCATCACACAACAGCTAAGCAGGATTTCCACTTCCACGCTTTGCTGTCTCCTCAAGGCACTTGATCTCTGTCAGGACAGACACAAAGCTCTTGGCTAACAAAAGTTGCTGAACCCATACTGGGGTTCATTAATGTTAGTCTCTTCTTATTTCAATTTGTATCAGCTGTGTTTGGTTAACAAGGAGGAACCCAGCTGGCTAAAGACTTGAATAAAAGCCTCCCTCTCCACCTTTTGGGTTGGTTCCTTTCAGACTGCAAAAAGTTTTGCTGAAATAAGAGATATTGTATAATGGGCATAGGGAGGAAAGATTTTGGCTGCTAGTGTAAGCTTTCTTATGGGTTGCATTGGTCTCAATTTTCCTTGAAATGGTCATGCACCTTTGAAGTTCCTGTCCACACTGCAGATACGAAGACAAAGGAGCACACTTCACTGTGAAAACGATAAGCACAAATCTTGCGGGAGGGAAAAGGAAAAGCTTTAATTTTTTTCATCTCTTCATTTTATGAAATGTTTTAACATAAGATCAGCAGCAAGAACCAAAATGCTGAAGCAATAGAGTCTCACAGTGGGTTGAAGTTCTGGATTTTATCACTCCTACCCAGTGCCCTGTAGCCTCTTACTCCTGCTGAGCACCATTTAATTGTGAACGTTTGCCCACTTCAGGTCAGCATTGGGGTCTGCAGGGGCTGCTTGGCCACTTGGCTCTGCTCCTGGTGGCTGAGGAGCATGAGCCCTGCAGTGGTTTGAAAATTTGGAAGACAGGTGTTGAGGGGGAGAGAGTGAGGCAAAACCAAGAACTCTGTCTCCAAAAGTTGGTTGTGTCTCTTAAAGCACAAGGGATAGGCAGTCGTCTAATTCAATGCAGAGTTGTAAAATGCAACTTCCTGGTGGTGTATTACACTTGTTTAGTCACTTATCAACAATGCAGCTTTCTTAAGCATGTGCTGAATCTCTTTATCCCACCCTACCATTTTTTTTCTCTTTTTCTTAAACAGAGGGAATATATGGATGAATAAGAGCATGTAAAATACATGCAGATTTAAGGACAGTATTACTTTGTGTGTTATGGTAGCTCATAAAACTACTTTTTTTTTTACTATGATGCTTGACAACAAGGATAAAAATACCTTGCCAAGGAATAGAAAACATTAACAGATAACTGTTCTTATAGTTTGTTGATATTCTCCAAATATCATGGAATAATGCATGAAGCTGTGGAAAACTGTTTTGGAGAATTTCTTGTAGTAAAAGGTTACCATAGATGAAAGGCAGAATTAGCCTTAAAGAGAGAAATGCTAACTTAGAAGGTCATTCTTACTACGAGCAACATCATGTGGATCAGTGATAAGTCAACTTTATACATAAAGGAAAATCTAAAATTTATTTAGTAGAAAACTAGGATCACATGATATGCTTTGTATGTCAGGTGGCGTTGGTACTGGAGAAGTCCAGGAAAATTGTTTTATTTCAGGAAAGTGCCTAAAACAAGAACCAACACAATGTCTACTTACCTATATGGTCCAGATCAAGATATAGAGCTATTGTTTAGTTTTGATAAATTATTTTCTTAACTGGGGCACAAAAAGTTAGGTGTTATGAATCTGGGGTGTAATATATTTATCTTGTCTCCTTCTATAGTCAAAGGAGAAGGGGTAAGGAGTAAGCCTGAGGTGGGATCTCAGTCACAAAATGGTGTGAGTTTTCTGGGTGCTGCCATCATCCAAACCAATTGTATGCCTAATGAAATATGTTTACATTGCATACAGGCACAGTATCAAACTAAAAATGAAACACTATTTCTTTTTCAGATGTTCTAAACTTTTCTCTTCATTGTTGAAAGTGTGCAGCCTTTTATGGCATTTGGATGCTAACTTTGTTCTTGTCTGATTCCTTGACATGTTTGTGAACAATAGTGTTAATGTTCTTTCACCTTTTTGAGCCATTTGTGGGATTTTTTTAGGCATATAATTATTGCCATTATTGTTATTATTTCAAAGTACATCAACTATAGAATAGATCTACTATATCTGGTTTTTGGGATATCTTTTATTATTTAATAAGGTTGTATAAAATTGAGAAGACTCCTTTGCTGCATTTAAATTACACTCTGTCTTAACATCGCATTCTTCATTTCCTTCATTTCCTCAGTGACTTAATAAGTACTTAAATTAAACAAGAAAAATGTTCTAACACAGAGGTGAGGAAACCTAGAGTTAAAGCCGCTACTCTACTCTTAATTCACCCGATGGTGCATAGGCACTCTATTAAGAAAGCCACAGAACAGCAGGTGAGCTTTTATCTTCTGTTTCTGCAATGTATATACCATATGTGCTACACAGTTCACTGCATATGCTATGTACGATCACCCACTGCTTTGGACCCCTGCTGTACCAAGGTACAACCAGGTGATGTAAGAGGATAGGGAATGACTCCCTGATTAATATATTTCTGTTTTTCTTGATGATCTCTCTGCTTGCACCACATTCTTTCAGTGGAATGGGACCTAAAACTGTATTTCCCCCCGCTCCAGTCTCCTATACTTTGACTCTTTTCCCTCTGTAATGTGTGGAACCTCTTGTTGTGGTCTTCCACTCATTAGAAACAGAGGCCCTTTCCTCAAGCAGTAAAAGCACGCAAGCCTTTCAGGTTTCCCAAATTACTCTTACGGTTGAAGAAATTAGTCCTGGAGTATGTCAGCTTTCGTGTTGTGGCATGCCACTGCAATGATGAACAGGGAATGTAGGTAGCTGCCTCCCTTTGTTTCGCCTCTCACACCAAACGCTGTAGCATTTTGCATTATGCGCTTCTGGGCGAAGTTAGTTGTTTTCATGCAGTACTCCTCTGTAAGTCATTACACACCTAATGCTTAGTAGTTGATTTAAACAATTCACTCTGAGGTAGCTTTCCAGGATATAGAGTCTTAATCCCCAGTAATACTTTCCTAACAATATTATTTAGACCAGAGTAAATGCGTGTGAGGCTGGTTTAGTCTGATTCTCCAGCCTTGGTTCCCCATCAGCCTGGACACGTCAAAAATAGCTGGCCAAGTGTGTTTTCTCTTCTGCTGCCCCATCCCGAAGGCTGTAAAATGCTATGAGACAAACAAGTGAAGGCTGCCTCCCTGCCACGTGCAGGGGACCGGCAAAGCTATTAAGCATCCATGGTGCTCTGTGTTCCTAGTTTCTAAGTCTCTGACTCCGTTTTCTGAGACAGCAAAAGAAAAGGCGAGCAGAGGGTGAAGTCAGAGTAATTCCTCTGACTGCGCACATTGGGAACTGGCTGTGAAATCTGTGTAGACATACTGTAAACTGCAGTTACCCTCATTTTGAAAATGCATTGATCAAAGGGACTCTGTCAGTATCTGATTAAGGGCCATGTAAGAGTACTGAAGACATTTCCTTCTGGTTAACAGCTCTGATTACAGGGGGCTCCTGGAGTGAATTTCCCTGCCAGCAGACAGGCTTGTCTCCAGGCTCCACCTGACGCTATAGGGTTTCTCAATGGCATGGCTTCCTGTTGTTGAAGGCTACTATTCATTCACAGCTTGTAAATCAGTGGCTTGTAAATCAATGGATGAAAAAACTACTGTTAGAGAAATGTTCCTCAGCAAATTCCTCTCCCTCCCCCAGATATTTGTTTTCCCAGGGCGTATAGTTCATGATCATGGAAAAATATTTTAAAATTCAACATGTGTAACTAATGATAGAGGTGGAAATGAGGGACCATACCTTCTTCATTACCTGGGAAATTTGCTGTAACTAATTTAACGTGATTTTGGTTTTTTTTTTGTTGTTTGTTGTTGCGTTTTTTTGTTAGGATTGGGTTTGTTTTATAATAGATACAAATTAACATTTCCAAGGCTAACAAGAAATTGACTTGCATATCATTGTAGCATAGTAACCAGAGCGACTGAAGGCTTAACATAAGCAAGAAGTAGAGAGATTTGGGATTGCTTAGTACAGATTTTCCCACATAACTGATTGAAATAGTGTTAAGAAGCTCTGCCCTGATGAATGCGTCCAGGTGACTATCAGCAGCTGCTACTACTGCAAAGAGCACAATACATCCAGCGAAAATATCTCTCAGGGGCTGGAGAACGCCAGGGAGCTATGATAATTAGAGCACAACATTTGGTAGCCAAACCTCAAGCAGCACACCCATTTAGAAATATAACAAGCACAAACTGCATTACTGCCAGACACGCTGCTTATCTCATGTAACACTGAGAAATGTGCCATGCATGTCATTTTTATTATTAATTCTTGTCTGTGTAAGACAGCAGGCAGAGATGTGTGCTGTCCTGCATGGTTCATGATGCACTTGCAGAAATCCACTTACGGGGACAAATTTTAAGTAATCTCTGTAGTTAATACCACCGACCTGAGCGCCGCCTACACTGGCGTGCGTAGGCACCTACAAAGGCTCAGGGTCCCCTGCTCTATTATTGAAGGAGCCAGCGGGGCACAGCGGTGCTTCCATGCCCCTCAGTCCAGATGTCCTCCTGTCCTTATCCCGACCAAAGCTGGAGCTGCCTTCTCCCACCAACCGGAGCAGCCCTGCCTCAGGCCAAAGGGACTGCACCTCTGCAGTGCTCTCGCTTCAGACCGTGATGCCGAGGCAGTCCTCTGCACGTCTTGAAGGAAATCTGCAGCTAGCGTTCACTGTGCTTTACGCTTTTACGGCCAGAATAGTCCAGTGCGGTTAATAATTGTGTTCTTAGTATCTAAGCTCATTTAACATGCACCAGCTGGTTCTTTTTGTACTGAGCCCCAGCATTTGCTACAGAGCAAGGGAATGACTGGAAAAGGGCCATCAGAACAGGGGGTGAGATACTACTGCAGCCACAGCCCTGAAAGAATTGATGTGATTTTGTAGGGGGAAGGAACAGATAAATAAGGCATAGAGAACAAGCTGAGGCAAGAACTGAGTGAGCAGATGAAAGATAGTAAGGAGTGGTGTAAGTAAGAAAAAAAGGAGAAAAGTTTGAAAAGGAATACAATTTTTCGTTTGTTTAAAAGCTGAAATATGTGATGGTTGCTTAACTTCCTAAAGGAGAGCGTGATGATGAGGGATAAGGTCTACAGTCTCTGTTCTTACTGATTGCCAGGGTGTCTTTGAGACACGTCTTTCTGCATCAGAGGTACTTAATTTTCAAGTGTATAATTTAAAAATTAAATGAAATAAAATCTTCCATGGAAAGTAGGTTGCTTTCTGAAAATAAACTCATTCAGTTGAAATCACAATGTCTGGCAGACAATTATAATTCCAGTATTCCAAACATGCTCAGGTCTATTTCAGTTGACAGAATTGCAAAACGGTAGTCTAAGACTGATTCTAACAGACTGTGTTATTTTAAAAAAAATAAAATAAAATAAAATCAGAACACCTCCCTATCTCCCACAGTTACCAGACTTGGTGGTATTTATAAGAAGAAAAAGCAGCCTGAGCACAGGTAGAATTCACATAATTAAGTATCATATTCTTGGCACAACTTCATTGGTGTAGTTTCTGCTTGCATAATGAGTAGGAGCACCTTCCCTCTCTCTCTTCCGGTAAGGACGTTGCTTTCACTTTTTTTTTTTTTGAGTAAGTTTTCCAAAGGGAAAGAAAAACAGTATAATTGATCTTAGGAGTTATCCTCTTGCTGTGTCAAAAGAGGTTATGTTTGCTTCCTTGTAGGAGGTGGTAGGTACTGGGTAGGTATGTTTACGTTATGGAACAAAAGAGCAAACTCATTTTACTACTGTTGCAGCAGCTGAAGAAAGATATCAAAGCAAAAAAGCTGAAGTAGACTAGCTATGGTTAAAATAGAAAAGGAATCTTTCTGTTTTTCTCTTGTCTATAACCATCAAACCATTAATTTTGAACTTAAAAAATACTTGCTATATTATTACTCGTGATTATCCAGTTAGTTATGCATATTGTGCTGTTACTTGTTCCTGTAAGAAAAATCTCTAAGTGTACTTTGAAGTAAGATATTCTGAGATGCAAGAAAATGTGCTCCCTAAAATGTATTGATAGCTTTCAGTCAAGACTGGGATAGCAAGAGAACCTCAGCTAAGGGAAGAATAATGTGCTTAATTTCACAGTTCTTAGAAGTGTTGTCTCCAAAAGCACTCTGTCTATGCTCATGCATAACACTTATAGTGAATGCATAAATCTCTTTGGATTCATGTTCCTAATAAAAACAAGTCAAAATCATTTTCATAAGTGAAATCAGAATTGAACTTGACATATAAAATAGTTGGATGAAGTTTTTCTCTTCTCCATAACTTCTAATTTTCATGCTCATCTCCATTCTTGGTTTTAATGGAGAGTAAACACAAACATACTGAAATGCCATGATGAAGGGTTGCATTTGCAGTATTTCCATTAGTAAAGGCTAGAAATTTGGTGGCATCTCATCCAGTTCTGCATACTAAACAAGCCCTAGAGGGCACCTCAACTTCTGGGTGTTCGCTTAAACCAAGATCTCAGATTTTGAGGTTTTCCAATAACTACAAATTGAGAGAGATTACTTGTTCTCTAGCTTTCTCCCCTTAGCCTCTAAGAACTTCTGAAAATGATTATTTTTATTGGTCTTACATCTAGGAGTAAAATTTCCTGAAGTTAGGTATTCACAGATGTAGTCTTGCTTCCATGCAGATGAGTTAAGCGTAAAGTCCACTCGAGCCCTGTGACACTTGACCCTTCAAAGTCTTCTCATTCACCTGAAAATGCTGACCTGGAGTCATGCACTTTTTTCCTGTATTCTGCTGTATCTTAAGGAAAACCAGTGCACTTTATTCTACTCGGGAATACTGTGACTCGTACCTACCAATTTCTGAAACTTCTGTTACTTCTCAAAATTGGACCTGTGGACATAAATTCATGTAGAAGTAATTTATTTCTAAGCCATTTTAACAGGCTTAGGTACTAATTAGTTTCGATTTCTTGATTACTGTCTTTAATCATTTCGTGGCTGGTCACTTGACCCTAATGACTCAGTCTTTCTAATTTGATTAGGAAGCTGTGGGCATTGGTAAGACTAGTTGCCTGGATATAAACTGGTTCTGGAAGAACCTTCAGCATAAATGTCAAAAGAATAGTTCCTTAGATCCATCATTTCCCTCTTATTCGTACTTAGTGCTTTCCCAATTTAGTAACTGAGGACTTCTAGGAGACCTGATGGGTGCTCAATCCTTTTTGATGTTATGCTACACGTACACCAAGCTGAGTCTAGACATGGCTGGTACTTCATCACTGAGCAGGGGAAAGACCTGTATGTAATTACTGTATCTGTTCTCATGATATAACTGCTTTCCCTAGACAGAGTCCTTAAAGAGATAAAATAAGCTTAATATCAGTAAGTGATTCTGGTATGTCCATTCTATTATGAGAGTCACGTTACAAACTTCTTTCCACTGTCTGTGATTGGGTAGGAGTTTAGCATTTAATTTTCCCTTGGTTCCTGCTGTATCTCTTATTTGTGTAAATAGAAAACTTATGAAAATACAGTACACAAGATGTTTTTGTATGGGGTGAATTGCGTTGGGGTTTTTTTGCATGTGTGTGTTTTGCTTCATAATTTTTCAGTTTCTTCTTGTTTATGTGTCTGGTTTTTCCTTTTTTTTTTGCCTCCGCTTTTGGGTTGGTTGGTGGTTTGTTGTGTGTGTTTTTTTTTTTTTTT
>VYZM01018172.1:168938-180958 GCA_013398915.1 Dromas ardeola
TTTTTCTCTCAGTGATATATGGGGTAGAAGCAGGTCTGGAGCGAATGCCAGCTAAACTGCAGTATGGTACCTCGGGTCACACGCCTGGGGCACTGGCCCAATCGCTCCCTTAATCCCCAGCTCCTGACAAGCCGCCCAGTTTTTATCGGACTGCTGGCAAACTGGAGAAAATCTACACTGCTGTTTTGGGGGCAGCAGCTATGAGTGCTGAGCAGCTCCCACAGAAATAAGTGATGTAGTCCACAGCGAGAAAGACTGAAGTCCTTTTTTCTGCCTGCCTTCTATTTTTCCTTATCCTTGGCTGACAAGGAGCAGCTATTTCTTCTTGAGGTCTTTTTGCCTACTACCTATAGATATTTTTTATATTTAAATTGAATCAACACAAATTTCTCTCTCATTTTGTCCGTGCACTTCATTTTTATGTAATTAAATAGTTCTTTTTAATGTTGACTTTAAATATCCAGCTTTAATATCCAGAATTTTTAAATTCCCTTTTCTGTAGTGGGAGGCTCTCAACACTTGTTCAAGGTATGGACTACATGACTTTGAAATAACTAGGGAAACGTTTCAGGGCAATAAAGCTCTTCCTGCTTGGACTAAATTTACTTATAGGATTTGGTTCTGGGTCTTGCAACAATGCAATATTTAGTAGCTCTTGAAGAATACCTATGTGAAATATCCAAATAATGAGACTAAAATATTTTGAAAATAAATATTCACAATTTTACTTTCAGGATTTTTTTATTGTTCAATTTGCATGCTCATCTGACTTCTTCAGCCACTCTAGTAAGCATGGTAAATGCAGTACCAGATGTTTTGAGTGTCCTACTCTCTCCCTTTAGCATTTGACAAAGTCGCTCTCTGTTGGACTTATCTCTGGAAATAGCATGTGGGCCTCCTGATGCAATGCGCTCATTCAAATGTTCAGCAGCCCTCATGATTTTTGTCCTCAGTGTAATATCCCCCTTCTTCCCCCTCCTTCGCCTCTGCCCCCTTCCACCTCCAGTCTAAAGCCATATGGACTACTTCACTCTGAGCACCAACCTTTGATGAATACGCCCTTTATTGCTGTTTGCTCCCAGAGTTTGCAAGAAGCAAGACTGATTTTGTAACTGGTTTATTTCATATCATAAAATCGTCCTGGGTAAGTACGGATCACAGAAGTTCTGCATCTGAAAGCTGTTTTTTACCCAATGAACAAGTTCACCAAAGTTAATCTCTTCATAGAGCCCAAACCATTCCTTACTAATAAGAACCATGTGCACATCAAATAGCACAGGTCTTGACAAAAGTACTTTGATGCTACAAATACAGAACATCTTCAGGTTAAAAGTGCCAGTGGAGCCCCAAAAGGACTTGCTTGATCGACCCAGCCTGTGATGGGCTGTGGGCTGGATCCTCTGCTGCCTCAGCTCTCCTGACAGTGTCTGCCTGTGGACTGCCAGCTTACAACGGAGGCAGCCAGCCCCTGCGGGACACCCAACTTGCACAGCGGTCAAGAATCCCCCGCACACTGGGGAGAGCCTAGAAGTCCCCCATTGCTTCACACTTAGCTGCTCTCTGAAGGGTGGGCGAAAGCGGAGATGCAAATGGGGTTTTAGAGACCAGAATCTCCAGAGCTCACTTTCTCAAGTGTGTTACGTGAAGCGTATCTTTTTTGGCTAACGCGTTGCAATTGGAGGCCAGGAAAGATACCAATGGTTTGGGGGATTGCTGAAGAAATGTTTTATACATAATCTAAATTTGAAGCTGTATTAATGCTGATGTCATCACTTGCAATGTCACTCAGCTCTATTTCCCATTCAGAGTGTAAAGCGGAAACAAACTTGCTGTCAAACTGGAATGATTGTTTGAAAGAGTTCAACCATCTATCCGTGTTTTATGAGAACCGGCCAGGGATGGGGGGAAGGATGGACAAAATCCACTTGGACCAGGAACATGGGGAAGAAATCACAACTGCGACCAGACCATATGCTGTGGCTGGCGGGTAAATGAGCAGGCTTTTTGTGCGTTTATAACAAAGATTAATCATATCTGCTGTCTTACTTTCTGTAGCATTGCAATGAGCACACAGCTTTACAAATTCACCATTTGTGCATCTAGGTGTTTATATGAAATGTTCCGGCTTTATTTCTTGTACTAATTATTCTTTCACAGCTAAGGACAGCTCCGACACTTATCTCTATGTAAAAGGACGCGGTCCTGTTTTCTATCACTTCTAATAACTAGACACAATAGCTAATCCATGCCAAATAGGTCCCTGCAAACTGATCTGCTTTCCAGTTGTTTCTTTAGCATTGCATGGGATGACTTCTGAAGTTCCTGTCCTCAGACACTAAAATAACTGTGTAGGTAAAAATGAAGTATTAGGGCTGAATTCTCGGATGTCTTACAGTAGTGGATGCACTGAGGCTTTTAAAGGTTTTTTCTGCTCTTGCTGTTATTGAGAAGCCATTAGACCCCTGCATAAATTTTACTGATAGCTTTATTTCTGTGTACTGTCACCCTGAAGGTTCTTCCCAGCAGACCAGAGTCACCAGCACACAGCCTGTTTGGCTCAGCTCGTGTGCCCCATGCTGCAGAGGTGTGGGGGTGTGTGGGATGTATGCAGCACTGGCTTTAAGCTGGATGTAGGCCAACTAGAGCCAGTTTTGTTGCTAAAAGGATTGCAAGCTGGAGTTAGCCCAGGGCAGGGCATGGCTGATGCTGTCTCTGCTAGCTCCTGGTACCTCCCCTGCTCCTTCCACCCTCCTCCTTCTCCCTGCCTCTTGCCACCATCAGTCCATCTAAAGGAAAGCAGCCTGTTAGCTGCAGGGTTCTAGCCAGGATCTGCCCTACTGCTGTGCCACAGCTCTTGTTTGCAGTTATACTGTGTTCATCCATAGCTTTATTTTGTGTTTTAGGTTTTTTAGGTCAATAGACAAAGGGTGTTGTTGTCCCCCACTCCCTTGCTATGTGCCTCCTCCAGGTGCAATTGGGCAGTCCAGGTTCCAGGAGCTCCACCTGGAAGCCATCCTGATGCTGTTCCCCCTGCCCACCCCGCAGGGAGTCAGAGTGTAATAGCTTACACATGTATTTCAATTATCTCTTCCCTGCTTTCAAGCTGTGTTACCTACCATGCATCTATCATTATGCAACAGCAGATTTGGGTACAACATCAAGACTACATTAAAGCCCTGCTTGATTGATTTCTTATAAAGATTAAGGTTCCTGACATTTTCCGCCCTAACTCAAATAGTGCACGCTGGCTTTGATTATTCTCTGTTCCATACTGGTATAAATCTGAATTGGTGGACTTATGCAGATGCAAGGAGAAAATCAGATGTGCTGGCCAGGCCTTTTGATGTCACCAGCTGCCTGCTCCTATTTGCATGTATTGCTGCAGAAGGAAAACAGGAGTTCTCTTTGTAACTAATCACTCCAATTCAATAATTAATCTAAGAGTGCACAATCTATGTCATAGCTGGAATTATTGTGCCAGGTTTCATCACTCTGCCTTCATTTGTATCTCCCTGGTAACTGGCTGCGACAGGGAAAACAATCAGTGGGTTTGCTTAAGCAAAATGTTAAGATGGAAAACACATTTAGTTTTAGGTGCTAAAACTTCTTCTAGAGGAGGGAGAGGAGGAGGGAAGTGGGCATGGAAGCTTTGAACCAGTGACGCTCACCTTAACACCAGTGCTTTCATGTTAGTCTTACTGCAAGAAAAATCCTTCCAAGCTTATTGCAGTTTATATTTTTCTGTCACTGCCTCCTGCTGCAAAAGGGCATGTGCTCCAGTGGAAACCAAGCAAATCATGTTTTATTGAGTGTCTTGGTTCAAACCCTCCACAGCACCGTGCCGCAAGTCACGCTTCCCTCCAGACCCCAGGCAACCCATGGGCGGCTGCTCCAGGGCGGCAGGGTGCAGGACCTCCCCTGCTGCTGCGTTTGACTGCGGGCTGTCCAGTTGCCTTTGTTTACCAGTTTGTTTTCTCTCTAAGTGGTGGGTGGAGGGAGGGGAAGACCCCATAGATATTGCTGTTCACTTGGATACATGCCTTTACATGAGGTGTAATTACTGAATTAGGGGGTTTAATTCTCTAATTGTGATAGCTGATGCAGGTGTTGGAACTATTCAATCTATATGAACCTCTGCTTGTCCTTTATGGCTACTAATATTTTAGCAGTATATTTCCATTGGTATTTTCCTCTTTCAAGCTAAAGCTGATAAAGGAGGTAATCTTGGTTTTCTTTTCTGACGCACAAGAGATATTAATGAGCTAAAAAAGTTGAGGGTTTGAGCCACTGAGCAGCTTGGGCACCGCACAACTGATGCTCCTGGTCTAAGCCCTAGGGTGGCTGTGCAACCTATTGCAGGTGGCAATGGTGTGTCCTGGGGACTTGCAGAGCTACGTGCAGTTTAGGAGGAGTCTAAAATGACCCTGTGGTCCACAGAAGGACAATAATGTTAAAAGGCTGGGGAGAAGAGGTGGAGCTTAATGCTTCAGTACTACTAATTGGGAGGTACTCGTCTAGGAGCTGGTATTGCTTGTCCACTTTCTTTCTTTTGATTCAAATGCTTCAGCCCAGCCTCTCTGAAGGCTGCTTTGAAGATAGCTCTCCTGGCTAGCTTGGACTGGAGCCTCTTTATGCTTCTCATTGAGTTTGAGGCAGAGAACCAAAGAGTAACTGGACCCGAGAAACTAAAAGAGAAGTCTTCTTCTAGAACCTCCTTCACGTAAACTATAAACCCGGACCACAGGAAGGCAGCTGGTACTTGAGCCTTACTGACTGAAGTCCTGCCTAGTGGAGGCGTTTCATGTCTTAAACAGAAATAAGAACTGGCGGCACATGCTGCATGGAGCTAACTTGTAAATGTGCATCAGAGGTTTTAAAAGATTGCCTGCTAAACTGCCTGCCCTTTTTTTCCCCCCCAGGAGATTAAATAGAAAAATATCTAGTTTCTATATCATGATCCCTTTATTTTAAAAAAGATGCAAGGGGCCAACCTGTGTCAAGACTGGGACAACGCTGTACATGTCCAAAGGTAGAAATGTAAGCCTTTGTAGGATTTTTTCACTCTAAAGATAAAACTAGAAAAGGCCAGGGAACTGGAACGCTTTCTGCTTGGGCCACAGATGGCCACGGGCTTTTAGATCCACAAGTTAGATTTGAGTTGTGGGTATTTGGAGTAAGCCTTATTTTGAAGCCTGAGTACTGAGGATTGAAGGAGCTTGTGATATGGTCACAAATTTGTTGCTAGACTGGTAAGCGAGCCGAGGAAAGTCTCAGCTCTGTCCCATCATGTACCTTTCCTCCCTGTCCTTTCTCAAACCACAAATCATACGGAAAGATGCCCTCTATAGGTCATATTATACAGTGGTGATTTACTTGCAAATGCTGCCCCAAGTACTTTTCTGTCAGTGTGCCTTAAATCTCATCCCTGTTGGAGCTGCAAGCCTGCAGCCTGTTAATCCCCTGCAAAGGACAAGTCTGGTTTCTGATTATAAACCTGCATTACCATATTCTGTGTAATAGTTATTTTTCGTTATTGCTTTGCAATTTTCTTGCCCTCTTCCCACCAAGAGAAAAAATCAGGTCGTCATAAATTGTGAATAAGCTCCTGTCACTTGTGATCCATTGGTTTGTAGAAAACCATTAATTGTGATTCCTACTCATTAAGTCTGACTATGAAGATCATGCAGAGACCAGTGTTGCATTAAGCTTTTTTTGTTGAGAGACAGCAGTAAGCCATGACCTTATAAAGCGTAGCAGTCAGTATTTTTATTAGTATATAAGATATGATGCATTATACCTGCCATTTCTGTTACGTTCGTGGATGGTGCATAGCTCTTAGAAACTTGGTACTTGACATTTAAGATTGATACAGCACCAATTAATTTAAAAACACAACGTAGTACAAGGTTCCTGGCTATTCTAGTTATTGAATTAGCACAGTATTGTGAATCGCTTGCATTCTGTGTGTAAGAAACAATTTGTAAGCAGGTCGTCAATGTTAATGCTGTTTTGACCTTTGCTAGTTTGCTTAAGGACATAACATTTGATGAGATGCTTACATCTTCTGCTCATTTCAGCCAGCTAAATTGACCTGCTTATTGGTATAGTGATGGGGGAAAATGCGCTTGGGATACTGGTTACAACCTAGACATTCTGTTTTTCGAACTTGCTTAGAAAAAGCTGACACCTGGTAACAAGACTGTGGCATCGATGGTGATGGGAAGACTGGTGTCGGGCTAAAAGTGGCAGCTGGGAGTTAGTATCAGCTACTTATTCTTAAGAAAATTGTTCTGTTGCTTAGAGAACATCTTTAGAAGTATAATAAGAAGTCTCAGCTGGGCTGACACAGCCCAGGTTTGATAGCCCAGCCATTTTCTAGACTTTTTTTTATCACTTTTGCTCCAGTTTTGCTAAACAGTCTGTAGGAGTCTGCTGCTGCTCCCGCTCGTGTCTAGGCATGCATGTGCAACAGAGGGAAGCTCTCTGTGTTGAATTATGTTCTCTGTGAGGAGAAGCAGCTGCATAAAGTACCAACCAACCAAAAAGTTGTGCCTTGAATACTCTGTATACTGTGCAAGAGAGAAAACAGCTTTGATGTACCACAGGTAAGACAGGGTGGTTATTTTAACACTTGTATTTGTCTGTGAGCCTGTTAGACTGAAGATGGTCTTGTGAAGACAAACTTTGTTCTGGCTTTGAAAAGTGCCCGTATCAGCAGCCCATGAAAAGTTAGTTCTGTGCTCTTAGAGTGAGTCTTGCAGCTGCAGGCTTCATCTATGAAAACTGCTGTAGGTTTTACCTTCTCTATCTGCTGCTTGTTTTAACTGAACTTCCCTAGAAAAGTATGAAGCCATTGGAGAGGGATCTGGGACAGTGTTCAAAAAATTGACCTCAGTAGATATCCTCAGAACTGGGGATCAGAGGTAGAAATCGGAGGAGGAGTAGGGAAGTTTTCAAACCCATATTTCAGTTGTGTTTACTTTGTAGGATCCTTATCAGTAATGAGACTCATTATAAAGATGCACCTCCTTTATCAACCTTTAGGATGAGGTTTCAGGGTCAGTGATCCGAATACTCAGATGGAGTAGTTCAGATAACAGGAGAACTGCCATGGAAATTGCCTCATTTAAGCTGATTAGGATACAAACCTTGCTAATTTGAAAACTAAATAAAGGTTAATATAGTGTACGCTAAGCCACCAAGGAGAAATAACTATCAGAAAATGGTATTCAAATAGCTGCTGTACTGGGGAAACTGCTAATTGCATCTCCTGGGTAAGCAGGATGAGCTTTGGGCATAAGCGAAAGAAGGCAGATGCCTCAGGCAACAAAATTTCAGCCTTAAGCCAGACAGAGAAAGACCTTCTAGGGTTCTCAGCAGCTGTTGTAGCTTTGGATCCGGCAGTGGTGAAAGAGTGTTTCTCTCGGGCATCTCTTTCCCCGGCAGGTTGGGGCCATGCCACCTGGGGTGTTTTGCCAGCCATAGGCTGGTCTGCCCTGAGGTGGTGTGCAGGTAGTGAGCCATCCCCCTGAGCAAGGAAAAGGGAGAAGAACCAGTGATTTTGCTGTTTCTCCTCATCGCCTTCCTCCTCCCTGTCCCATCCACAGGGGCGGTGGGCACTGGGGCAGGGGGATGCTGAGCTGGGTAGGGGCTGCTGGGACAGGGGCAGCTCTGCTGCATCAGGAAAGTGAATGTAGGTGCCCCAAGGAGAAGCAGTCTAGGTGTGTCCTCTCATAAATGACGCATATGCTCAAACCTCAGTACAGACCTGACATTTTGGAAGTCACCACCCAGTAACTCAGCTGGTACATATCAGAAAAGGCAGTGGTCAAGACTAAATGAAACAAAATACTTGCAACTCTTTGATATAACCTTTCATTTTTCTTTGCTGGGTATGAAATAAAAAAAAACAAACACCACCCCCATCCTGGGAGCCAGGTTGGTTTTGGAAACAAATACTGGAAGTTTTTTCTGAGCTTGGCAGGGTGATATTGCCTGCACTCCTTTACACTGTGTGTGCTAAAGCCCTGCAACTGAGTGGGTACCCTGTTTGTTCGATAGCTGAAGGGCACAAAAAGCCAACTTCTATGTCCTTAAACCACAAATAACTTGAGAGATCCTGCTCTTTGGCAGCAGACTGTTCCTTAAAATCGTCAAATAAGTTGAGTTAATTTCATTAGGCTAAAATGTAGGCTTTCTGTCATCTTCCATGCCTCCAAAGCTTTTTCCTTTTAAGTTAAAAGAAAGCAGAGGAAGAAAAAGCTTTTAAGAGGGCTAGCACCATCTGTTGTGTTGAGCAATGTGATAGTGTAACTCACTAACACACCTTACTCTTTTTTTTGCCTGAGTTTGTTGGATCTATTATATTAAGACTGTTAACAGTTTGACCTGTTATGTCTCTGCTTACCTTAAAATTCAGTCTGATCTGGTGTGATGTATTCCCTAGGTCCCTTATGAAAAATGAAGAATTTGCCTCTTTAGAAACTGCTTCGCTCCTAAGCCAAAACATCCATAAAGCAGTAGCTACTGTTTATTCACTTGCACAGAAACATCTATGATGTTTTACAATTTCTGGATGCTGTTGCAAAAAATGTCACAAGTTAAATAACAAACCTTATTCCTGAAGATCTGCCTACATTATTAATGGTGCCTTTAACAAACAGGAAAATAAGTAAGGGGGCGGCAGTCTAGCCTCCGCTTTGATCTCAACATGCAGTGGGGAAAAACATCGGCCAAAGAGAGAAGGTATGCGTCAAAACAGAGGGCTGCAGGAGGACATTGGCAGGACAGCTTCTGACCTTGTGTCCAAAGGCTGCCAAAACTTCACATTTTTTTGTTGATAAATGGAATAGCTTTTAAACACACTGTGACTCCCGTTCATTCCCCTTGCTGTTACCCCACACTAGACTCATGGTAGCTTGCAGGTGATCCCTCTCAAGCACTGAAGGGGAACTATCCACTGACAGGGAGATCTCTGAGCTGATTCATTCACCATAATATTCAGTTGCATACCCTCCTGGTCCTCAGGACTTAAAAGAACAGAACTATCTTTACTGGCTCTTCTGCAATAGTGTATTGTGCTAATTTGTCAATCTAATTAGTTCTTCAGATGTCTGCTGGAGATTAACGTTCTTTGGGAACGAGGAATGGAGCTGGGAGGTGATCTGGGAGTCAGGCGCACTGAGAGCTCTTCCCGACAGCAGAAAACAAGCTTTGTCTGTCCACGTGGTATTATTAAACGCCCTCAGCTGTACGTAGGGGACTTGGTTCATTTCAAACAACCAAGCTGTTCTGGCTTTGAGAGCAGCAAGCACAATGATTGCAATTCCTGGAAAACATTTCACAGTCTTGAATCTTGATTATATAGACAAAATAAAATCATAGTAAATTATGTACATGGGTCTTGAGAGAGATGATGGAAGAACAGTATGGTCTGCTTCCAGGTACTCTACTTTAGGTAGAGACTTATGACAATAGTGACTCTAACTTTGCCCTCTTAAACTTCAGACCTCATGCTGGCCTCTGTTCTTAGGGTGTTTATGATTAAGCCTAAAACTGAGACTGCTGTTAACAGTATCTTAAACAAAAGGCTGTATCCAAGCTTGGACATTGCCCCTCTATAGCAAGAGAGGACCTGGCTGTTGCTCTGCACATTGAACACAGAAACCAAAAGAGAGTCAAAAATCTAGGTTAGTCTTATTGCATCTGAGAAGCTAATGCCTGACCTTGTGAGGGTTAGCCTGCGGGTCAATGTCTTTCTAAGGAGCTTGTTCGCTGTGAAGGTGTGGGGTTGGCTTAGCACTGCGCTCTGTGCTTGTATTCTCCTGGGCCATCTCCAAGACACTTGAAGCTTTTGAGCTGGGAAGCGTTGCAAAAGCCATAAAGCTATACAGTGCCTTCAATAAGCTGCTGATTTGCCTCTTCTTTTCCAGTTAGTGCTGGCTCTGTGGTGCTTATCTAGAAATATTTGGTTATAAATGAGCTGTGAGTATCTTCTATTTGTTGCAGCAACAGGCAATTGAAAGGCTAAAATAGATGTCATATTCTCAAAATAAATCCAGGGAAAACCAACAGCTTATCTTCAGCATTTTGGCAACTAGCTTTGTATTTATTTTTCTTTTCTCTGAGTCAAACCGTGACATTTTTCTTCTCTCAGCAGGAGGAAGCCAAAAGCATATATCGGGGCGGTTCTGTGAATGGCTGAAGCGTTTATGGCATTCAAATAAGTGTGTTTTGCCCAGCTGTTTAGGAGAATATGCTGCATAATTGGTGTAGCATAAACAAAGTGACTATTGGCGGGCACAGCTGTCATTTTTATAGTCAGACTTGATGGAAAGTCTGGGAGTGACTTGTTATGGAAATCTGGTGTCATTCTGTTTTGTGATTCTTAATTTGTAAGCTTCCAGAAGAATCTAGAGGGTTTCTCAGATAAACATGATGTACTTGTCTTTTGTGCAGGCAAAACCATAATCACTTTCCTCATTGAGATACAACATGTTTCCTTCAGACTCTTATTTTTAGTGTCCAAAATTAATTTCTAACAACCCTGTTAGATTTGTGTGTTCAAAGGGAAGTAACCAAACTTAATCGGGGCTTTTGAATGTGGGTTGGTTTTTTTTTTGTTGTGTTTTATTTGTTTTTAAAATGAGGATGGAGGATAATTTTTTTAAAAAAGCAAGCAGCTTTTGTTTAAAAATAGACCATATTCAGTAATCAAATCTTAAAAACTTAATGTGCTGAAAAGACCAGTAAATAACTTCTTGGATCACATCGTTGCCAGATCTGAGCTATTTTCCTGAAGATGTGAAGTAATAAAAAACCTGTTCAGAGTAGGAATCTCTCCAATTGCAGTAGTTCCCTAAACGGATACGCTATAAAAATCATCAAGGGCTGCTTCTCCCGGCATCATGATTTTCCATCCAGAGAAAAAGGAGAGAGCACTTTGATAGATAGACCTCTTCCACACCAAGGAATGGGTGGAGGGGAACTCTGCCTATTCAGTTATTGGTATGAGGGACCTTCTGTCTTCAATAAAGACAATACAAAGTCATGTACCACTGAAACATCAGGCCAATGGAATTTGGGGATAGTACAGCCACCTCTCCTTTCACTGACTTGCCAGTTGATTAGATCACACTGGAGAAGACAGGACTGGAGAGGAAGAAAAGGTGACAGATAGAAAGACAAGGTCTCTCTGGAGGGCTTTACTCCTTAAGAGAAGTTGCCAGGCAAGTAGTGTAGGAACCAGCGCGGGGTAGAAGTAGCTAATCTTGAAGTAGTCAATAGGCTTTCTCAATGAAGACTGCTGTGGGACTCAAAGTTACCGTAATCTTGTTTCTGTGACCTCTTCAAGAGTCTCCCGGTTATACACATTCACTTTTTGTGCAAGTGTGGTGGGACTTGAGGTCCACTAGATGGATGTGCCTGGATGCTCTCCTACTGTGAGCTCCCCAGGGGAGGTGAAAGGGTTTCAAAATTGAAAAGGAAAAGATGAGGCTTAACACTTTGTAGAAAACTCAGAAGTGAAGAAGTAAGCTAGAAGAGAAGTAGTTGGTGTTGTGCACCACTGTGCCACTGTGTTTTTGCAGATGGACCATCTTCTCCAGGTTCAATTGCAAGTGCTCAATGTCTTTGTGTTGCAAGGAATGATGTACCCCAGGGAATTTTTCCAGTGGCCTCTGAGGCTTAGCTACCTGCTCGTTGTCCATAGTCCCTTTGCATCCATCTGTGACCTGTGACTCTGGCCCCAAAAGTCCAACTAAGTAGCCAGGGGAAAGACTCATCTCCCTGTATCTCTATCCTGGCAGGTGGTGGTGGTGGGGGGAATGTCTCTCTTCATCAAATCTATTATAAGGAGTATGTATCACAAATGTGAGCAGAACAAAAACCAGATATTGTCCATCACAGTAAGAATCTCCCGATGAGAATTGGCTTCAGCTGGGGAAGATGGCTGCGTTTGTTTTATCAAAGTCTAGAACTCGCAATATGAAGCTAAACTAACTTTTTTTTTTTTGGGGGGG
>VYZM01018172.1:180963-208195 GCA_013398915.1 Dromas ardeola
AAAAAACACCTCCTCCACCACAAAAAAACCCAACAACCAAACCCAAACCCCACAACTGAACCAAAAAGAATACCCACCAAAAAAAAACCCACCCCAAACCAACAAAAAACCCCAAACCCTGATAACTGTGAAGTTTTTTTAGTATATTACAGCTTTCTCTTGGAAGCCTATAGGCAGAATTCTAGGTAGCTATGGAAGAGACCTGATGAGAAACATGTGAGGTTAACCTCTTTGAATAATAATGCCATCTGCAGGAGTTTCCCAGCCATCAGCCCTTGTCCCAGAAGACCATTTGTACTTCACAGCATTAATATTCATTAGGTGTAACACCATATGTTACACAGCAGGATGCATTGCCAGCAGACTGTTTGTCATAAAGCCAGATTTAATAAAGCATTGTAAAACAAACATTATGATGATAAATACAAAATGACAGGCTAATTAAGAGAATCTTAATTGCCATTTTTCCGTAATAACATTTGTTTAGTATGTATCTGTCTTGTGCTAGTACCTTCCTTGTACAGCTTTTCAGTCTGTATTGGCTCCATAAGGGAATCTGTGCTTTGTATGATTTAAGGCACTTAATGTTCTGTTGCAGGAAATAAATTCAAGATTAATGAATTGTTGCTACACTATGGATGTACATGATCATTGATCCCCAATCCTGATGAATACAAAAAAAACCCACCCCTGAAATATAGATTTCAGAGGGGTGTGAGTTGGTTGGGGACAGCTTAATGCCCCCTCTTGAGGGAATAATTTGAAAATGCAACAGTTGCAGTTATTTGGACAGATACTGTGCAAATCTTTTACAGAAGGAGCACTTTTCAGTGAGGAACTTGGATACAAATTGCAGTTTTCACATAGCAGTGCACAGACTGAAAGGCCTCTTTGTTCCTTCTTCACTAGAGCAGAATTTCATTATTGCTCCATTCCCCTACACTGGTGACTTCATGGGACAGGAAGGGATTTAAAGAATGTGAAATGATATTGTGAATTAATGCAGAGAAGTGACACCTATTTTTCTTCTTGCTGTTACCTTTTTATCATAGTAGTTGCTGCCAGAGTGTCAGAAAATTAATATATCTTTCTTCAAAACTGTCAAGGCGGTGAGTTACAAAACTTTCAGAAACTTTCATGGTATTTTTCCATGTTCCTTCTACAGTATACAATGCCTGTATTCTGACAGTTGCCTGGCTTTCTGCTGTATGAGGAAGACAAAGGAAAAACCATGACCTGAGAAGACCACCGCAAAACTTGTATGGGAGGTTTGCCCATCATAACTGAGGTTCCAATTGGTTTTTAGTCTTCATCTTGGTGAAGTTTCCTCTTCCACAGGTGCCAGTTTCTACTTTAATGTAGATCACCTGGATTTCTGCCTCGGACTGTACTATTTTCCAGAGACAGAGAGGTGACCATAACCGAAACCGGGTACAAAACTGAGAGTCAGGGGAGGGAAAAACCCCCTTTGAGTACAGTGACATGCTTTGAATTTTACCATAGTGTCTTTCTGCCTGGATATCTTAAACCTGACATTCATTTCACAAAATAAAAAATCCTTTGTGACAAAAAGAGTGAAAAGGGGCCAAAAGATTTCAATTCTTTAATTCTTTTTAAAGTACCTTTCTGCTATTTTGCCTCATATGGAATAGCTTTATGTAGCTTGCATTGTAGATCTTGAAATGGTAGCATTTCAGAAACTGGACTGCGATTAGTTTTTTTGTTAGGGTTTTGTTGTTTGTTTGGTTTTTATTTTTTCCCTCTCTCTAAATTGTAACTGTGTGTATACACACCAGGCCTTTCCAAATGCATGAGGTTTTCTGTATCGAATTAATGATACTGACTGCTTAAGGAACTCCTAAAACTAGAATCAATATTTTCTTCACCTCCCACCTCATCTTTGTCATCAGATTAATAGACTAAGCATAGAAAAAGTAAAAAATCTGGCTGTTAGCCTCTTTTTTTTTTTTCTTTCTATTTTACGTAGCATGTGACAAAACTGCAACTGAAACCTAGAATAAGCATCAAAAGTTTTTGGCTAAAAAGAGATAATTGTAGGGACTATAGGGGTTTTTTTGTTTGATGGGGTGGGTTTTTTTGGTTTTTAGGGTTGTTTTGTGTGTTGTTTGTGGGTTTTTGTTGTTTTTTTTTTTTGATGGCAGTAGATGAAAAAGAATTTATTTCTTGAATATTTCTTGAACTGAAATTTACAGTTCTTCCCAGTCTCCCACCTGCATCATCTCCCAGCAATACCTTGCATAGCATTTTACCCTTGTTTTTCTCACTGACTACTACTACTTTATGTACTCTTAGGTTTTGACCATACTTATCAGGTCTCAAGGTTCTCTTCTTAGCATGCATAAATGATCAGTGCAGGATTTACTAGCTTTATTCTGTCACTACTTTCACTCTAGGCTTTAACCATATTGCAACCATTCTCTTTGCTTGCTGTGTTATCTTCAGATGACTATTGGGTGTTTGACATTACCTGTGACAATCAATTCACTTCACATTGTGCAGAGCATGAGGTGAGCAAAATATCCATCTCCACCTTATGTAGTCTCAACAGATATCACCAAAACCCAAGAAAATTCCTCAAAAAAAAAAAAAACAAACAAAACACCATGGCTGAAAAAATTTTATTCCTAGAAAAAAATGCTTGAGGGAAAAATCACTGAACAACCCACAACCTCAACTTCATGTGAGGCCTTAGTCTGAGAAAATGGAGCTCCAGTTCTCTGACGGGACGGTGACTTTATCTGAAATCTGTGTTAGTCCGTCACCTGGTCAGACAGTGTAATGGACCAGCCCTTGCCTTGGGAAGGTGTAGCTTTCCTGGTCATCTGGACTGCAAAATAGCTTCTGGCCCCTCCTGGCATGTGAAAGAGCAGGCGCACAGAGCTAAAGACTGTGTCTGCAACTCTTCTGCAAGTGGCATTGAATGCCACTAAAACCAGTGGTGGTCATGGTGGTAAAATCACCTTGGGGTTCAGGAGACGAGTAGGATGACAAGGAGAAATCATTAACTAATGAGTCCTTTCCCTTCCCACAAAGGGTGACCAGGTCAGTCATACTCTTGAGCAGGAAAGAAGAGGTAATTGCAGTAAGGTATTGAAGTAGAGTGACTTTTAGAAAACTGGAGATGGAATCTGAAGGCACTTAGTGAGCCATCTGACCTGCTTACAAATAGTCAATGCTATGTTTAAAATCAGCATCTTCACCTGAGAACTGCAAAGTAATTAAAATATTTTATTGGATTGTTTTTTCCAAACACCTTTTTCTGATGTGGAAATATTCATGATCTGAAATTTGAGCTTGATCATTTAATTAAAGTGAATGAACTTAACTTATTTAAGGCTTCCTCCTCTTCTTCTTTTCCCTTTAGTGTGAAAGGAGAATTTTGCTGCTCTTTGCTGTGGTACATATCATTTAGGAACAGGTAACACTGATGTGGCGCGGTGGTGCCTTGTGCTGCTGGAAGTTTGTTGGTTTATGTTCATCTGCAAGTGGAGATTTGTCTTTTTTAGGCCGATCATAGAACATCTCAAGCTGAAAGACACCCATAAGGATCATCGAGTCCAACTCCCTGTTCCTTGCAGGACTCATGATCCCATAGTGTGATCCTGCCACCCTCAAGGTGGAACTGTGAGGTCCAATGTCCGCAATTAATGGTAGAGGCAGTAATTGCATCTGCCTTCCCCTACCGTTTCATCTGGACCCAGCCGCTCCCTTGCTGGTGTTGGCTACACTACGCTGTGGCTTGGAGCTGGTAGCAGATGTCGTATAGCTCCTGCGGGTGGCTGCACCATGGGGCAAATAGTGATGGATTCACAAACTCTGGCCTAGGAAGGTAATTTGGCAGCTTGGGAGTTAAGAGGTGAATAAATATACCCAGTTCCTCACATGTTTTATGCAGGTATGATGCTGGAATTTATTTCAAATAGCAACTTTTTTTTTTTTTTCTGTCCTCACGCTTTCCTCTAGTGCTGTAATCAAAAATTGATAGGCAGATGTTGAATTTAAGGTGCTGTTTTAGCCCTTTAGATGTCAGTGAGAATTTTTATTTGGAAAAGGGAGTGTGAACTCATATATTGTGGGTTGGAAATTTGTTTGTATTCTTGGACCATTTGTGTTTTGTGTGTTTTTTAATAGTTTCATATTGAGAAAGCCCAGCGTCAGTTTCCTCTGTACAGAAGGCTAGCCGCCTGTGAGCGGTGACTTACCAAAACCAAAAGTATGTAGTCAGTCTCCTCACTTCTTACCTCATTCAGTAATACTATGCTAAGAAGAGGGGTGCAGTATGTGCTAAGAATGGATTTTAATAGCTTTTAGATAAAATATTTTTCAATCGCTCAGTGTTCTTGAAGTCTGCATTTGTTTTGACAGCTTTGTTATCTTAATCACTTGAATAAGTAACAGCAAGTAGAACTGATTTTTTCATACTTTTATGTACCAAAGCTTTCAAAACATTTGAGACAAAAGAAAAAATGGGGTTTTGGATTTCCATAATAGTCGAGTAAAGTTGTGCTCTGTTGCTGAATCTGCTATTGGCAGACAGATTTTTGACAGACTTTTCAATGAGAGACTGAGGACAGTTAAAAAGCTAAGAATGGGGCACATGCAAGCTTATAGGGCCAAGGCAATAAATAGCAGTAAACAACTGGTGGAGCACCTCTGCAGCAGCCCTTCTGTTCTTTGATTTGTGGCCTTTAGGTTCATACATGTGAATTTTAAAAACAAACAAATGAAAACCTAGATAAAGATCAGAACTGAATACTATTGGATTGCTGTGCATGTCCTTCAAAAACAATTAACCTTGTTCCCCTCATAATATTAATGCACATTGTCATCTGGGTAGCTCTGAAGATCATGAAAATTTCACCCCTCTCATCGCTGCCGCAATGCCTGTAACATCCAGTCTTCACACAAGCACAAGCCTTGCTTCAAGGTGCTGTGGAAGCTAAACGTTTGCATTTGTTAAAAAGCATCCAGGAAAATTTGATGTTAAATGCAATGTTATCAAATCAGGCTCAGAAAGTCTGAGTTGCAAACAGCTGGAAGCTACAAGAATATTTTGGGAGACAGGAATGGTGTCTGGACCCTTGTTCTGGCTGCTCTGATGCTGACTAAGGGGTAGATGTTTGAGAGCTGTTAGATAGCCACGGCTGGCTGAGGCGGTGGTTCAAAGCTCGTTTGCCTCCTAACTGGACTTCACATGGATGGAGGAAGTCCATCACTGCTGAGCAAGTCCTCAGCACTTAGCAAGAGGTGATGCCCTGACCACTGCTCCGGCTGGACATGCCTTGTTGGTCAAAGAGGGTAGCATTCACCTTGCATCACCGGCTTTTGATCCAGCGCACCTTCTAAAGCAACTGAAAACACAAGTAAGCAACGAGGCAGGGCAGTGAACCGTACTCCAGCCTGTTATTTCCAAGGACTCAAAATATAAATCATCTTCACAAAATGGGATCTAAATGAAACATGACAAAATGGAAAAGGTATCTGAAAAGATTTTAAAGAGCTTTGGGTTATTTATTGTCAAGCCAGCTGAGGAGGCTAAGAGAATAAAGCATTCAGAAGTCAGACTTAAGGTTCATAAACATTTTCTACTGTAATTTTCTGCTGTAATGAGTTTAATCTTAAAAAAAAAAAAAAAAAAAAACAAAAAAAAAAACCACCCAAAACCAACAAACCCCCAACTTTCAGATCTGACCCACTGAAAACTTGCCAGGTCTCTTAGCTTAAAAACTCCCTTGTGCTGTTCTTTAGTATGCTCCCACACATGGTCACTCTGAAGTCTGAAGGGCATTTTTAATTAAACAATGTCTCTTAGCAAGAGAAAATAACGCAGCAATGGCTTCTACATCTCTCTTCCAGCTTCTTTCCCATGCAGCTCTGATTGTGCATGACTAGGCAAGTAGCTCAATACAAATAGTAAAATGGGGAATATGTGCCAGTTCTAAATCTGTTGAATAAGGATACAGGAGTCTCCACTGGATAAGAGGCTGCACAACCATTATGCAGAGCTAAAACAAATATTAACAATGTTGAGGGGAACATACGGGAAGGCCCAGCTAACTCAGTATTATTGTTTGTGGGAACAGCCATCAGAAAAGAAAAGCTAACTAAAAACTTCATTATTAAGCAGAACTTCCACTTTATACTGGAGTCAAGTGTTTTTTAAAAAGGATTAACAGAATTCTGATGCTCTGATGTCTTATTATGCATTTGTATTTTCAATGGCAGGATCTTTGGGATGTTTGGTAACTTACCGCCTTTCTTAACTGGAACATGAGTGGTGGCTTTGCACCCAGAAAAGAGCAGTGCTGTAAGACTAACTGTCATGGAAGGTCCTAGTCCTTAATGAAAACTGTTATCATTGTATATTAGGGGAGAAAAAAAAGTTATTGACTGGAAGTTATTTGCTATGCTGTTAAGTCATACTTTAAAAATATGCATGTAGCACATGCATTGGTATTCCTGTGTACAACGTGGATGCTTTTCTGAGCTATACTGTAAGCTTCTTACCACAATGAAGAAATTCCATCAGTATGTGACTAGCTTTCTAAATTATTCAGGAACAGCCACGCTGATTTGGATTAAGGCTTATGTACAGTGACATTCTGTGCCACATTTCAATCTTGGAGGAACATGTTAAAAACAAACACCAGGTCAAATGACTATAGGACATGAAGATATGTGGTAGGAAAGGAATGAAATCTAGAAAGAATGAAATGGTGACTATCTTTAGGAAATACTGTGAGCTTCAGTGCCTATGTGCAACAAATGAAGCTGGGAAGGAGTCAAATATGATAAGGCAAAATGGTAAGAGGCAATCATAAACTGATGTTAAATGAAAATATTTAGGATCTCAAATAATACCAGTGAGATCCAGGCTATCCTGTTTCCTGACCCTGACATTACTTAGATTTTACAGATATAATGGACACTTGCTGCATTTTTAATTTTGTCCTATCTGGTGTTTATCTACAGCAAGAAAATAACAAGTCTGTGTTCTAATCAGATCAGTAAGCAATAAATCCATTACACACATTAAAAAAAAAAAAAGTCAGCTTAGAATAAAGTAGTCCAAATCCTTAAATGGACATTATTCTTAAATTTAGCTGTGACTATTTATGCTCTCAGCATCCTCTTGTGCATTTGCTGGAGAATATCTGGCTAGGTGTTTTCACATCTGTCTTTAAAGCCAACTCCTAAATGTGAAGTGCAGCACTTGGGAACACTCTGTGATTTTATGATGATCCCCAGAGGACTTTGGGCCTGTAAAAAGCAAAGAAAGGATTAGATGGACCCACAAATGCATTACTGTATTTTCATCTGCAAGAGGACCAGTGTTGCTCCAGCTTGGTCCCACATGTTACATCACTTCAGACAATGATCTTGCCAGACTGTAACTACTGCTGTGTTTGAGAGGTAGAAGTGTTAGATTTAGAAATCCTCAAGGCAAAATTGGGACTTGAAGGAAATATTGTGAATTATTTTAGTAAATACTGATTTCCTTTGTTTCAATAAATGACAAAAGGAATCCTGTAATGACTAACTTAGAAAAAAAACCAAACCAAACAAAAAAGAACAAAAAAAAAAAAAACCCACCCACCCACAAAACCTAACAGAAAACAAAAGCCCAAACCAAACCATCAAAAAAACCAAAACTGAAAGACGACCATACAGCATCAGAAAGTGAAAGTCACTGATGGAGACTAACAAAGACATGAGTCTATGTAAGCTTGAGCTTCGTGGGTCTTCCATCCCTAGCCCAAATGGCAGCGAGACAAACTCATCAGGCCCTTGAAAAAGAGCCATCATCCTCAAGAATATCCGATATCTTTTTCCATATTCCTTCAGGAAAATATAGATGCACTGCAGAAAAGAGAGGCATATTAGCCTGGGTGATGCTGCAGGTGGTGGAGAGAGCTCTAGCAGAACTGGACAGGCAAGCAGACCTTTGGAAAGCAACACCCCGAAATAATCATGGTATGATTTCATACAGGGGAACTTATGGGAGTTACTTATAACTATTTTGTCACTATCTATAGCCGGTTTGGTGCTGTATGGGAGAAGAGTTCCTTACAATGGAACAGTTTTTGTTGTTAAAACAGTAAGTAGTTTAGATCAGTCAGATCCTCAGCAGGTAATTAGATGTTTATCAATTAAAAAATACCTGTGTAATAAAGACGAGGAAGGCTGCAGACTGTAGTTTTAGTTGGAGATTGGTTCTCCTTTTTGTTTCCCCCTTCTCGATGACTTCAGAGACAGCCAGCTAAAAGTGTCCTGCCTAGATAATTGTTTCTTAAACACGCCAGTGGTGATACTTTGTTTTGAACTCTGCATGCCTGCTTGATTTATGCTAAAACTGTGATATAAATGTGTGATTTTAAACAGTGAGAAAGGAAAGGCTAGCAAAAGTGCAGTTAGTGTGATGGCAGTAACTGTGGTAAGCTTTTCACTTGCTGACCTACGATACTTATTTTTATTTATTCATTTGTATACATTTACATTTAGTGTCTGTCATATACTCTTCTGCAACAACTTTGAAAACACTGAGTTAGTCTGAAAAGATATTGAAATGTTTCCAAACCCTGTGTACATCTCCATGATCAGTAGAATAAGAATTTTTTTTTTTTTTTTCAATGTGGGGAAGGAGTTCCTCATCAATTCCCCAGCATGCACACCCTGAGCCCGAGCTCTTGGTGGACACCCAAGCTCTGAGGGTGCTTGGTCACGTGAAGAGGAGAGAGTCAGACTGCTGATTGCTTTTCTGTAAACACCGGACTAATTGCTCTTATTTACTGTGATGATGTGGATTCTTCATCTATTCATTTCCACCAAAGCCAGCTGTCTCTTCTCATGAAGGCATGAGAGTATCTCCTCAACTTAAAGGGAACTCTGAACAAGGTTTAGTAAGCATTTCTCTTGATTTTTTTCTTTTTTTGTGTTTTTCGTTTTTTGTGTATTACTGAAAGGTTGTACTACTTAGAAGCACCAATGGTAATTATAAACTTCAGCATTTTACTTCCTATTTCACAAAAGAATGAAATGCAAGTGCATGAATAACAAAACATGCCTATAACTTGTCATTGCAGAACACTTAAACAGCTTTTATTGGATATACATCTTCGAAGTGCCTTGTAAAAAATGACAGACATAATGGTGGAATTAATTAATCACTTCTGAGATGTATTGACTTGATTAGATAAGTAGCTCGTTTCTTTTATGCTATGGGGCATTTCACCTTCAGCTACTGGCTTCAGGGAGAAGTATAAATGGCTGGACTTCTCCACCTGTAAGGAGTCCACAGGTGATCTTTTTCCAAGTATTCATCGTGGTCCCTGACAAATTTTCTGGACCCTCTTCATTTCCTGCCCAGCCCGAGGTATGCTTTTTACCTCCATGAAAATCTCCCAAAAGATTTTTTTTCATCTGGAAAAGGAAAGAGGGAGGCAGGATGAGCAGCAGAAGCAGATTGCTGCTGCATCTGCTTCTCTGCCCGCCGTGTCCTGCAGCTCCCGGCTCGCAGATGCACCACTGCAGCCCAGGCACAGTGTGTGTACCCTGTGTCCAAGGTGCTTCTGCACCATTTGAAGCTGAGATTTATTGCTCAGAGGGTGGACTTTGGTATAACCAGTGATGAATCACCAGGGATACTGCTTGGAGAGCTACTTATCTAGGAATACTATTCAGTGCCTGGGGAATAGTGGAGGGAAGGAGGTGAGTAAGAGGTTGTTTTCCCAAGCATGCCTTTTTTGACCACAAAGTCAGGTCCAAGGGGATTTTTATCTCTCATATCTTGTGCTCAGACTCTGGAAAGTCTGCCAGACAAAAGAGACAATAATTTTTTTCTGTGATAGTTGTCTGGAAACAGTCCTCTCTCCTCCATTTCCACTCTCCATTCCTCTGGGCAAAGCAAATCAGTCTGGTATTGGGAGAGGAAGAGACTGCTCCATGGTTCAAAGCCTTCCTACTCATGGCTTATCCCTGGGCTGATTTTTCTCAGGAAGATGGCCAGAGAGCTTAATCCCACATCTGCAGTGGGGACACTGGCTTGCAGCCCCTTTATATGTGGGGCTGGTGCTGCTGCCACGGACAGTAGAACTCTAATAAAAGAGCGGTTTCCAGAAGATATTGGGCTGTGAGGGGTGGGATAAAAGGGTTTGAAGGGAATGGGAACCTCTGAGGTCAGGGACCTGTAATCTGGGGGGGGGTCTTTTGGGCAGCGGAGATGGGGTGATGAGTGCAGGAGTCAGTGGGCTGCAGACTTTGGGCAGGAAGCGCTGCTCCTTGCCTGGCTCGCCCAAGGCTGCCATGTCATCTGTTTCCATCCGTGTGGGCTCCATGTTGTCATGTTGCTTAAAGTACTTTTGCAGTTGAAATTGTGATTCCCCTAGGTTTGCTCTTTGGGATTGTTTTGCCATCAAAAACTTTCCTCTAAAATTCCCCTGGCTGCTGAGACTTCTCTATCCCTCCTCCTGTCTTCAATGAGTTTGACAAATGAATCCTGTGCCTCCAGTTTCCAGTATAACCTGATGTGACAATAAATAATGATCTGTCCCTGAAGCCAGTTAAAACAAATATATCTTAAAATGTCTAATTAAAAATCAATCAAACAGCTCATACCTGCATTAATTTCCTTTCAAAATATTCAGGTTTAATCTCCAGAGCATAAATAATCTTTCCTCTGATAATATTAATAATAGGATAATAGGTCACTATATACCTTTTCTATGTAGGAATACGAATGGCACATATGAGCTCCACCCTCCCCCCCATTCCCAAATATTGTGTTACTTGCATCATCAGCAAAGGTAGCAGCATGCGAAGCTTGTTTATGTAAAGAAATCATTTGAGGTGGTTTTTTTTTTTTCTTTAAATGGAATTCACATCCAATATTACTAAAACGATTGGGTAATAGCTTCTGACTGAGGGGCATGGTTTTAGTGTTTGGCTTTCATGGAGGCTCCCAAGCACTTTCAAATGAAGTCAGTATCTTGATCTGTTTTTGCAGATGGAAATGCTGGGATCTAGAATGGGGAAGTGGCTGGCCTAAGGTTTCTCAAAAACCCTTGAAACTGAAGCAAAGTCCCGGAGTTCCCATCTAGCCCATTAGTTTTAGGCAGCTGCCAAGTACCGTATCCTTATTTGTGTTGCAGTAGCACTTAGCAACCTCTGCTGGGGTCAGGGCCACGGTGTTGCACCAGACAGCCAGCGACCGTCCCCTGATTTGTATGTCTTGCAACCTAAACAGGCACAGCTGGGAGTCAAAGGAGGATGGAAAAGTGTTGAAGTGACATATATAAGACCAGACCTCAGGGGAGGGAGTAACTTCACCAGGAAGTTCTTGAGTTTCAGCCACTGGACAATGATTTCTTCTTTGGCGTCATGAAAACATCTAACAATTACCATGGGGTAAACCCGCAGTCCACTAGCAGGAGGCTGATGGAAGCAGAGCAGACCATCGGTGAAATGCAATACGTGCTGTTGGCAAGAGGGTGTTTATTCTGTTCATACATAAATGTATCAGGTACACCTCGGAAATTTGGCATAATATTCCAGTTTAACACAGCACATTGAGGGATTTTGCTTTCTTTTAATGGTCATATCTGTTGTTTATGCTAAGCCGAAAATGGAACCTTAGTAGAAATGCAGCGATGGTTCAGCTGTGTAACAGTCAACTGATGTTGTCTGCAAGGGAAAAAAAAAAAAAAAGGAGTTTCTTTCTCAGTATTTCTATTAGCTGTTTTGTTTTCTTTCAACTGTCACAAGACAATAACTCGTATAGGCTGAAAACATACCACTGCTCAGTGGTTACAGTTCTGTTGTTGTAATTTTTAAGCAGTAACTGCTCCAGTTTGATAAAAGGTCTCCATGTTCAAATTAGTTGCAAAAAGCGGTCTTCTCAGCAGACGTATATTTTTGGATAGCTCTAGTTATGAGTGACTTGGTCAGCTGCCTAGCTGCTACTTAAAATAACAGAACTGTGTTAAGTCAGCATCCAAAATGCAATAAGTCACTAAAAGGGGGAAAAAAAAATCTGTCTTGAAAAAAATCTGTCTTGAAAATAATTTTAAAAATGTGAGATTCTTCCTTTCCCTCATGGAGTCAGACAGCAGAATCCTCTGGTCCAGCATTTGATTATTTATTTTTTTTGTTGTACACGTTTTCCTAAAATCAGGTGGTGTTTTGCTCTCCCCTAAACCGGTGACAATCACTTGAAGCTAATTTAACAAGCGAACAGAGGTGTTCTACAGGTTTTCTGTGCTAACATGGGTCTGTGATGTGGATATTTGCAGTGGTAGGGTTTTTAATGACAACTCTGGACATCTTTCCAACATTTGATAAAAGTTGTTGCTTTATAGCTTTTAAGGGAAGGCAGGTTGCTTTGAAGAAGCCGGGAGGATCTGCCTAGAGCAGACTCATTCTAGGTGAAGTGCAAGCTGTACGTTTCTTTGGCAAGGTGCAATTGCTACATGCAATTACTCCACTGGCGTGTAACTAGAAAAATACTTGCACCAACAAGCAGAAGTACTGGTTAGGCAATAAGAGTTGTCAGAGTCACTGACAAGGAAGAAAAAGAGGCTTGTCGACTGTCTTTTCCAGCTCTGCGGCTGAGGACAGCCTGTCCTTTACAGATTTAACTCTCACCACCTGCATTCCCCTACAGCACTCGATTATCCATTAAGGTTTTTAAGAGAAACAGAATAGCAATTAAGCCTGGGAGAGCAGCGCGAAAGCAGTGGAAGCCCTAGGCTTGCTGAGAAATCTATCCATAAATGAATTAACTGCACAAATAATTCCAGCTAATTAGAGGTGTACGTTCCCCAAATAACTCGATTCTCTCATTTACTTAATTGAGTTGATGGTTGCTCTGGGATGGATCAGCAAACTGTTCAGTGGCTATTACAGTAAATATTACTTTGACTAAATCTTTTCAAACAGTCCTGATTTTTTTTTTTCTGTTAACTCAGAATTTGCCACAGGATCAAGATAGCTGTGGGTTTGGGTTTTTTTAATTATGTCTTTGTGTTCATTATGTTAGAAGATGAAGGTAAGCTAAATTGCACAATTCCTAAGTTCAGCTGAAAAGTAGGGACTATAAATAAGGATTGTTGATCAGTGAAGTAGGGTCTTCATTTCACACTTCACAGAAATGCTGACAGGACTGACAACTTTCAAAATGATGACATAGATAAAACTGCTATAGTTGGATAAGAAATCCAGGTATTGCCCGTAGTCTAAGTACGGTTCTTTTGAGTCTACATGAGTTTAGGGCCCTCATACAGGGCAAAATGGAAGAGAACTAGCAAGCATTGCTCAGATGATTTCTCACTAAATGATGTGAGAAAGTAAAAGACTTGAAACAACCTCATTTTTTTTTTCAGCTTACTTGAGCTTCTCCCTCCTTTCCCCACCTCCCCCGGCCCCCAGTATGCAACAGTGGAATCCCGTCCCTACCAAATCACTGGGCTGTTTTGTAACTTTTAGATGAAAAGCCTCACTTGCCATCACTTTGGGATACAAAAGGGACCACTCAATCTCAGTGTCCGACTTTCTGTTCCATGTTCTAATACCCCTTGAATAGTGCCACAACAACCATTGAGCATCAATAAAACATCTATCTTTCCCATTTTTTTCTTTTTCTACTTGTAGTAAAGAGGGATAAATATAAAAACACTGATAGTACTGAAAGCATGCCCTTTCAAGAAGACTAAATTCCAAATTCCTTTTTTGTATTATGACCAAGTGAGAGGAGCTTTGACGAAGATTTTTGTTCTGCTCTGCTGTCTAACAGTAATGTAATCCTTGATGGTCAAGAATTTCCATTTTGGGATTTAAGGATTAGGGATGCTATTAAACACGTTTATTTTTTTTTAAAAAGGGGAGAGAAAGTAAAACATGAGAGTAGCAAGGCTGAAAAGCAGATGGCAGATGCCTTTTTCTTTAAGGTGCTTTAAGCTAAGAATGTGTTCTTGCTCTCTGTTTCCTTGGAATCATTAAATGCACTGATCATTTCGTTAAGGAAATAATTTAAGCAAAAGGTAATAGCCACATTGCTGTTTGTCATTAACTTGTACCTGCCAATAAACAAGGAAATCCATCTGTTATGTAGTCACTTTCCTCTTGGACCCCCAAAGACATGTTCCACATGTCAGTGTTCACAGGGAAAATAAGGAAGGAGACTGCCAGGCCACCCAGGTCCTTTGCAAATAGAAGATTTGTTTGAAGAAACCTAGAGCAGGTCCAAGACAACAGTCCTATGCACAACTACTTTTCAGTTTCTCCCTATTATGTTATTACTTCACCATCAAAACTTTTGCTCTTCTGTTCCCGTTCTCACCCTCTCCCAGTATTACTTGGCATCCTTATGGAAATTCCATTGCTGCTCAGTCCTGCGCTTATTTTTCTGTTGTTTGTCCACTGTTTATTTTTCTTTTCACTGTTGTATTTCCTACTAGCACCAGTGATGCAAATTATGGATGTGTTTGGAGCAGGACCATTTCGGATGCTTATGGACACGGGAACATTTGTCTTCAAGCAAAAGGGCAGGCTCCCTAATTTGGTATATTGTTGAGGCTTTAGTTATTTTTTTTTAATCTTTTTTTATTGGATTTGATCTTCAGCAGATTCAGCAGATGTTGCAAAGCAAATAAACCATATGCAATGATTGTTAGACATTATTCATGGTGTAATCCCTTTATCCAAATGTAAAAGTTAAACATATGAAACCCTATCCTGAGATAACTGGGGAAGTTCAGTACATACTCGGAAAGCCACTATAACTAATCCACTTCATTATCTGGTGCAGCCCATTCTCTCTTAGGGAAGGTAGGCAGACAGAGGGAAGGAAGATGGATTCATGACTATGCTTTTAAATAAACGTAAACTAACCACAAAGGGTCAAATTCATTGGTGATGTAACAGTGCTGACTTCAGGGGAGTTACACTAGAGATTAATATAGTCCTTTCTCTAATATATATTTTTGGGAGGGAGGAAGATGGGTTTTACATCGATTCAGCACAAGATTTGCTGGCATATAAACAAACCAAACGAAGGATTGTTCCCTTCTCAAACATCTGTTAGCGTGAATGTCCAAGTCTTGTGTGTCTGCCACAGGTTGTTACAATATAGCTGCATTACATGAACAAAAAAAAAAAATACAATAACCATTTGGTTTCTACTTTAAACAAAAAAAAGTATGAAAATGACTTTCAGGTGGAGGGAGTGGTGATTTGGCAGGTTCTCTTGGCAGGGCTGTGGATGACACATGAGGGAAAGTTTTTTGGTGGTGGAGCACACAAATTGCTTAACAATTAATAAAAATAATGCCTTGTGTTTCTACATGACAAGGTGCTGTGTGGGAATTATCCTCTCCCCAGCTGCTTTCCACCAATAAAATATAGTTAGTTCTGTGGGTTTTTAAATTGCCTGCAGTAAAGTGGAACAGTGCTTTAAAAAGGGGTAACACCTTGCTCAATTGCACACGTAAAACTGTAGTTACATGGGTTACAAATTTGACCAGTTTATCTAGACTTCACAGCCCTGCTTTTAAAAGCCTTGCAGTCTTTGGAGCCCAGCATCAGTCAGTGCTGTATTTTTCATTTTTCTTTGGTTTTATCTGAGAACTTTTCTCCTAAGTGCGAGACCAGTATAATACAGCGTGTAGAAAAATTACAAGATCAGCCGCATCTGTTTAGGGCTTTTATGGGTCAGTTTTCATCAGAATCTGAGCAGATTTTGCATCTTAATTCTCATTTTACAAGGCAACTGAGACTCTACAAGCCAAAGTGTGATGTAAAGTGATAAAAGGCTCTTGAGTAACTTCTTAAAATCACAGAGGTAGATTTGAAAATGTTGTTCTTCTGATGAACATATGATGGGGTCTTAATTCTGCAGCTTGCTTCTTGTGTAAGAGACAAACTTTGTATGTCAGCCAAACTGTAGATCAATCAAGTGGGGAAATGTGTACCTTGTTTTCTGTAAAGCAGAGTGTGTGTTTATTCTGCTGACGGTTCTGCAACCAAATCTCCTTCTGTAAGAATGTTGCATCATCTGCTCTGGGGTTGTTCGCTCTTCATGGTATCAGCTACATGGTACCTCTGCTATGTCCTTTTTGAGGTACAACCAACCAGTTTTGCTGTCTTACCAAGAATGACTTCTATGTCTTACTGAGTTCTACAACTTTTCCTTCCTGAAAGTAATTTTTCTAGCAAGTTTTGACAGTACAGATTGTTTATCTTTGCGGGGGGGAAGGAGAAGCAAATTTCTTGGAACTGCTGCACTGTCAGCAGATGTCAACTTTTCTAAAAAGAAATCCAGGTTCCTGGATGGAGTTTTACTTCTTAATGTAGTGTGTGTGATTCTCATGGCACTGACGATGTTTTATCAGTGGTAATGAGAAGTAAGATACAGTGAGGATTTCCTCTTTTTGGAAGATATAATTGAATATATGTAAGAGTCGTTTAGATGTGGTGTTGGGGGATATGGTGTAGGGAAGAACTTTGTAGAGTGGGGTTGATGGTTGGACTTGATGATCCCAAGGGTCTTTTCCAACCTGAGCGATACTGTGATTCTACTATACAGCCAGCACTGTCCCTGAATTAATCCCCAGTGTTTCATATTTGAGATCATCTTGTTCCCCTGTAAATAGCTACTTTCAACTTTAGATTTAAAGACATAGGTTTGGGGCAAGATGGTGTTATTTTGCTGAGAGTACTAAAGCTAGTCAAACTAAAACTCTAAAAACATTCTGGAAATCTTAGAGATTGGACTTGGCATACAACAGAAGCTGATGTGACATTTGCTTTGGGCAAGGATTTTGTTTGTTCTGCAGCACTTGAAATCAATAGGGCTGGGATAAATTTTCCTATTGCAGCATCAGTATAAAATAATAATTTTGGTTCCCCGTATAGTTAAGAATTGCCTGTTTAAAATGATTGCCTTGGGTTTGAGAAATTAATCGTTTTCATTCATTATATTAAAAGCTGCCTTATTTGCACATATATCAGCAAGACCGAATACTTGTATTTGGAGTTTACGGAACCTCCTAACTGCAGCCTTTTTGCTTGCTGTAGAGAAAACATGATGAGGTAGATCTCAGCTGATGACATAGTAAATCTCACATAAACGATGGCTGATAAAGGCTGAGGGAAAATAAATAATAAAAATCACTTTTAGGATACGGATCAATATAGGAGCCGATATGTCTCCATTTAGTTAACACATTTGTATCCAGAAGTGATGACTTGCATCATGTTTCAGTGATTTATTGCATTGATTTCAGAGAAGTTTTTATGTTGATAACATGGATGCGTGTCAGGCCAGGAGACAGTGTGGCACCCCAGAGTTTCCTGGCTCCAGCTCTGCAAAAGTGTGCTTCAGTCATATGAAGAGCTGGGACTCCCCAGCATGTGCCACTAGACCCTCCCAGGCTGTGTCCCTGGCTCTGGGGTCTGCGTTGGTGTTCTGACAGGGTGTGCAGGTTCTTTGCAATTGCAAAACCTTCTCTGGCATCCTGTTTGGAGGTTGCTTCAGAAACAGAATAGATGTTAAGCAGTTGAGGGCTTGTCTATAGCTAGTTGCTATGCTTGTCTGCAGAAAATGGTGTCAAACAGTTTGCTTATTTTATGTGAACACATTTTTTATCTACGCTGGGCTTGATACTTCTAATCTGCTTAAGATAATACAGATTGTTTAGGGATAAAAAGAAATAAACCACTCTTAAGGGCTATCAACCTAAGGGTTAGCATCAGTTAAATTAAATCTATATAGGCAAACAGTGTCTTTTGGGCTGTTGACTGCTCTGAATTACAATAAGGTGTGTTGACTTTCAAAAGGCATCGATATTTGAACCACAGACTTGCGCAGGTAGGAAGGTAGGGGTCTCCATTAGGACTTAAGATACCTCATGGGCCTTTGAATTCAGGTGCTTAGTGTCATATTTTTTATAAGAGAAAGCATCGAGCTTTGTCTTACAAGCAGTAAAGTTTCTTTTTGCCTGTGCTCCTAGGATCTTCCTAGGACTTTAGCCCCTACTTTTGTATGTTGAACTTACTCATAGTCAGTTGTCAGGCATTTGCTCTCAAGCTGATATTCTCTGCACCAACTCCTCCTTACCAGCCAGTAGGTTGGCTGGGGCTGGTGCAGACCACTGAGCTGCATGCTGCGTTGCTGGACTGTATCTGCTGCATTTCTGTGTTGCTGCATTCCACCAAGAATTGTCACTGAGATGGGGCTCGATATTGATCCCCACAGTCACAGGTTGAAACAGGACTTAACAAGGAGTGTTGTTTTACTTCAACTTGTACGCCTATATGTCCATTGGGATGCTGAACAAAGAAATACCAATAAAAGAAGTATTTGCTAGTAAGGATGCCTATAGTCAGAAGTTGTCAATGTTGTCTTGATTTTCTGCTGCTAGGTTCAACATGAAGTGTTCAGGTGATGTATAAAAGAAACCCGTTCAGTTTGATTTGTTTTTTAAATTCCTCACTAAAGCCTGATTTTCCTCAAATGCTTCCTTAGTTGAATTCTTGTAAATGAGAACATTTAGGTGTCTACTAATCACCAACAGCAGCTAATACATTTCTCAATTAATCAAGTAAAACCTCTTAAATGCAGTTTAAGGACCATTTTATGAGGATTCTCAGTGACGCCTCTGCAAATGTACTTGCGTAAACTATATTTGAGACCTTACCAGTGCTCTTGGGTGAACAAAGCTTTACTCCTCCAACTAATACCCTGTTGTATTGAGAGCTGTGCAGCATTCAGAAGCAGTTATCCTGTATACCTACCAAATTTTACTGTGTTCTGCAGTATATAATATTCATGCCTTCATTGTTTTCCTAATTGATGATAGGGAAATGCAAAGAGGCTGGGCAGAGGAGCATTATAAATCCCCGTTCCTAAAAATCTGTAGAGATACTCAAGCAAAAAGGGGGTAAAATTTATTTTAGCTAATTCTTCTTTGATTCAGTCCTTAACCAAAATAATAAAGTTGTTGGGCATAGCAGAGGCCTAACTAAAATATGTCAAGTCTGTAGCCTCGTTATTTTTTTTCGTCTCCAAGGAAAAAATTGTGTTGAATCCCTTCAAAAATCCCCCAGACCTTGAATGGAAGATGCAACCAGAAACATGACAGGAGAAGCCTCTTCATGAGTTTACAGGGTGCAGAAGCAGTTCAGCTCCCAAAGACTCCAAACAAACAGCCCATGACTCAGACTTCCAAAGGCAGTTCCTGTCCTTCAAGAGTAGCTGGAGAGAGTGTCTCCTGATCCTCACCCTCTTCTTGTCCCAGGATTTTGAAAGTTGTGTTGCTAAGTCTTATGCTGATGGCCACCACAAGAGTCCTCTTCCTTTGGAGCTAGCACATGGCTGCTTGTCTGGTCACCAAGAAAGAAGTCAAACATAAGAGGTAGCTAAGTGTCAAGCTGCAATTTGTAGACTTCTAGCTGCCAAAAAGCAATTGTCTGCAGGTGTTTTTATTTTAACGTTGGGAGCATTGCATTGTTAATCTGTCATGGAGGTATCATGACTGATTTCTGCTGCTTTCTCCTTCTACATTTACACAGTGGCAGTGCTGTGGTTTTGCTGTTCTGAAGTGCAGTGGTAATTAAGATTTCTTAAACATGGATTTTGTACATTTGATGGCTCTATTCTGTAGCATGGAACGTCTTATTCAGCAAAACATAATCTTTACTCCTCTTATGTCACTGCTTTGTTGAATTTCCAACAAGCTTCTCTTGATTTAAGAAACTCTGAACTGAAAAACCTCTTTAACAAAATGAAAAGTAGAGAATTACTATAGAAGGATGGAGTTTCCCACTTCTCTCTCCCAGGGGTATTCTCATAAGATGATCCCTGTGCAGTCAATATGTATTCTTTTTGGACTATAAATCCTCAGAAGTATTTTTATGGTGATGTATTAGCTCTGACTTCTGGAGGGGACCTGAGTTTCACTTGCCTGGAAGCTTTTATTATAGGTGCCTTTGGAAGGGTGATGGCTGGAGATAGAAATCAAAAATAAAGATGGAAAAGAATTACTACTTGTCACAAACCCTTATCTTTCCTGCCAGTCTACAGGGGTCTGTGAAATGGCCTAGATCAATAATGGAGTGCTTGCGCTCAGCTAAGAAAGACCAAAAGCCCATAAACTTTAAAACACAATATCAGTACTTGATTGGTTGCTTGCTGAGAGCTGCAGCTTTACTGCTGTGCTCCTCTGGCTGAAATCTGGGGAATGTTTCTCTTCTTGGTAGTATCGGTAGATGGTGAACTAGCTGGTCTGGTAGTCTTGCCAACCTTCTGCAACGACATCTGTTAAAATGCTCTAAAAGACTGTGCAAATGCATTAACTTCCTAATTTATTTTTCTGATGATACCAGTTGCTGGAGTTGCTAAGGGATTGCTTCATAGGAATGTATAAACAGCGTCTTCCAAGGGAATGGTAGCCCCTCAGAAAATGTCTTTCTCTAGTAATGCTTGACTTACCTTTTTAAAGCTTGACAGGGAACATTTTGTCTTGTTGGTGAGGTTGGCACAGTGCTTAGGCAACAACACATATCTATTTTTTAAATTCTACTTTTACTGAATGGCCCTAAGCGTGGTGGGCGTTTCAGGTCCTGATACACAGCTGAAAGTGTAGATTCAGAGAAGTTCACATATGATAGTTCTGCTAAAGATGGCATGTTATTCTCCTTACTGTTCTGCCTTTGAGCTGTTTTAGATAATCTTGTGAAGGAACTTCATATACAAGGTTGCTCACGGTGGAAAATATGCATTTCTCGATTTATACAAATATGTTGGGTGCTTACACTTAAATTACACTTCTATATTGTCCCATTTCTAAACAGAACGAGATGATTATTACTTATTACAGGAAGCCAGGTAAATGTTAACAGATCTGTACTGAAAATGTAGTCTCATCTGCTTACTGTGTAATAGTGTTAAGAGCTTTCCAAACATTAGCTTCTGCTTCTCAACAACTGCTGCAGAAGAACTGAAGACCTTCAAGCACTAGTTCTGTGCACACTGTGCTAGATGCTTTCAGGCTGTCAGTCTTGGCTCTGGGAGTGAGGTAGTGTTTGCCACCTTTTTTTATACTGAGTGACTGGAAAAGCATAATGGAAAGTATAGGTGGTCAGACACTCTGACTTCAGAAAAATACGGAAGAGTTAGGAAATCTGCATCCCAAATTCTGTTCCAGGGTACAGCAGGAATGGGCCTGCCCCATGAAAGGGCACAAGCCAGAAGCTGGAGTGACCCAGCACAACCTGTGCCTTTCCCAACTGGGATGAGCGCTGGGTGGGCAGAGTCAGGGTGCTGGTGATGGGGTCCAGCAACAGCTCCTGGCACAATGAGGGGATGAACCAGGGCCAGGCTCCCTCTGGGAGCTGGAGACAAGGCTGCAGTGTGGTTCCAGCCTGAGTGGAAAGGGGCTCAGGGAGGGTGTGTCTGGGCATGGGTACTTGTGCAGCCCAGTCAGGTAAATTAAGGCTTGCAAGTGCCCCAGAGGCCCAAAATGCTACATCAGATAGAAAGCATGTCTTGTGCACCCCCTTCTGTAATATTTATTCTTTTTATCATAGCTGTTCATGGTACTGTGGCTGCTGTACTTTCTGTGTGTTTATTAAGCACGACTGAACATTATTATATGAAGACTTACCCTTTCTTATCACTTTTTTAAGTGCTCACTTGTTCCTTTCTTTGATTATCCCTGCAGGCATATTAACACAGAATTTGTACCTTGATACTTTATCACTGCAAGGTGTACGTGAAACTCTCACAAGATAGCTGATCATCTCTTTTGCATTGCTAAGTGGTGACAGCAGGACTTCAGGATCATAAGAGAACCAGCAAGAGACTACTGTAATATTTATAACGCTCTTTTAAAAGCTCTGTGAAGCTTGGAAAAGTCATGTGAGAAACACCTTTGGGACAAACATGAATTTTCACAGGTTCATAGGGCAATTGAGTTTGTAAGGTAGCTTGAGAAGCCTCTAGTCCAACCTTTCCTGCTCGGAGCAGGTTCAGCTGTGAGATCAGACCAGGTTGCTCAGGGCTTGATCCAGTCAGGTCTTGAAACCCTTCAAGGCTGGAGACTGCACAGGGCGGCAACTGCTCCACGGCCCCACCGTCCTCATGAGGAAAAAGTTTTTCCTTATATCTAGTCTGAACTGCTCTTTTTTCGACTTCTGCCCATTGCCTGCCATCATCCCACTGTGCACCACTGTCCCAGTAGGCAATGGGAGCAACTGCTGGGTCACCTCAAAGCCATCTCTTCTCCAGGCTGCAGAAGCCCCAGTCCCTCAGCCTTTGTTCCCAGGGCATACGCTCCAGCCGTTTATCATCCTGGTGTCCCTCTTCTGAACTTGATCTAGTTTATCAGAGTCTTCCCTATTCTGAGGGGGAGATTGGATACGGTATCCTAGGTACAACCTCACGAGTACTGAGTAGAGAAGATCCCTTGACCTCCTGCCTCTGCTTTTTGTTCAGAGAGCTCAGGGGGCTGTTGGGCCTTTCACAATTCATGCCTTCGCTTTCAAGTCACAATATATCTAGGAGGTGGCATAGTCCTCTACATTTTTTTGAATGAGTGTCACATCTTCTTAGGAACATTCCCATTCACAGAAGATTAAAAACCATCTGAGGGTTTTTTTAGCCTTCGCTAACTACTCACAGCATCATAGTGTCTGGCGCATTACAGAGCATTTGCAGCACAGCTCCAAATAGGAGCTAGATGAAGTTGAAGAAAGAAGAAAAAAAAAAAAGACTAAAAGTAAAAAAAAAAATTATGAACATAAGATTTATGAGAAGTCTTTAATGGCATAGAATTAAAAGGGATTTATTCTGTCAAAATAGGTGAAGAATTAGTAGATAAAGCCCTAATTTTTTTTAAAACATGTGCATCAGTTCTTTGCTGAAAATGATTGCTAGAGAGGAGTCCTATGATAGAGTAACTGCTTCTAACTTTGGTGTTTTTATTCTTTGGAGGGCCTGGGGGGAACAGTCTACCAAAATCATGCCCACTGTTGTCAAGCAGTTGGCATCCACGAACCTATAAAAATGGCTGAGTCTACATCAGTCACCTGAGCGATCTGGTTTATTTTGGTGTAGTATAACGTTCTAAAAGGGTCTTTATAGCGTGAACACAAAGTGGCTGTGGTTTGTTTATGAAGAGGTGAAGTGTGAATCCTTCTAAACTGATAACAGGAATTTATTTAGGGCCAAGTAATACTCTGGCATTACTTTTTTATGTAAAAGGGATTTCTGCAAATGGAAATAAGTGGAAACAGCTACTTTAGTTCTCCCAAGCGAGAGCTAAAAGCTGCAGGTGATGTTGCAAGGGTTATGAATTAGATAGTTTCAGTTCATTCATTTAAGGTCATGATGAACTTTTAGCCTTTGGTAAGAAGACCTGAACCAGCCAGAAAAAGATTGAATTACTTCTTGTCTCATGGGAGGCTCTTCTCTTTTGATGGAGACTTTAGGCACTTGGGGGTCAGTGTGGAGCAGCCTGCTCAATGTCCTCTTGGCTGTGTCCCAAACCGTCAAAACCTTTCTGCTGGTTTTTGTTGCCAGTACTTGCTTAACCTTCACCAGCCCCAAGATGAGCAAAGCTAAATAAAAATGTAAAGAGAAAAACAGTCCAGATGGAAGAAGGTGACCAGATGTTTTGGTGAGGCTGGGATGATCCATTAACAAGAATCCTGTTTTGTTTCCATAAACATAAAAACTATTATTGTGCATTGAAATACGCCAGTTTTCAGTGTCCCAGACCTTTGCTCTTCCCTTTCAAACACACATACACTTCTGAAATGCCACTCTACTTTTCTTTGCATCATGGATATAATGGAAAAAAAATGGCTTCCTCACCTGACTGTAGCAATAGTTTCTAGAGAATGATTTCCTAAAGAGCAGCAAGCGTTGTGAGTCACTGATACAGTCTCTCTGAAAGGATTCAGATGTGTTAGTGCTGCTTCCAAATGATCAGAGCTGCAATTCTTACAGAAATCCTGACCTGAATGTGCATGCTCATATATTCTCAACAAATATTTGTGTGAGTTATATGTGTATTTATTCAAATAAAAGCTGTGTAAATTAGCTGGAGGATCCATAATCCTTGAAAGTTAGTATTTTTAAAACTCGGTTAATGGGAGGTATAGCTGTGGTTGTTAGTGAGAATGAGAGTGTCTCATACTATACAAACTCCTTAAAGACATGTTTCCTTAGGTGGAAAAACATTTAATTTCCCTCCTGTTAATAAATGACAATTCAGTCTTGGATCAGAAAAAAGCCATGTAATTTGGACAGACTCTTATTCCTAACTGGAAGGCCCTCAAAGTGCAAAGTTAAGACTGTAACAAATAATTCAAGAAAAACAAGCAGGATGCATTTGCATCCAGAGTACACAAATTTACTTTAAGATCAAACCTGAAACAAACAAAGCTTCAGTTAATTCATAATTAACTAAAGGTAAAGAGACCAATTTCTAAAGTAAAATAATTTGTCTTCCCCAGGGCTTCTTTCTGATACCACTGATGTGGTTAGGTATCTTTCCTGGGTTTGTAGAGATTGCACACATTTAAGAACAATGTGAGAAAAAACAGGTTCTTGAAATAGATGAGTGGCTGCAATCGTGCCTTGGCACTCTCATCTTTGCTTCTCATCCCACACAGCATATGCTGAAGAACCTGTATGTGGCGTATGTGATTTTTTGGATGGTTAGTTGGCTGTGCATCTTTTCCTTTGGTAGGATTAGGCACATACTGAAATTGGAGACATGTCAGGTTCTTGAGAGCCAGGTGCCAAACTGCAGTGTGTAAGTGTAGCAAAGTCACATCAACCTAACAGCACCTTGCTGAAATTAAAAGGTGCGGAGATAAGTGTGCAATAGAGAAATAATCGTGCTGAACTGGACATGGGTTAATGCTGCAAGTGGTCACATACGTGGAAAAAGTTGAGTTTTGTCCTCTGAATCATGATCTCTGAGCTTATTCAACACAGAAGGAGACAGAAAGACACTGGGAGCACCGTCTCTTCCATAGCAAGGCAGGTTGCCCCTGACTGTATTTCAGATTATCTTCCATCTTTTCAGATCCAGTCTCTCGTCCTCTTGTAGCCTGCACTTGCTGCTGTATTTCTGTGTTGCTCTCCCAGACCCCAGCATGTTTGCAGTACTGCTCCGAGTTCCTTCAAAGGCAAAAGTGCAAATGGAAGAGGTCCAAGTTGCATGTCAGGGTGTGAAAGGAAAATATAGAGGAGTCTATCAGGATACGGTTTATATTTTAGCCTCTTCAGTTGATAAGAATCACCATTTTGGTATCACACACTTTTTGGTGCTCAGCCTGATCACCTTCTTGAAATTTGTACCTGAAGTGAGCTGTTGTGCAAGTTCACCAAATTGGGATTTCCTTCCTTTTGCTTCAGTTTTAAATCTAAGATGTAATGTTAAGTCTTTACATCTTATTTTAGCAAAAGTTTTACCTACCTTCAGAACCTTATTTCCATGAATTTGTGACTATTTACACACGCAGTAAGGTATTCTAATAACCGCCCTGCTGCCAGAGCAATGTGAAGCACTCCAAGCTCACATCAGCAGGGCTTCACAGAGTATTGAGCGTGTTCCAGTTCTCAGAGTTCTGCAAGACCAGAAGACTGAAAAGGTTCACGCTCACAGGAAACTGCTCTTCTTTTGATTGAAATTTGCTGCGAATCTCTAGTAAAAGTGTGAGTTGAATATGTTTGTACTGGTTTGCACAGGTTCACTGGTTGCCTAAATTTGTGTATGCAATTGCAGCTCACTTCTATGCAGTCAACCATGTGCACAAATTTATGGTGCCTTGCAGTACTGGTTGTTTTACACAGCTATATGGCTGGCGGCTTCGGTGTGGTCTCCACCTGCTGTTGCTGAAGTTAAAACCACGTTTGCTGAAGAGAGCAGTGCTTTCCGTGTGTATTTGCAGGATACCATAAGGCTAGTCATGCTAAAGACAGTCTCTCTTCTGCATGGTTTTCTAAGGGGGTAGGACTTCCCCTTCATCACAGGGACAGCCATTCCTGCCTTCATTACATGCTCGACAGAATGCTGCTCCTGGGACGGCTATAAATCAGCATAGTAGATATTATGATAATGAAGGGGGGCAAGGGAGAACAAAAGAGCTGAATGGGAAGGAAATTCACTGGGAAGAAAAAGAATTAGTGGGGCAAGGAGTGGGGCAGTTCCTGAGGAACAAAAGAACTTGATAGCATCTAAGTGACAGATGTAAAGAAGTGAGTATAGATAATATGAGTGGGTACAAAATATTTGCTGGTTAGAGAAGACTCTGGGGAGATGAAGAAATAGAAGAATAAGAGTGAGGGGACAAAAAGGAAAAAGTAGTCTTTCATGCTGCGAGTTTAACAAACGAGAGTGAAATACTTTATATCCACGTTGTTCATACTTAAGGTTAGTGCGAGCAGGAGCCATGCATCCATGTATAGCACCAAAAGAAAAAAATAATCCACCCTGTAGATCAAGGGCGTAGCAGATGTGCTCAGTCTTTTGCCTTCGAGGATTGTTCTCTGAATGCTTATAGAAGTTAATCTCAAATTGAATAGCTCAGTTGCTCAATGAAATAATTAATTACTCAGATGAATCTGTCTCTACTAAGTTAGAGGTCTACAAGCAGGGTGCCTGCAGAAATATAAATGTGCAAGCTGCTTGTAATCCTTACAAGTTTGATATTTAAAAACTGAGATTATTTCCACAAGAAAACATCTTTTTGCATTATCGAGGCAGTAAAAATTACAAACAGAAAATTCAGCACATAAAATATTTTCCCTTTGTCTTGGGGTATTTTATTCATTTACTTTAGAGTAATTAAATTTACAAAAACCAAGTGAAATCTTGATCTGATAACAAGCTTGCAATAGTTCATTTTAAAGTCTAATGTAAACAAAGAATTGGTTCACTAAGAAGCTTAGGCTGCGTGTGTTTTAAAGGCAACCCAGACGCCATTATCCCAGTGTGATAAGATAAAGTACCAGATGTGGGTAGGAAAATGTTCCTTGTTCCATCTTGGAATTGATTTAAGAAAAAAAAAAAAGCTACTTTATCCTTGTCTGAAGTTTTCGAATAATTGTATGTTATCTCTTGAAGTGGAGAGAAGGTTTTCCCCCTTTATGCAGATAGGGATGTTTGAGTTACACAGGTGCAATTCCCATTCTTTTTTTTTTTTT
>VYZM01018172.1:208222-242865 GCA_013398915.1 Dromas ardeola
TTCAATGGCAGAGTTTGGCCCCATGTATGCTTTCAAGCAATCCAACTGCAGTATTTCCCTCCTGGTTTGGAAATGTGAGTAAAGTTATATATTTCCCATTTCTTGACTGTTTTGGCATTCCTCCCTGAATGGGAGGAAAAACCTCATAAAGTTTCCTTTGGCCCCGAAAAGCAGAAACATCTGTTGCAGCCGGGGGAAGCTGCAGCCCATCACCGTGGCCCTTGGTAGGAAGGGGAAAAGCCACCCTGGGGTACCCGTGGCTGGGAGAGGGGAGAAGCAGAGCGGGAGTACCGGGGGTGCCTTGGCCGGAGGAGCCTGTCGCACCCTGGCAGCGGAGAAGGGCTAGAGTTGAAATGCTCTCAGAGGGTTTTTTTAGAAGAAAAAAAACCAACACGATCCTCGCATTGGGTAAATACAGCTGCTTGGCGAGGAGGGTGAGTGGGAGCGACGGGCTGTGCGCTCCCCTCCTCTCCCCCAAGGAAGGAGCTGCAGTTGTTTCGGGTGACGCTGGGGAGAAAGCTGCTGCTGCCGAGCCGCCGTTTTCGTGCCAAATAGCATGTTTCCCACTCAGCAGAGCTGGCAAGAGGTAGCCCGTCCTGGCTGCTGTGCTTAGAGACCGCTGGTCTCTGCAGGGGCCGGGCAGGTGTGGGACAAGGGTTTGCTTGCCCCTGAGCTCCGGTGTTGGCTGCATCCATGGGTCTGGGGGGAGGATGGCTGGGTGCAGTGTGAGGCTGCCAAGGCCATAGGGAGACTTAAAGCATGGAAGCGCTATGACCTGACTGATTACAGTCTCCTCATGCCTTTGAAGATATTGTGAATTTATTCTGACTTCAGTCTTACTCGATTATCTATTTTTTTTTTTTTCTTTTTTCTGCAAAAGAAAACATTAAGTAGCCTGTTAAGAAAACTAAAAGGCCACAAAATATTTTTAAGGCTTATGGGAACATATCAGAAAGCTCATTTTCCAAAAAGGAAATCATTTCATTACTGTATTCAGATTATGCTGAAAACTAAACAGTCAGATGTTTGTGCTAGCTCTCTCAAGGCTCTGACTCCCTAACAAATTATGGCAGCTCCACAAATTATTTTGTTTCAGTGGTCCCACCAACTGTCCACGTGCATGCTTTCAGCTCATGGCTGAAGCAAAGCAATGCATTCTCTTTTAAACCCAAAAGAAAAAGGATTAAGCTAACCAGCATTAGCTTATGTTTGCTGAGAGCGTGCACATGGGCACTGGGGGTTCAGCTGACTTGTGGTAATTTGTTAAGCTACGAATGAATGAAACTTAATTGAGAAACCTCAGTTCTCAATTCACACTCACACAGAGAGTACCATTTGTCTGCTACTTTGGAGCTAATGAAATGAAATCCACAAAGAGAGGAAGACAGTCTGAAAGCACAAGACTGTTTCAGGGCCGATAGGTTTAGTCCCCTCCTTTGCTACAGATTCTTTTGTGGCAGAGGGCATTATCACTGGTTGTCTTTGTCTCCATTTCAGATCACAATAAAAGCGAGGACGATAAATGATAGTTTTGTGTTTTACTTGGAGTGTTTGGGGGATAAATGCATTGAGGGCTGGAAATGCCTAGATGACTATAAACAGTAAGAATAAGCTGCCAAAACCAGGTAACTTAAAAAACAACGTAAGCCTAGTCAAGCCTCCATTAATGAATGTGAAACCCCATTTAGATGTATCACTTCATAGATTGGGGCCAAGAAAAGGACAAACCAAAACCTCAGATTTCACAAGACCACTGAGCCTGGATGTTGCTCCATGTGCCTCCACGCACAGTATCGTCTTATGTATTCCCCACTCGCAGATGACATGAGTATTAAGAAGGAAAAATGAGCATTGTATATCTAGCATGTGGATTCTGCCAATATGTGATGCATTAAGCTTCATCAAAGTGTTTGAGGTCCAAGAGAGCATACTGATATGGAAGCCACATTAGATTTGATTATTAAATGACTTGAAAGATAGATGTAGGTATTAGCGTAGCACACCTGCAATTCTTCCCCATACACTTTGATCTAGCAGATGATAATTTGTAATGGCATCACCTCAACCCCTGGTCCACCTGCAGTTTGTTAGGATGGCAGCCAACGTACATTATGGCTCAGTTATTGGCAACCAAGATGTCTGTCAACCAAAAAAAATAATAGTCAATTGTTATTTGTCAGCAACCCTTCACCCAGTAAGCGCTGCTCATGAGGTGCTGGTGGCTGCCCACTTGCTTCCACATCTGCTTCGTAAATGTCCATGATGCTTTCTTCCCGGTCCCCCTCCCTGGCAATTCCCATGTGTTTGGCTTTTCGCATGCCGGTATTTGGAAGCACCAGTAATGACAGCGGATGCGAGAATGGCTTCTCGCTGGCGCGGGCCGGGTGCCTGCTATTCAGGAGTGGTACTCCACCGGGCTGCAGCTGACAGAAGAAGGTGCTTGGCGCGGGGCAGAACAGGTAAGAGGGGCCGCTTCCGAGTCCTGTCGTCTGGCAGCTTGGCAGGAGGAGCAATCAGACTCATGTCAGCAAGGCAAGAATTTTAATTGAGAACAAAGCCACTCAAGCTCATTAAGCTGGTCTTAATTTGTAGCTTAAAGGTAGCTAGTTTCCATTAAAACCAGATATAAATATATGCACATGGTTTGACCTGCTGGATGCCTTGGGTTTTGCTTTCCATCACAGAGCTTCCTGGGGGCTAGCCACCCTCCCAGGGGAGCAGACAAGGCAGGAAGGAAAAAGATGAAATTCCCACTGCAGAGTTGTCAGCCAAGCCCTCGGCTTGGGGAAAGATTTTGTTTGCTTCCAAGGTAAAAGGCAAAGCTCTGATGCCCCAGAGCCCTTCAGTTTAGGCTGAGACATGTGCGCACCTTCAGTGGAAGATGAGTGGTTTTGGTGAGCCCCAGGTCTCCTCCTTGTTCTCCTGTCCTCCTCCTGTTGTGACAGTGTTGTTTTAGAAATATCTTTACTTCGCTCCTTCAGCCTCAGGAAACCAGTAAGAAAATTGTTCTGTTACCACAGTGAGAGCAACTAGGGCTTTGTGTCTAAGTCTCTGTGCTAGGAGGAAAACTTTTTATCTGTCTACATCCAGCTGGCAACTTATCTAAAAGCAGCGGACATTGAGATGAGCACTGTGCCACCAGGTGTTTCACAGAGTATGCTCCTCACTGTGGCTTAGGTTTTATTGGCAGCTTCTTTTTCCTTTTAACGTCTTCATCCTCATTTTCTTGCAAAGAGACAAAGTGCACACACCATTTCCAAATGACAATGTTACAAATTCCTCTCTTACTAAAGGGCAGTATTGCTGTTCTCCAGGTGTGTTATTCAAATGTCAAACACAAAGATGGGATCCTACAGACGACGTCAGGTACATGTCATACGCACGCGCAGCATGAAAAATGGTCCTTGAGTCTGCTGGTTAGTTCATGTGTGGTACACCTGAAATACATGGTAGAAGAGTGTTGTACGTGTTTGTGGAGCATGTTCTATTACAGCCGTTACACAGTAGCAGTCTTTGGACATTCCCCTCACCTCCGCCTCTCTTCCCCCTTCCTCCTGTCTGCCCCCAGGGATCATCTCTGGGCAAGAAAAGTGTGTGTCTGCAAACCAGCTAGCAGGCATCCCTAAAAGTTAAAAGAGGGGCTCAGCTGAAGGATGGGTTTGCTAAGGTTGTAAAGCAACTATAACATCAGAATAACAGATTTTATGGAAAGTCATGGAGGAAATAATTGCCTGTATGTATAGCTACGGTGCAGAGTAAATTCAAGATAGTTATAAATACCAAGCATATAGTGAAGCTGTAAAGAGAACCATAACCTAGGACAATGTCAGATCTTCTGAAAGCTCAGACTTCATGATTTTTTTTTTTTTTTGTTTCCCCCTCACCTGGTTATGATGTAGTCATGTTTCAAATCTGAGAAATAAGAACAAAGCCTCTCCTCTTCAGATGTATAGCTACTTAACATTAATATTATTGTATATAACTACGGTTATTAATTCCTGTTCTGAACACACTTTTGCAAATGTTGCCTTTAGAGAACTTAATGCTTATTCACTGAATGAGAAGACTCTCCCTCAGCAGAATGTAATCAGAGTGAAAGAAATACAATTTCATCTCTGTTCTTTGTGGTGTTCATACAGTTATTTCCAATATTATCCACACTGACAGTTGCAAACATTTCTCAGTATGCTACTTTTTCAACCTGCTAAAATTATGTTTTGTGCAGTTAGGTGCACAATCTTGTAATTTGCTACTCATTTCAGATTAGTATTCAAAAAAAAAGGAGTTAATAATAATTGTTTTATCATACTAAAAAATAGTCAAAAAGAGAGACTGTTTAAGGACCACTGTATTTACAATTTTCTAGGCTTTGGAGCCATGTAGGTAAGAGACAGGAGGCAGAGAATCTAAAACACACACAGAGTTACAGTCAGGGAAGCTATAGCCAAATATTATGAGGGCATTTCTGTCCTTCAGTCAGCATGTGTTAAATTAACAACAACAGTTGATAGCGTCCTTCAGGAAGGACGTCTCTCCTTTCCCTGAAGCTATAAGATCTATGGCACCACCAGTGATGAATTCCTGGGGCCGCAGGAGAACAGAATGCCCATGGATCCCCCATTCCCCAGTGTCCTCAGGAGTGGGCTCCCCACCTGTGTCATTGTTGAGGCAAGTCTGAGGACGCCTCCTGGCTTTCTTTAAGAAATTAAATGACAAAAAGAACAAAAAGCAATTCCCCAGCTGCAGACGTGGATCCATATTTGACAGAGCGGAAGGCGATGAACATACTTGTGTAGGGCTGCATCCAGAATGGCATATCTCCACGGCATCCTGGTACCTGTTTATCAAGTAAAGCTATTCAATCAAATAAAAATCCCAGCCGATTCTGACAGCCACCTGGTGGTGTGTGTGCCATTGCCAAAACTAACAACACATCAAGTGAAAGAGCTGATCGCAGCTACAGGCTAAATCCTGCACAGAATTATGAGTTGTCCGATCATATCCCATTTTAAAGGGAATGGTTTACAACTTGCTGCTAAGCAGCCGTATTCCAGACCTTACGCTACAATTACAGTTGTGCTGGCGTTGCCTGCCTGCCTTCCTGTTTACGGGCATCTTCCATGCATGAAACTTTTCAGATAACCTGCCAAAATAGACATACGTCCCCACAGTTTTGGTTTGAATGGAGGAGTCGGTGAAGATATTTTGTTTTGAAAGAGGGTATGGGCTACATTTTACGATGTACTTGTGCCTCAATTGAAGGCAAATACAGTGGATGGGCTTGGACTCCCTTAAGGGCCTCATATGTCTGGGGTCACATCAATACCAGTGCCCACAGTAGTAATAAAACAAGCACATAATGTTCGATGATTTTGCTCAGTGAATACTTCTGGAAAGGGTAAGCCTCATCCAAATTTCCCCGCTCTTAGTAGTAAGTGGAAACATAGGTTAAAAAAAAGGCTTTCTTAGGGTATTTCCAGCAATTAGCAAGCTGTGCTAAAGGAGTGAAAACAGTCAAATTTTAAGTCGAAATTTTAACTGCAGAGAGATTCAGTGCAAATTCTTTGTGTGTTTTACTCTGTGGATTGGCTACACTATTTTATTCGAAATGGCTTATCTGCCTGTAAGTGGTTTAATTGCAGCCTGTTATTTCAAATGTATTTTTCTTTATATTCCTTATATGGCAATTTTAAGTACCTTCAGCAGAGATGTGCAAAGCCTCTCTTAGATTCCAAATATGGATATATATATAGCACATTTATTTCATGTAGGAAACTAATTCAAAATGTGATTTTATTTTTAAGGGAGCATTTATGACCTGCTTTATTTGACTAAATAATTTGTGATTTTGTCAGGAGTGTGTGAGGAACATATATAATAAACGATTATCTGACATACCCTTCAAAGATATAAAGCGGGAGCAAGTCCCATATTAGGTCTTTCTTTAAAAACATCAAATTTTGACTGCTAAATAAGTTTAAAATGAAAATTCCTCTTTCAGTTTCTAATCAGCTTCATCTAATACGTAGTGAACCCAGTGTAACTCACTGAGTGCTTAGCCCAGAAATGTCTGGGCTACGGCCCAGATATCCAAGTCCTTCAGAATAATTGACCTTTCTTCTCTCACGCTTCAACCCTGCACCCCCAAATTAGGTCCACAGGGTCGTGATGCAATATGGGAGATTTAGACATCTGGAGGGAGAGGTCCTCTGGAAATAGAGCAGCACTTACCTCTGGTAGCCTGGAGTGAAGTGCTGGGCTTTTCTCTCCTCTCTGCTGGAGTCTGTAGGCTCTCAGCTGGCCACAAGCAGCAGAATCCTCTCTCTGTTCTCTCTACTTTTCACGGGGAAAGATGGGGAAGGAAAAGATGGAGAGGAACGGGGGCAATACGACAGGGGCACATGTCCAGCCTTGCAATCAGGCAAAGAGAGAGCCCACTTACAGGGTGTGCTTTCCATGGCTGTCCACATGAGTTTAACTGAATTTTCAACTTGGGCTATGAAACCTGCTAGCACTGAAGGTGTCGTGTGACTGACTCAGCTCTGTAGAGGCTCGCTGACTGGTACAGCCCAGTCCGTTTTAAGGATGTAAGTGGGGCTCAGCAGAGAAACCTGCATCTCACTAATTCACATTGGACACTTCCACAAACAAGAAAAATCGTTACTTCAGTTTTTGAATGCTAAACTTTTTCTTCAGGAGAGTACAGTGAAGCGGTCTACATGATCTTCAGTTTCTGCAGAATTACAAAGGTGTTTGGGGAGTATGGAAGGGAGCTGTGCCACTGGATTTGTCTAGCAGCAAAAATAAACTACTAGCAATTTTAAAGTGGTTATGTTTACAGTGAAACAAAACTAAAAGACAACCCCAAACAGGGATCTTTATTTGAAAACTAAACCACATCTAGGTCTCAATGAGCATTTTGAACTGATATGACAGGACTTCGGTGGTATTCTAAAGAGAATCTTTTTTCTTAGTCTACATTTCTTTGTGGATCATGTGAGCTTGTTATCACCCATAACCCTGAGGTATAAAGTGTGTGTGTGGTCAGGCAGCTCTTTGACTCCATGGGAATGTGGGAACTCAACACTTCACAAATTATTTCTTCAATTTAAAAAACAGTGTTGTAGAAGACACTGCTGCAAAAGCTACTCTTTGTGAGTTTCTTTTCAAGTACCTGTAAAAATTCTCAAAGATCTAGGAGGTCAAAGATGTAATATTTGTGGGGATATTTACGTTTAATGGTAGAAATATTTTTATGGAAGGGGGAAGAATCTGTTGCTTGAGAAAGGAAAAACATTCTGGATTTTCCTCCATCTGTGGATTGCAAAGTGTTGTAGTGGTTGCTCTTACACCGTGCTCTTTTGGTTGCTCATGCTGTGGCTCTGTACAAAGGCTGAAATATGTGCTCTGAAATAGTGAAAGTGAGATGCTAACTTTAAGGACTCGGATTGTGTCCATGTTATAAATTGTCAAAGCACGCAGGTCTGCATTTGAAGAGAAAAGGTGTACTACCTAGCAGGAAAAGTGTTCTGAGCAGTAAGGCATGCCGGACTAGAGGTCCTCATATTGTGGCTTAGAGGGAACATGCCACGTGCAGGTAGCTGCTGCTAATTTAGTTCAAGTTTGCAGATAAAGCTAAGTATGGTGGTGCCCACAGGGTGTTACTTGTAAGTGTTACTGCTGGGGACACTGAACTGCTCTGTGTGACTCCTGCTGATTATGTCATTTCAGAATAAGTTGAATAAAATTCCGGAAAATGCACTGTCAGGAACCCTTTTGACCAGGAGTTGGGGAAGCCATTAAGCAGTAAGAATCTCAGCCAGATGCTTCCATTTCATTTTATGTGATCATTTTAATGATTTACCATTTCCTTGACTGACTTTTATGACAACTTTGTCTTGGGTGTTGAAGTTTTTTTTCATTTCGTTTTTTAATTATTTTTACTTGTGCCACTATTTTTCTTTCAAATGGGATCCGAAGAGGGGTGGCTTTTCCCAATGTTCACTTTGTCAGTTCAGCGGAGACAATTGAACTAGAAGTTTCCTTTGATAATTTATGATCGTAGGATAATCTTCTTCCTGAGCATACTAATAAAAGAAAGCATGATTTGATTCATTTTAGCTCATAGGTACTTCTAAAAATCATGGAGATGGCAAAGGGTGGTCGTGTTTTTAAAGTCACAAAACTTGGAGCTGGGTTTTCTGATTGGCCTTCTTTATTGGCCTTCTCAGACTTCTCAAGAGGCCTCGCTATTCGCTTACCTCATTCTTTACTTTTTAACATTAACATTTTGATAACTAACATATATTAGAAGCTCCCTGTATGTTTTGGGAGATGTTAAATTTTGTACTTGTTGCTAGCCCAGTTGATAGGACTCAGAAGTCAAAACTGGAGGCCACCTTCAGAATATTGTGACTGTTCATCTCTTCTTATTTGCTCAGCTATAAAATGAGGATTATTTTCTGATTCATAGTAACAAAACCCCATGGCTACGTGTAAAGTACATTGAGGACTTGGGTAGAAAATTTTTGTGTCCTACAAATGCAAAAGACTCATCAGTTCATAGGGTTACAGGCTGCCAGTGAAGGAAAATGTAATACTATGAAAACTGAAAGAGAGGTTTGTGAAATAATTTTATTAGATTTAAGATTTAAAGTTCTTTTTAATTTAATCCAACTTTGTTTTTGGAAACTGCAGAGACCATAGGGGTTTTTTATATCATTTTTGTTTGTCTGAATATTTTGAGTGCCTCATCTGGGAGAAATAAAAGGGAACAACTATCTTCTCATAGGTTGGGAGTCAATACTTTAAAAAAAATAAATACAAATTCTTCAAGAAAAACAACCCAAATCAATTTTTTCAAGCAGCACTTTAAAATCTTGGTTTGTAAATTTTGCATCCAATAATTCAAGTAATATATATATATATATATAAAAATTAAAAAGAAAAAAAAGAAAGAAAAAAAAGAGAATTAGGCTTTGTCCTGATATAGAACGGGAATATTGGTCACCCTGAGGGAGATATCAGTGAAGGTTAGGTGATGCATCTAACAGACAGTGAGGAGTGGGTGAAGGCAGCAGAAGTTCAAAGCAGAGCATTTTGAGTGTGGGGAGTGAACAGGCAGCAAAACAGACTCTCTGAAAAACAGAAGCAAGGATGGAAGACAGAAAAAAGACACTGACAGCAATGAGAAAGGTTTGAAATTTTTCCTATTCACAGGAAAGCACTGACAGCATCTTAGCAGCAGAGGCTGGAAACAGCAGGTGCAAAACTGAAATCTAACTAGCGTGGGTGCCCTTATCAAGAGGGCTTAGTCCCATTTCGCTTTTGCGACCTTCCTGGCATGAGGAGCCATTCAAACCTTGCCTTGCTAATGCAGTATCTCTGCCGGGAGGGGTTCGGACCATGTGTCCAGTTCATATCACTGTTCATGTCATGGGCTGACAGGTTGCCATATGCCCTGAGGCTTTTTCTCCCATCTCTTCTCCCCAAGTTGAAGAATTTTCTTTATCTACCTCTATGTGAGGTTATTCATATGATAAAAACTTTTGGTGATGTTTGTATATTTGTTTTATAGCAATAGCTTACTCATGACAGAAGTTTTTGTATGTCTAGGGCATTAGCATATTGTTGACTTTTAATCTGGCAATCAGTAGACTTTAGACTAGTTAACTCCAACGGGGATGAATGTAAGTGGAGGAACATAACAGAGATGGAGAGGCAATAGGATGTTAGTGAAAAACTAGAGAAAATGCTGCAAGTTTTAAACTGAAACAATAACAGATTTTGTTCCAGCTGGTAAGGAGGCAAACACAGAAACCAGTGCAGCTGCTGAGGCTGTAAACCAAAGAATTTCTGGGGAAGAAATTGATTATTCCACTCAGCAGGATTATTTGGATGTTAGTTTGTCCAGCGATTAATTTGACAATACAGCTGATACCCATGAAGGTATATGTTCTTCTGTTTTCTCACAACACTTAACTCATCTCTGGGAATTCATATCTGGATTGACCAAAACCCAAAGTGTCTTACAACAGAAAATCCAAATATCCTTTAAAGAGACATCACTCACAGAAAGATAATAGATGTACTAGAGTTACAAGAGTTTCTTGCAACAAAAGTCTTCAGTAACTAGTTGAATTATCAATCTACAGTAATTTGGGTGGCTTGACATATGTGATTTCTTTTTTGTAACTAAGTTAAAAACTAGAAACCCTCAAATGCTAAGTGAAAATTTATTTCTTTGGCAAGCAAAGGACATTTTCATTGCTGTCTCTGTTTCATTTTCAAAAATTAACACTTTAGAAAGAGGTCAAGAAATTTTATTCTCACTGAGAGAGATAAAGAATGACTCAGTCTATTACACTGATTCCTGTACAAGTCATAGCCCAAGCTAAAGTTGATCCTAAATCACATAAACTACAGTGATTGTTGTTGCTACATGAAAAAATTACACAGAAAACTTTATTATTTATTAAATTAAATTATCATCAGCACAATAGACAGGAGAAAATTTGAATACTTTGTCTAGAATTTATTTATCAACATACATGAATGTAGAACAAATTATTTATCATGCTTCCTCAAACCTAAGTCAGAAACTACACTAAAATATTAAATACAAAATTACTGCTGCAACGAATTTGAGAGTGCGATGCTTAAAGATATGTTTTTAGTGATGCTTTTGAAGTCTGAGATATGGGATTTCCTTGTCACAGCTGGTGTGGGTGCAGCTCTAAGGCGACAGTCAGGGTGCCTGGAGCTGGATTGTCCTCAGACACAGACTCCTGAACTGATTGCCTTTAGCAAGCAAAAGTGTGTGTGCAACTACACATAGATTTGATGCTGCAACTAAATGACTCCCTATGGGTCCTTAAGTGGCCTCAGCAAAGGTAATTGGTACCAAATTATATAACGTGAAATTTCTTTAACTTTTAAGGATTTTTTTCCTTTAATTCCCCCGCCCGCCCTGACCCCGGGTAACTATTGCTGCACACCTGGTTTTTTTTTCTTGTGGCTTTTTTTTTTTTTTTTCTTCTCTGAAGCCGTGTACTATTTTATATTAGACTGGGATGAATGATGATTGTTTACCATATAAAGTCACATCCCCTGCTTGCAAAATCAGTCATTTTCAAATCCAAGAGCAATTTACACAAAATTTTACAGTTTTATTGGTCTCCAATGGCAAGATATAATTTCAGAAACAGACAAACCCTCAAGAAAACAAGAATTTTCTTATGCCTGTCTCCCTAGTACTAAGTAGTCAGTTGGGGAAGGGGGAAGGAAAGGAGGAAGTAAGCAGTTGATATTAATCTAAGTAGATGGTTTTGCCAAAACTACCCATGAGACATCAGCAACTTTTTCTTGAGAGATGAAGCAATCTTTCTCTGTGATATTTCAACAATTTTTTTTTTTTCCAAAGGAAATGCTTTTAAAATTCTGCGTACTTGATAGCCTTGAAAATAATGCGTCCCAATTCCTAAACAATAAGAAATAGTGTACGGAGACCAGGAAAAAAAATCAATGTTTGTGTCACTTCTTTTCCAAGGAAAAGTTTAAGGGTAATTAATTCCAAAAAATTTCCAAGATAAACTCCAAACCCAAAGAAACGTAGCGTCATATGCACCATCCTCCGGTGTTGGAGAACCATACTGAAGAACAAGTGTTAAGAATATGTAACCTGCCCAAACGTAGTAGGTGTTTTATATTTCTTTGTGTCTTAAGTTGTTGAAAGACACTTTAGTTAAAAACAAGCAGAGAGCGCATCAGTTCAGTATGAACTGGACAACACGAACATTGGAAAAAGGAAGAAAATTTGTTAAGGTAAGAAAATTAAAACAGGAAAGAAAAATTTCATTGTCTGCACAGAAAGGGAATATTTAGCTTTATTAAGAAGCGTGAAGTGACAATAACTGGGAATTGGAAGAATCTGAGAAGAAAGAGAAGAAAATACTTCAAACTGTGTGTTTAGTGACAGTGACCAGTCCTGCAGCCCTTAGTCCTGCAACAACAGAGGGGGCAGAGTGGACAACTTTTGGCCCTTTTAAAAGGAAAAGAGTAGAAAACATTGGAAAGAGGGAAAAAAAAGTAGTGGAGAAGCTATGCTGAGAGTCATCACCTAGAGACAGCAAAAAAAGCCTGAGCAGAAAGATTCAATCATCTCAAGTCATGTAAACAGCAGGGGCACTAACAAAAAATATGGGAACCTTCACTGCTGGAGGATGAAAAAATAGGAAAACGCCAAAATGCATGATGCAAGTGTGTACCAAGGGGAAAATAAACATGATTCAGGAATAAGGTCAGTTGAGAGGTTTTTTGACAGGATCATTTTAAAGCTCATGTTTTTAATGGAACCTGTCAGTATGGACAAACTGCCATCAGAAAGTTATCCTTTTGGTCAAAATTAGAGAAACCCCAGAGACCAATCCCAAAATATCTTGCATCATTCCAGAGGAAATGCTGACTTAAGATGTGGGAGGAAAACAGAACAGGAAACTAATATGATATGAGCTATTCCAGTGTGATTGAGCCTCAAGTTTATTGTGAAAACCTGAAAAACAATCTGCCCAATGAGTAGCTCTGAAAGTACGAAAATGTTCAAGATAAGAATGCTTCTGTCATGTTGTATCCCTATTTGGGGCTTGAGAGTGAGGGGAGCATTTGAGTCTTAATCAAGTGATTTTTCTTTAATTTCTATAGGTTTATTCACAGACATTTACATAGTGTTACTAGAGATTTCAGGCTTTACATTTGTTCTTTATCTTATTAAACAACTCAATTTTAAAATGACCTATTTTTAATCACAAAATAAATAAATTTGTCACTGAACGTAAGGTAAAACTGCTGTCATAGCAGAGATATTTGTTAGCACTCTGAAAAAAAAAAAAAAAAACAACAATGGAATGCAACACCTTGATTACTAATTTTAGTCTTTGGAATGAACATTTAGTAATTTTTAGGTTTTGTAGTATCTACCAAACAATCTGTCTGACCCAATTTATCATTCCAAATGTCCAGAATGCTAAGAATGATGGTTGAGTCATATAGCATTTTTAAAGTATTTTTTTAACTTCTAAATATGTTGTACTGTCTCCATACTAATGTATCTGTTCTGCTTATGTATAGATGCTGGGACTGCTGAGGGAATTTTTTATTATTATTGTAAAAGAGGTATATTTTTGACATCAGAAAATCTCACCTGAGTCCACTTCAGCCTCACTAACCAAATTTAATGAAGTCACTGAAAGGTGAAGGATATTCCATTAGGTGCTCTAACAAAAGGACTGGAGTGCCTACTCTCACTAAGATGCTCTGAAGTATTAGTAGGAATAAAAACACACCCATATTTTATTGAGAAACCTTAACAAATTGAGCAGGGCCACAAAAATGATCAGAGGGATGAAACACCTCTCCTGTGAGGAGAGGCTGCAAGAGTTGGGGTAGTTCAGCCTGGAGAAGAGAAGGCTCTGGGACACCTTATTGTGGCCTTTCAGTATTTAAAGGTCTTTATAAGAAAGAGGGGACAAACTTTTTAGTAGGGCCTGTTGTGGTAGGACAAGGGGTAATGGTTTTAAACTAATAGAGGGTAGATTCAGACTAGATACAAGTAAGAAATTTTTTACAATGGGGTTGGTGAAACAGTGGACCAGGTTGCCCAGAGAGGTGGTAAATGCCCCATCCCTGGAAACATTCAAGGATGAGTTGGACAGGGCTCTGAGGAACCTGATCTTGTTGAAGATGTCCCTACTCATTGCAGGGTGGTTGGATTAGATGACCTTTAACTGTTCTATGATTGAAATGATGAAAAATTATCATTTTAATGATCAATTCAAATGATATTCTATGATCAAAATTAATTTGATCAGATATGTCGTTGTCTTTTTTCTTTTCTCCTTTACATCCTTATGTTGAATGTAACTTCAAAATCTTGCTCAAGTGGGTGTAATGAAAGTAAAATACATAATGCATGAAGCTATTATTGCCTTTTTTCTTTCCTTTCCCTCCATCCCCATATTTTTTTGGCATTGGTTCTTAAACTCAGTCTTGTGGCGTGGGGAAAAAAATGGGGTAAACATAATGATTTGAAACATTTTTAGGTCTTTAAACTTAAAACTGACTTGGATGTATAAGAACAATCACCTACCTTTAAAGTGAAATTGCATATTCAGCCCCAGAGGCACTCAAGTCAAGGAAACAAAAGTAGAAAATGAACAAACTAGCATTACATTTAGTAGGTTCTCTTCTGTAGAGCTACAGAGACACTAAACGTTAAAACAACTCTTATTTTGGCATATCTTCAGACTCAACAGTGGACTGTTGCTACCTCCTGTAATTGAAAGAAGTCAGAGACAGAAAAATCATGGTAGTATTTTACCTCATATCTCAATAGGCTTGTTTTTAACCCTTTTCTTGTCTCTTTTTGAGAAAAAGGAAACTGCATTGCCTTGGCTACAGAGGGATTGATAAGAGGGTTTCAATGAAAACATACGAAGTCAAGACAAAATAATTATGTATAAACTGGAAGAACTGAGGGAATACAGGCAAATTACTGTTTTAACATATAAAACCTGTTCTGGAAAATGTTGGACAGATTACTCTTTTCTGAAAATAAGCTAGAGGTACCTAGTACTAGAAGAAGTAGCAATGTAAGATTGAAATATTTCTGCAAGTCATTTAAATATCTGTATTATAAGATGTTTACAAACTTCAGCCTTAGAAAAGACTATCCCAAACAGAATTATTTATGACTCTCAACTTGTTCTGTAAATAAATAGCTTAAAATGTAAAATAATTGGAATAAATAAGCTGTTTGAAATAACGGAACTACCTCTGGAAAAACAAGCTTGAAAAATGAAATTTCCTGCCCTTCCCCTTGCCTCCCCTTGCACCTAAATCTTTAAAAGCAGTAGCTTTGGCTGCGTCCAACATATTGGACAACTTTAATCTGAGATGTTAAAGTCTGCTTTTTCTTTCAGTATGATGCACATTTGAAGAAAAAGAGAAATTTTAGTTAATTTTTTATCAATTTCACCTTTATTGCATGAATTGGAATTATTCTGCCAAAATCAGCAAATAATTTCAACTTTATAGCAAGGTACAGAAAATCTATGCTGGGTTCTTTCAGTGAGGTACTTACATATTTTCATCCTCCTTCCTTTAATTGACAATGAATGGTGATCTTTGCTATGGGTCACTGAAGAAGATTTGATATGTAGGCCATCTTTTTTTAACCTTTTGGTATGTTTAGATTTAATTTATTTGATTGCCAGTCACAATTCCTTCAATGATGTCATCATCCCTTAGGTGATGTCCCTTTTTTTTTTCCCCGTAAGTAAACTTTCTGTACCTGGAATGACAGGAAACAATGGACTGGAACAAGGGAATTAGCCTGAGATTATTCTACTCGTCACGCAGCTTTGTCCTACTCTAGCGAGCTGATTATGCAGAAGCATTTTCTGAAGTGTGAGCTGAAATTCTCGCTCAGTAACAATTCTTCAAGATAAATTTTCCTTCTGTTAAATATTTTGGCAAGACCACTACTTGCGTTCTCTTTGAATCATTCTGCCTTTGAATCTGCTGCCCCTTTCAATTCATTCAGCTCCTGGATTTCCTAGGTTGCCTCATACAGTTTGCTCAATAGCTGGATTTTACAGTGCTATACCCTGCTTTGATGTCCCCAGATTCGATGAGAACAACTCCTATGTTCCTACTTTTTGAAATTCTGTAAATGGTTTCACTTCCCTGTTCTCGTGACCACAGCACAGTTTACTCTTCCAGAGATAAAGAGCAAAAGGAGGAAAGAGAGCAGCTGGTACTGGTAAATAGATACTGCTGAACTTTAGTTATGTGAACTCAAGAAGCAGATTAGTCTTGTCCAAAAAAAAATTGTCAGGCCTTAAATGTTACAGAAGTAATTGATTATTAGTTTAGCCTCAGCAAGGTAGATAGTAACCGTCAGAGAGAAACTCCCCTAACTTCTCAGGACTGAGAAAATCAAGCTCTTGACATACTTTTATCACACTAAATATCCAAGTTTACTGCCTGTCCCATAGATTAAATGGATGGTTTACCTAATCCATAGATTAGAAAGGAACATGGGCATTAATGGGAAAAAGTGTTTAGAGGTAGCTGCAGTGCCTGTATGAGCTTCCTTGAATAAAAAAAAAAATTGTATTATATTGTTTCTCTTCCATCCAAAACCAATTTGCAGTAGTAGATAATTGTTTGTTGATATAATGACCAATTTGAGGAATCATTTAGCGCATCAGTACTCTCAGACGATAGACTTAATTCTTCCCCTTGCTCTTTTCAACCAGTGCATGAACATCAAATCCTTGGTATCACATTAGGTACCTGAGATTGTTTGGTTTTAGTTCTCTGGGATCACAGTTACGTTGCATGCACTGCTGACATTTAAATATCAGCCAGATGTTGTTGTGATTTTATTTTCAACTCCGCTAGCCAAATTGTATGAGTCACCCCTTGCTAATCAGGATCATGCAACTAGCTGCAAGAGCATTTCAGGCAAAAATTATCATCCTATTATGAACTTCTTCCTACCTCTCCCCAGTGATTCCATTTAAACACATTCTGCTTTACAAAGGAAATCAAAGTTGCTACCTTTGATTAATTGCGGAGTCACAAATTCTGCAATAAACTGCAATAAGCTTAGATATACTAAAGCAAGAATTCATTCTCTAGTTCTGAAAATGCTAAAAACCTCAAATGGATCCTGTCCCCATTTATTTTGAATTTTTTCACATAGCATTGAGAATCTCCACTCTGAGGATATCTTGACATAGTGGGTGCCATCCATGCCTTTTCTTGTGTCTGTGTATAACTTGACACAAGGTGTATGTAATAGTTCTGCCTCAAAAGTTCTAAAAAAATATAATATATTCCCAGTTGGCAGGGTCAGAAAAAAAGAGAAAATTATTTTGCAATCACTGAAAGTGAAGTATAAAACAGCTGCAAAGCAACTAAAATGTTTAAAAATGGGAAACTGTTCAAATAATATAGGTATTTCTTATTTCTTTGGTTTGTGTTATATATCCATTACATTTTTAGCCTTACTGACATGATCACCCTGTATTTTATTCTTCAAGATTATTCATCATTCAAGTTACAGGGGAAAGATAGAGACTTCCTTTTCCAATTTAACTCCATGATGCTGAATCCAACCGATTTTACAAATGTTAGAACGTGAGTGCAAACCCATTTCTTCAATGTAAAAGGTAACGAGGTGCCTTCTGGGGGCTCTCCTCCAGTGCTGCTTCTAGATCCATATCCTGTTTTCCTTTTCTTGCCCTGGTAGGACACAAAAGGTGATCCTGGCATTTCGGTCTTTTTTTTTAGTCTTTCTCTTTTTTTTTTTCTTCTCCTCTTACCCAGCCACCCAAGAGCACAGAGTTAGAGGACATTAGATTGTTGTGAGAGGGAATGATTCTTGCCTGAAGAAAGTCCCAATGCCTTTTTGAGACCCCTTGGTCTACTTGGAGCCTCCTAAAATGTGATTAATCCCACTAGCGCATGCTGAGCCTTCCAGAGCTGCCCTCAGGCCTCCTCCTGTTGTTCTGCGGAACTCCAGCTGAGCCAAAATCACCTATTTGCCTGTTAGAAAATCGGTCTTTTTTTCCCACCTGCCTGGGTATCCTCAGTTTTGGCACTGCAGAGCACCTGATGAAGTGCTGAACAGCATGCTGACCCCAACAAGATTGATGTCAGAATGCCAAATAACTTGTGCAGGGCCGAGGTTTTACCCCTGCTGTGAAATGAATAGGATTTGGAAATTAGGTAAATGAGAAAGGGAAATCTCGAAGTTTTCTCCATCACTCATAAATAGATTCACACCACATGTAAGGCTTTGAATGAAATGGCTCTTCGTCAATTTTCAGTTTGAAATGATCAAACTGATACAAGTGCTCAAAGGCGATTATTTTTCAAGGTGAGATAAGCAGTCTTTTGCAAACTAGGCCATATCTCTCTCTAAAAAAAAAAAAATATCCAAATTTTACTGTGGCTTCTATTGTATAAAGTCTTCTAATTTCACTGGGTAGTATGATTTAGAGACATTTCATTCATATATTGCGTATACAATTTAACAATGTGTTTCAGGGCGATGAACAGTATGTCTTTGGGTCTTCATATATTAGTGAATTTGGTCTCTATGCAGAGCAGCTGAAATATTGTAACTGTATAAGATGACCAGAAACTCCTGTCTAATACAGACAGGTCAAAACCTCTGCACCTCTACCTCACAGCACTGAGTTAACTGAGGGACTTTGTTGCATTCCTCCTCTTCTGCTGTAGATGAATGAGGAATTTGTATCTATGTTTCTGAAGAATGAAAATTTCCTCTATTTAATATACATGTTTCTTTTTTTAATGAGTAATCAGCCAAAAAGCGTTGAAAAGCTTCAGCCTTAATGAATCGTGTATATTTTTCTGGTCATTACTGGGGAACTTCCTGAAGTGGGAGTATCTAAGCAAAAGGAGAAAATCAGTACCTTGGTATACCTTAATCTTCAAGACCTAATAGTAATCATCTTGGACCTTTATGCTGTCTGTGAGAGAGGGAGGCTCTGGCCAAATGAGTCTTCTCCTGTACCTACTACCATATGGAAGTGCTTTTCAAGAAACTGTTCCTTGAGGGTTTAGAAAGCAGAGGAAATTATTTTCATGATTGTTTTAGGACTTCATAAGGATGGGGATAAATTCTTTGCCTCACCCGCAACTGACAGCTAGTGCAAGAGACCATGCAGACCGGAAATTCGAATTTTCTGCTGGATATCAACGTCATCCCGACTTAAATCTGGAAAGTGGGGGTAAAGGATGGGCTGTGGTTAAAGTCTATGGCAACTAAAAGCATTATTGCCTGAGTTGCTGTTGCGAAGAGCTTAGGGTTTCTAGGCACAAAGCCAGCAATTCTTCCCCCTTATTTAACAAGCTGGACTCCAGAGATGTTAATAATTTCAAGTGGCAGATTATAGTATGGAATGGTGGTGAGGATATTAGGTGGGTTTATTTTAAGAAGTTGTGGAGGGTGTTTTTTTCTTCCTAATGTTTTTCAGGGCCAGATTTAAATTCCCAGTGTTTTAATCCAAAAGGGACTATTACATCAATTTGATTGAACTCCTGTTTTCCACAGGCCATTACATTTAACGCAGTTAACTGTGTGTTGAGCCTAGTAACTCGTGTTGGCATAACACATAATTTCTGGAAAGGTATAAACTTGTGACTTGAGGTTATTGCACTGTGTCCCGCAGTGGTGTATATTAGTGGTTGATCTAATGTACTTCTGGATATGTTGATCTCATTGTTATTTGTTTTAACTGAATTTGGTTTAATTGCCAGCTATTTTCTCTATTGTGCCTTTGTTAATTGGATTAAACAAACCTTAACGTTAAGATTATTTAATAATGTCGTTTTAAGTTTTTGCAGAGATAACCAAGCTGACAAGTGACTTGCTGTATGGGGTGGCCAACAGCTCTCAAGCAATTTTGTAGATCTCAATTTTCATTCTAAGATTTCAATGTATTTTAAGCACTTTATTTTTCTTCAGAGGACTTTATCAAGGATCCAGATCATCACTTGTATCAACCACAACAACGTTATCATCAGTGGTCACATTTAAACCAGTCCATTGATAAGAGAGTTGAATAGATAGTCGCCTAGAAGAGATCCCTAAAAATTCCCAATAAAGCAAGCTGTTCAGGAGTGATTCATTGCTGACCTTCTTTTTGGGACATGAGAAGTAGACAGGTGTGAATCCATTTAATGTTTGCTTTGTTATTATGCACTGTTAATTGGGAGGTCTGCAGAGCAGGTAAAAAATCTCACAAAAGTCTAATTTTAACAGATCAGTTACTTTTATTGACCAAACTTGTTATCTTATTAAAGATGACATTGTGATTATTATCTTTGATAGGATTATATTCTTTTAAAGCATTACTTATTCCTTGTTTCATTGTGTTTTCTCAGATTGATTTATCTGCCTTACCATTATCTGTATTACCTTGTGAGCCTTTTTATGAGCATCTTATAAGCACTCACTCTCCTTTCCTTTGAAATATCCCTAGTTTTGCAATTTTTAGAAATAATAGAAAGCCAGAGATCTCTTCAAACAAAGCTTCTAGGATTTTGAGTGAAAGTTATCATTGCTCCTGGAGTTAAACTTCTTTTAATGCCTAATTCCTTAGTGGATATTGTCTAATGACACTGTTCTCAGTTACTAATGGACTGGAAAGTACTTCATTGCCTTCAAAGGATATGATTATGTCATCCTAGTTCCTTCTAAATAGAGAACTGTAATATCTGTTAAATGTCTCTGCCCTAGTACTTAATAGAACTAAATAGATGTCGTGCAAGATGGAGCTGATCTGCCAGTTTTGAGCTAATTCTGCACTTTACTGATTTCAGGTGCCTCACAGTCTAGGATTCCCATTAATGAGTAGTTTTACAAGAGCCATTTGACCTGTGTTGTGTTTGCTCATTTTAAGCATGTATTTCTCCCATTGCCTTCTACATCTTACAAGCAAACCAACCATTTCCCCGGCCACAAAATTACAGACATGTTCTTTTCAGACAGGTTCTCTTGCCAAAGAATTTTCAATGCTGCTAAAGCATTGTGCAGAAGAGGCAAATTCTTAGAAGTTTTTTTTGTTGACCGAAATAGTGAAATAACTTCTTTACTGACTTGCCTGTGTTCCCTGAGCACCACATTCCTACCTGTGGGTTGTGCAATAGCACACTACCATGTAGGTGGAGGAGCCATATGCAGATGAGCAGTGTTTCTGTCTCAAAGGAATGATTTGTTAGCTTGTGAGACAAGTCTGCAGTTTACACAAGTACCACAGGGGGAATAATTCTAACACTGCAAAGTCAAGGAGACCCATTTGCCTCTTATTTTTAGTCTACAGCAGAGAGCTGAGATTGTTCAATAATTATCTAAGCTGATTTATTATCCACTTGTTTCAAAAGGAAAGTGACAGTTGGAAACTCAGGGTGTGTATCTCTGTTTTTATGACAAGTGTCCCCGGAGTGGAATCGGTTTGGGGTCTGCCGCCACTGGCACTTGATCCATGCAGACCCTCTTGTGTGTGGCTGAGCGCGGTGGCACCTGCACGGCCGAATCCACATCCGTGGGCAGAAGTGCCAGGGAGGGACTTGCAGTTACTGCATTTCTGAAAACGAGCTGGGCACTCTCTGTCTGTGGAACATCTGCTTTGAGTGATACTACAGCAGCTGTGATGATCTAATAGCAAACGAAGCACTTCAGAATTCAATTGTACAAAAGGGCCTTTGAGGAGAATGATAAATGACCTAAATTAAGCCACAATTTTTAAGTACCTAATTTGAGCCTTGCCCATAATGAATACTTTCCTCAAGCCTTCTTGCACCTGTCACTGTTGGAAAACATCTAGCATTTGCCTGTCTGTTGTTTAAGGTTGTGTTCTCAACACTTTATTTGTCAAATGGCACCTGAAGTATTGGCATAAGAAATTAGGATGTTGGCTTTTTGATTCCCTTTTGGCATGCCACTTCCTTGTATGCACCTGGCAGTAATGCAGAGAATAACTTGTGTCTGGGAGGAAAAAAAAAATCTACCTTGGTCCAGGTTCCTCTGATAAAAAGTGTTTTCTGTATTAATGTCTCTAAAATTATTGTTGGTTTCTCCGTATCTCAAAATAGCAAGAAATAGTTTACCACCTTGACAAGATCATGAATCAGGAAGATAGATTTTTTTAAACAAATTATATAGACGTAGTTTCCTGAATTTTAGCACTTTTAACTGCTGGATTGTTCTAGAATGTTTTGTGCATGAGAAGGAGTAGGGGTCTGGGACAATACACTGCACTGTATTATCTTATATGTGCTTTTAAAAGGAATGGGGTTCTGGTAGGTGTATGCTACTGTGTCCTGCATAAAAATACCAACCTGACCCTCCACCCTAAAAAAATCTCTTCCAATTTCTTTGTGTACTATGAAAAAGTATCTGTAGTGTGGTGCTTAGAGGTTTAGAAGGATAGCAGCAACAAAGGAGACTGGAAACTCTTAGGTGGTTTTTGTCAGGTAATTCAAATTCTATCATCATATGAGGAAAAACTTCTTTACGGTGAGGGTGGCAGAGCACTGGAACAGGCTGCCCAGGGAGGTTGTGGAGTCCCCTTCTCTGGAGACTTTCAAGACCCGTCTGGATGCAGTCCGGAGTAACGTGCTCTAGGCAATCCTGTTTTAGCGGGGGAGTTGGGCTAGATGATCTCTAGAGGTCCCTTCCAACTCTGAAATTCCGTGATTCTGTGATCATCTCTAATTTGATCAGAGATTTCTCCAAAGCGCTAGCATGTGGGTAACGAATCATACGGCACAGAAGATAACTTCCTTAGTTTGTAACTATATGTGTATTTGCTTCATGTTTTGAATGTACCTGATTTTGTTAGTAAATAATGTACAATGCTACAAGCCTCGTTTGAGAGAGACCTTGGTGTATGTGCAAAAGATCATCACCCTGTAAAATGAAGGGCAACACTTCTGCCAGAGGCTTTTTTACAAGAAAACTGTTTCTGGATGAAAAATAATCCTGCGCTGAAATAATTTTTAGAACGTTTTGATACTTCCTGTTCCACTGATAAGACAGGTCTCAGTTATCAATGCACTTACCCATGTGTCCAAGTCATTTGGAGGCCAAGTGGGGCTTATGCTCTGAGATGAGGCTGCGTTTCAGCGCCTGTCAGAGTCGTTAGGAGTTGGTGATTCCCACTTGTAAGAGCTTCAGGATAAGAATTTCCTACTTATAAATAAGGACAGCAGGATTCAATCTCCTCCCTTGATGATGGTAAATTATTCAATGTGCAGAGGCAGGGTACCAAATTCTTAGATCTGAGCACATATAGCAGCACCAACATCTCACCCACACCGTTTTCTATCTGAAAATATCAAGGCACTTTCAGCAGGGGCTCCTGTGTCCCACCGTCTTCCTATGAAAGAGGAAGACGAGCAGTGGGGAGGTGAAATGATTTGCCCACAGTCACCCAGAAGCCAGTGGCAAAGGAAGTATGTGGGAAGTGGGCTCATGTCTGTCCTTAATCTCACAGTGTAAAAGTCTGTTTGCACTCACTGGGAGTAATTATGTGCAGCTTTTATGGCTGGTTTGGCTGCTCTGTGAGGTCTTGTTCTTGTTCTGTGCAATGGAGCAATTCTTGCATTGCGTATGTAGGATAGTAATTTACACATTTTTGGCAACCTGAAGAGTGAATTGCCTGTTTCCGCTCCCACCCCCGCCACCGCCCCCATCACAACTGAGTACCTTTGGCAAGATCAGTGCCAGGGCAGCTCCTGCTGCCACCCACCCCCTGCATGGTGCATGCCAGAGGATTTTGGCCTTCAGGGCTAATGCTTTATCTTCTCTTTTGAGGATGCAGATGCCAGGGCAGTGCTCTCTGCTTCATTAGAGCTCAAGAGAGGAACTCTCTCACATCCCAGAGGAAAGTTTAGTCTCATCTTTACAGCTGTGGGTTGCAGGTCTCATGAGGCTTAGAGGAAAAGGCCAGCCTACACCAGGCTGGGGAACAGGACTAGGATTAAGATTGATCTGGCAAAAAATTAGACATTTTAAATCTGCATCATGTGGCCAGTCCATTCTGCCAGATCCTGTAGAAACATGTCACCAAAGAGGAGGCTGTGGTAGTTGGCCAAAAGTGAGCAGCAGAAAGGAAAATACCACTTTTTTCAGGAAGAGCAATGGATTTAACTAAAGCATACGTGAAAAAATCATTTGTCCTGTTATCCTGTACTTTCCCCCTCTGCTCCTTGGTAAAATTACTGTTGACTCATCCATTACCTGAAACATTTTCAGGCCTTAAATAGATCTGGTCTGCAGCTGTTAGGTTTGAAGATCCTCTGGACTCTAGAGCTGTGTTATTACTTGATAATGTATTTCTGGGGGTTGGGTTTCTTGGTTGAGTGGAGGTTGGTAAAGTGCTAGATTTGAGCTTGAAAATATGGCTACTAAAGACTTAAGCCCAAGAAAAAGTAAAGAGCCATAACTATAACATTTGAAAATCAATTTTGTTAGAATTATTTTTAAGTAATTTCCTCCATTATATCTGTATCTTCCCCTCCTCTTTTTCCTGCATACCATTTCAGTGAAGTAAAAGATTACGGTTGTGGGCAATAACAGAAAAATATGGGGTTATGAAATTATTTTCATTCTTTAGTCTCTCTCTTTACCAAGTGCCATTGTGAGGGTCCACGGGCACACTGTTCACAGTGTGCCATGCTCCCCAGGTGCTGAGGTTGCTCGCAGACATCCCACTGCTGGGACGACTACAACGTTGGGTCTACAAAAATTACTAAAAGGTGAAGATTAAAATCAAGAGACAGACTACTTTTCACTTTCTTCTGAGGCTCTAAATCTCATAGAGATTTTCAGTGGCTCTTAAGTTCCATCTTGAAATGGAGGATGGGGAAAATTTTGATTCCAGGAGGTAAAATGTCAAATGTTGTAAGCTCACTACACTGACTTTGATTCTTGCCAGAGGTCCAACAAAATCGTGCCATTTTGAAAATCAAAGTGATTGGGAGCATGATGTATGTTTGTGCAAAGCAAAAGTCAAATTTGTATGCTGGAGTATCCATGATCCACATTTCTGTATTCATAAACAAGTATTTGAGCCAAAAGTCCTTAAGTATCAGCCTGATGGAGAGCAGAAACACTGCTGTTTACTTATCTAACTAATGTGAACTAATCAATAGACCTCCAAGAGTGAATATTTGAAGGAAGTAATTCACGCTTCGTCTGTAAAGTTTAAAGAATTAATTGACCAATTCTTGATAATGAAAACATTATAGGAAATTGCAGCCTGATTACAGAGCAGGAAAAGAAGCAAAATGCACTGGTTACCTTCTCCTTCATGAATTAGCTTCTCTGTTGCAATAAATTCCATTGCGAGAAGTCAGATACATGTAGAGTCTAACACATAATTATCATTAACCCTCACACACACCACCTATATAACACCCTACTGCTGTTGAGAGGTATCTATAGTGTATGAATCAGTTGCCAATAGTTAAAATTCCTTGATTAATCTGCTAAATGCTTTCATTTCAATACTACAAATGTACCATTTCCCAGACTGAACTCTGAAAAGCCCCAGATTTCTTGGGATTTAATTTGTAAAAAGATAGTCCCATTGTCCTTCTCCCTTCCTCCCCCTCCTACTGCCTTCATTCTTCTAATCTCTGTTAACCACTGTAAGCAGAGACAAGTCCATGCAAAGCATCATAGATGCTTGCAGAGTTTTCTCAAGACTTTCTGGCAGGCTGGGCGTCACTGAAGCTTGTGGCGCCAAGGACAAAGACAAAATCATATCTTGTGAAAGCTCTCAGCATGGGAACATATGGCTGCAGCCTCTCAACTTAACTCTGCAATGGTTCCCTTGCAGAAATCATCACCACCTCTACTCTTTTATCCATTTTTATAGGGCCTCTTCTTTTTCTTTGGTTCCCAAAAGGAGATGGAGGTATAGGTAAAGTGCTGAGTGTAGCTATATGTTTGTGTTGCTATTCAGTCCTACTCACGTAATGATCTACCTAATTTCGAACCAATTCCTACCATGTTTTAGAAGTGTCACAAAAAAAAAAAAAAAATAGTAAAAGGTATCAACATACCCATGCACTTTGAGACCTTGGAAAATTTATCTGGATAGCTCCATGTAATAGGTTTGATTTGGCATGGGCCTTGTTCTGTTTGCTAAGATTGTTGGTGTTTGTTTACACTGCATGTTGTTTGTTAAAGACAAACTGACACGATCTGTTTTTTTTTAGTTCATAGAAAAAACACATATCACACTTCTTGCATGGCAAAACCTTCAGGAAACAGCTTCTTTAGGGAGACTCTCCCGTTGACGTCACGTAATCACATTGCACAAGATATTCCTCTTTGCAGGAAACATCATAAACTGTTCTCACTCAGTGGTGTGGGGATTCCTGAAAGAATCTCTGTAGTTTCCCTGGTTCCCAGCCAGGAACTGCTTATCACTTGTTAAGGTGGAAGCTGTCCCAGGAGAAGTATGACTGGAAAAGTATATGCAGGTTGCATTACATATAGCAGAACTAATTATAAGCCTTCAAAGCTCATAAATCAACTTTAGCAGCCAATAGTTTTTAAATGAGAGTTTGATTTTACTTCTTATCTGGATTGTGGGGTAATTTACGTTAACTTCTTTGAGTTTTTCTCAAACAACGGCAGAGCTGGAGACCCCTACCAAGAGCTAGCGCCAGGGATGCTCCCGTGGGCTCTGGTCTTGTGGGAGCCTCTTCCATGGTCAGAGGAGTTGGAGGTCTGTGAGTTATCCTGGGCTCTGCATTTCAAATTGGAGTACTGGAAACTCTATAAATTAACCAGACCATCTCTACAGAGGCAGGCATTTTCTGTCCTCGGCCTGTAACCCAGACACAGCTTCCATTGATTTTTTTTCTTTCCTTTTCTTTTTTTCACCTCAAAACTTTTTAGAGGTGATACTAAAAAGAAAGGGAAGGTGATGCCATGAATGTGTCTATGTGTTCCTTCTTAAAACACAGCTGAGATCCCTTCCAGGTGAAGAATATATACAGATCCCCATAACATACATACTTATAACATCTCTGAAAGTTTATTTCATATGGTTAATTTTAATGGCCAAAGCGATCACATTACTGTTACAGGCCTTATTGGATAGGCAGAAAACACTGCATCTTTGTCTTACTTTTGTAGATGACCGCAGACAGCAGAATCCAGTAGTGCTGCTGTTCTTATTTTTTGTGAATTCTACACGTCCTCTAAGGATGTTAATACTGTTCTTACAGTAATAAATTAAACACAGTTTATGCAGAAATAGGATTCCTCTATAATTTTTACAATATGAAATTTTAGTAGTTTACATTATGAAAATAATGTAACATTTGTTCTCTGTTTTGCGTATTATTTAATTCATCAGAAAATGCGTTATTTCTGTATAAAACTCCCATTATAACACTAACTTTAATGCTGTTAATTCCCTTCAACAGTATTTTAAGTATTCTGGTTTTTTCACTGATAAAAATGACTAAAAGATTAAAAAAAAAAAAATTTTCTGCAGATACTAATTTTCTGTTGTCGTTTTTTTTTTTATTTTATTTTTCAGTAATTTTTCAAAACCTCCCAGAAAGTGAAATTTGGCAGAATCCTGACACCAGCTTACTGTTACAGAACTTAGTGATCTTGTGCTTTTTCTGAAAAGAAAATGTCCTTATCTGCGTTTTGAAATGAATGCTATATTATTGTCTTTAAGGCAAGGTAACTCTTCTGCTCTCATTTCAACTAACTGTGGTACATGGCTAGAAAATATACACAATAATTTTATAACCAGGAAAGTTTCTGTAGTACCACTAGCCTACTTGTGTACCACGTAAGGTCAACACTTTACACTTATCCTAGCTTTCATATCTGCCTTGCCAGTTGGAGTAACTTGCAAATTGTAGCTAAAAGTCATGAACCACTCGCATACCAGCAGCAGCTGCACAGACTCCATGTATATTTTTGTGTACAGAAAGTGTTCTTTGGTGTTCAGACAAGAACGATAATTAGAGGGTCCTTTTCTACCACTTCTGGGTAAAAGATAATAGGTTATATAAAAGTGTTCTGGAGGTCATATTCTAGTTTTCGTTCTTTCTAAACTTTAAGATTGATAAAATGTCTTTTTATTTTAAAAAGAAAGTTGAAAAATCAACTTAATGGCATGCCACTTTTTTGTGCCAACTAGGTGGTGTCAGAATGTGCGAAGAATAACACCAAAAAGCTGAGCACAGGTAGTTTTTAAAACCAAAGAAAAGTAGTCTCGTGTTTCAGAGGAATTCAGTCCACTTATACTTACTCTGATTTGGGAGGGGGAAGAAAAGGAAAAAAAAATATCAAACAACAAAACCCAAACCAACCCAAATCCTATAAACTCTAGGCACTAGTGAATGAGGTCTTCTGCAGACCAACGTGTGTGGTACAACCAGTGATACCTCTCTGATGCCTTTTAACCTGCTGGTGGTGTATATGGTTGCCAGATGAATGATATACAATATTAATTTTTATAAATGTATATAAAAAGTAGTCTTGTATAAAGAAGTCTTTCCCTGCAACTACTTCCCACAAGAACATGCTTAACCCACGCTAATTTGTTCATGCCAAATGTCTAAGTTAAAATGGTTACCAGCAATTAAGTGCTTGTACTCAGAACACATCTGCATCCTATAACTTTGCAGACTAGGGTGCTGGCCCATATTTAAAGGGATTTACTCTTGGTAGCTTTCCCAAGCAGACTTGGAGTTTGAAAAAACAATTTTTAAAAAAAAAAAGAAACCAAAAGGCCAGATATGCTTTCCTTCAATGTTTATTTCCAGTGAATTTATGTAGAGGAGATTATGGAAGACTCTCTTACAACAGGCTAATTGGAAGATGTAGTGTTCTAGTGCTGAGGAAAATATTTTCCTCCACAGATGCTCACCCAGAAATTTCCAGGTATTCAGCAAATTGGAAGTTCACCTCTGTAGTATCTGTGGCAAACTCTGATTCGTTTGCCCTGTGGAGCAACTGGAGGCAAACATTTTGAAGAAAATAATTTAATTTCAGGTCAGATTGCCATTAACTCCAGGCTTCTTATGTTCCTGTAGTGCCACCTCTCTAAGGGCAAGAAAATCAATGTGAAATCATCTCACTTGTGTGTTCACAGGGCTCTGGAACACACTCAGTGGCTGTATTCACCTAGCCACAAGCAGATGGCTGGCAACTTCATTTGGCCGTTTCTCTCTCATTGCCGTGCTGCCTGTGCGTGTTGAGATGCCTGGGTTAAAGAGACAAGGGACCTGAGGCACCAGGGTAGCTCTGGTAGGCAGATCTTTCACTCATGTTAGTGTGGCTGGGTAGAGGGGAAAGAGCAACTAAATGCCCTAATTAAGTGAAAATTTCACCTCAAGCCCATAGTAAAGAGCAAGCCTTAATAACAGGAAAGACACAAGCTGAAAATTTACTTTTTGGATATCATAGCCAGACGATCAAAAATCCCAAAACTATATGAGTGCAGCTTGCCTGGGGCCTAGGGAGTGTTAACTTAGGAAGCACCCAAATCTTTAGTGTGGAAAACTTGTGTGTATGGATGAAGATTCCTTCCAAGTAGCTTTCCCACTTTGAAAAAAAAAAAAAAAACAAAACAAAACAAAAACCCCCACTGCTTTTAAATGGAGATGGAGGCTGTGTGTCATATCACTTATCAGGCTGTAAAGGGGTTCCTATGTATTGGTGATATATATATATTTATAAAAAAAAAAAGTAACTTAAACACATTTTTACCAGGAGGGTATACTCTCTAGCACCATTATGTCAAGCCATCAAAGGGAGAGTAAAGTGTAACATGCCCTCTGAAGCTTGTCTTTCTTCCCTTGCATGAGTTTTGCTCTGCATCAGATAAGTGAGTAGACATTTCCTAAAACAAAGCGAGGCTGCTCTTGACTTTTACTTACAAAAGATTCCAACAGAAGTTATTCAGAGTATAAAATATTCATGAAAAGGGATTTAGAATATCATCCACTTCATATTATTTTAGCAGTAAATTAAAGCTAGTGATCTCTAAGAAAATTATAAAGATGGTTGGATTAGCAGGGTTAGATTTCAGCCCTATTTCAGCATGCTGAAGCTACAAAACGGTTCTCTCTGGCCCCATTAAGAGGTTCAAGAATTGTAACAGGGGTCTCTAGATTTCTATTAAAATAGCATATACAGTATGATTACAATACATTATATCTCTATATAATATTTATTCATTTCCCCTTAGTCTCTTGAACTTTGTGATCCTTTGATCAATTATTTTCAGAGAAGGAAATTGAAACTTCTTACATGGCAACTTTGACAAATGTGCAGCATATATATTGTATAGCATTCTCACGGGAGAACTTCAGAAATAAAATTACTTCCGTCAACATGCCGTAAGTTCATCAGCTTGGGCCTTCCTGAATCCTTTGTCATGGCAAATATGCAGAGCACTCTTTCATTTTTATCCCTACTTAGAAACATTGTCTAATCACTCTTACTACTCTTCCTAATTACCTTTTCCGTCACCTAACCTTCCTCTCTGAATATGGGTTTAATAAAAAGGTATAATTTCCCCATGGAAAAATAAGTGAGGAAATATATATATGTGTGCGAGTGTATATAAGTGTGCCTACACACACACACATATATACATAATTTAGAGGAAGAATTACTATCTCAGCAGGCAATATATGTCTTCCATTTAGCAGCAGGCCAAAGATGATGATAAAATCATTAATTCTGTCCATATAAATGCTAAATAGAAATGGGAAATTGGATCTCTGTCTTTTGCCACATTTTCTCTGGTAGGAAATTACAGCACAGAAATTGAATCTGACGAACCTCCTGCGTTTATAGCCCCTCATCAAAGGTACACCACGTGACATACAATAAATAGCGTGACACCTCTTAATTAAACAGTGCTATTGTTTAGCCGAGAATAAATGCATTTTTTGCTTGGCCAACGGGCAAGCTACAAGCTCCCATAGGGATCATAAAATAAAGAGGCCATAAAGTTAACCAAAATCAAATTGACAAGCCTGCACTAATTATCTTTGGTATTATAGCACTGCAAAGGTGGCTATAGGTTGACGGATAATAGAAGTGAGCTCATTAATAAAGCACTGAATGTTTTAATGTTTGTAAAGAAAACATTTTTTACCTTTAGTCTGGGTATTGTATGCATTGTACAATTTTCTATATTGCCATCTTAGATATGTTTGTAACTTGAATTTATAAAACATAATTTCTGGTAGAAAATGGCTACATCATAGCTGGGGAAGCCAGTTTTAGACAGACGTAAGCTGTTTGGCTTTCACACTGGATGATTGCAGAGGCTTGCAGAAAGTGTGGTGAAAAGAAGGAAAGGGAAAGAGTGCATGTGAAATAAGTGAGTCTGATATTACAGTGTGAGTTCAGTCACAACAAGAATAATATTCAAAATCTTCCTTGTATGTCTGAGATTTAAAAGTATTGCTTTTCCAAACACATGGAATACTTGAGCTTTGACCAAAGATTGTACAAGCGAAACATCTCCCAATTTCTCCTTCTTTGTTCTCTTTAATTAGTTTAATGGATTTATCTTTCTAGGAGGAAGAAACATATTAAAACCCCACCTCATAGAGGGCCAGAGTATTAACACAGATTTCTGAGTGCAATCTATTGCTTTTTTTAAACATAAAAAAAAAAATTTCTGACAAACTGAATTCTTTTGTCAATGCTCTATTTGTAAATTATTTTCCTAAAAGCTCAGTCAAGAACTGCAAGAAAAAGAAGTGCTGTTCTTTGACGTAAGACAGTTGACCCATGGGAGATTTTGTTTTCTTTAGACCTAATCACTGTGCTTTACAAGGAACAACTCAGCAACATGAATTATTCTTTCCACTCTCACTAGTGGAGTGAGTAAATAAAAGCAAAACTCAGTGCAAGGGGAGGGAACTTCACAGCACCTTGTTGTGTTATGGAAAGAAAAGCCAGGGTCTTCCACAGTTGAAAAAAAAAAATAAGACTAGCAGCTTCTGCAGAGAGTCCCCACTGTAAGGCAGAGAGTTCCCCTGATTGTTTTGTTGTTGTTTTTTTTTTTTTTTTTTAAGAAGTTCTTCTTGGTGTGTTTTTTTTGCACCTGAGAGTCCCATCCTGCAGGTCCTGGGGCCTGGCCATGCACACGTGGGGCTCTTCGGTGCTGCTTGACCTCCTTTTCCGCACTGCTAAAATCCTACAACCCCCTTCCCAGCAAGACCTGCTAGCGCCACTGGCTGCTCCAAGGAGCTGGAGGGCCTCTGGCTAACACAGCATTGGTCTCACCCCCGTGGCCCCCACGGGCAAGAAGCATACCAGCTACAGGGAAGGAAATGCCCCCGGGAGAAGGGGATGTTTGTGACCTACTGATGGCATCCAGGGCAGTAATCATCATTGCCAGTGGAGCTAGAGTCATTCTAGCTTCTTCAGCTTCTACAGTAGTAGAAACAGGGCAGGTAACAGCGTGTTCCTGATATTCAGGATTCCTTTTCCACTCAGTGCAAGCACTGGAAAGAGTCCATGTTGAAGACCCCAGACAATCTTCCCGTTTTGCTGCTGCTGAATGTAATTTGGTATTTTACTTAACTTTGAACAGATGTGTGTGCTGTTACTTCATGTCCATGTTGCCTTCCAAGTCTTCATGTGAAAAGATAGACAAATTGGTTCTCAAAAATTGGCTTTACAAGCAAAAAGTCTGGATTAAAAATCATCCTAAAAGCAGTTGTTTCTTGTAACTCCTAAGTAACACTAAAAGGTATTGTTGAACTCCCAGATGCACAGAGGCATTTTAAATGATGCATGTGTCTTTTACTAGCTAACCTTTACTGATCTTTCAAGTCATGTTATCTTTAGGAATCAATAAACTACCAGCAAAAGAAACTAAAAAAACATGGAAATTGCTCAAAGACCTTTCTGTGACTACGAGTGCAAATGATAGAAAACTCTCAACTCAAATTACTGTTTGAAATATCATTATTCATAAGGGCAAACAACCCTTTTGCTGTGCCCATTAACCTGAATAAGGACAACATTAAAAAGCTCCAGACCTGAACTATGAAACCCATTGAAGACGAAGTGTTTGTTATAGCTGTGTTCATAAGCAGGATTCTTGAGTGCACTATAGCTATGTGGCCAGAATACAGAGCAAGGCCGATTACTGTCAGAAAAACAGATTCGGTAACCGACCTGGTGTCAAAGATGTATTTTACTGTGCTTTCAAAACTGAGAGACTGTTCCAAAACCCAGTGTGCTGCATGGAATGTAAATGTGATGGTGGTTTGCTTGACTAAGGTTTTGAATTGATAATGCTTTTTACCATGTGTAGCATCATAAAACATCTATAAAAAGGCAAAATAGTACACACATGGTAAATTTAGACATGAAGTTAGAGGCTTTGGGGAGAAAAGAAAAAGCAATGAGAGAAAGTAATTAAACACAAAGCAATTTTTTTGAAGGCTAGGGCAAATTCTCCCTCTCTCAAAACCTTTTAATCCAAGTTTGGTGGTTTCGTAGGACATGTAAAATCAAAACTAACGTGAAGAAGGATGATTAGTAAAGGATTTAGTCAGCAGTGGGAAAACCTGATAAATTTCCAGTTTTACCTTTCGGGCCAATGTGAGGATTGTCCCAGCAGCCAGCTCACCACAGCGTCTTCAAGGCTCTTCATGAGCACTGTAGACACAGCCCCTTCTGGCAGCCTGACATGATCAGTCCACAGCTTTTATTGTTTCTAGATTTGCATTTTTATTTGTACCAATAAGTTATATCGTAACCCTTAAAAGCCATTATTTTCATTCATGCCAGTATTTTTTCCAGCCAGTTCTCTGAGGTAACTCCAGAAACATTTCCTAACCAACTCCACTTGGAGTGTCATCAGCTAAAATAAGTCTGAAAATGATGTACAACAGGAAAAAAGGTTGGGGATACTATATCTCCTGGTACATCTATTGATTTTTATATCAGTTTAAACCTATTGACTTCAGTATTTCTGTCTGTCTCTACTATGAACTAAGAAAATGTCTCTCCGTTAAGTAGCTGTTGGTGAGCTCTAGGAGTCTGCAGTTTTCCTTCACGGGGCTGGGTCTGAACTCTAAGCATTCATGAGTCCTTCAGGAAATCTTTAGTGTGCTTGTCTTAAGGGTGGTGTTGGGACCAGAGAGAAGCTTGCATGGCTTTTTTGTGCCTTTATGTGTACAAAGGATTATCAGCCTCTATTACACATGCTAACAGTCTTTGATGGAGTATGCTTTTGATAACTCTCTTTACCATATCCCTGAGCTTGGAAACCTGCGGATTTCTTTAAATCTTTCAGGAAGGATGTACAGCAAGACCACATGAACAAAAAGTTGCAGCTTTTTTGGCAGGGATGAGAAGTAAACCGTTCGAACTTCTAATTAGAGTTAACTGGAAATGTTTGGATGTGATTTTCTTTCAGTTCACCTACTAAACTCTTACATGAGAATCTTAGTCTGTACTTCCTCTGGTGTGGTTTCACTGAGCTGAATATCCCAAAGCAAGGGACATCTGTGCTTCTAAATACCTGTTTCAGAGTTTGTGACTGTGGCAAGTTGTTTGCCCTAAAAATTAAGGGTGTTTTGGACACCAAGACCTCTAGATTCTAGGTCCACCAGCTTGTGTGCCATGGGGTGGCCCCAATCCAAGTGTGTGGAGCACAGGATATCTCTGTATTGGTGAGCCACCCTAGAGTAAGAAAGTTGGGAATAATTCCGCTATTTTCAGTGGTTGATCAGTTTAAAGTAAATCTGTGTAAATCTAACATTTTCCTAACTGATACCAAATACATAAGTTAAAGTAGAATAAAAAGGCAATGCCAAATAGTGTCAGATGTTTGGAATTGGTATTATAAAGGAAGTATGTTTTTTTCTTTGGAGCTATCTATTATGTTATGTAGGAAAATGGAAATTTTTGCATTTCAGCTGAACAGAAGTATGTGTGCGTACTGATGGTGTTTTCCTTTTGCATTCCTATTCATAAAACCTATAAATTCTCTCTCTCTGCTTCTTTTTTTTTTTTT